>OY744507.1:7071575-7172886 GCA_963556185.1 Pseudopediastrum boryanum
AACCGCATGGATCAAGTAGGTCTGCCCACGCAGCCTAGATTGGCTTGATGCTTGGCTCCACACAGACGCCGCCTTTAAGAGCCATTCTGTAATTGTAGTTGTAACTTTAAGGGAGTGTTGCTATCACACTTGATGGATAGCGGGAGGTTTAGCGGGCTTGGGAAAGGTGTGGGCTGGGGGTGGAGGGGTACCAGCCTAGCGTGCATAGCTCCTTGAACATGGCATATGATGTTGTGTATTGTCATATATACATGAGGTTCCCCTCAATCTACCTCCCCAATGTGTAACGTGATGAAGTGGGAGAGGCTTATTAGGTTTTATTTAGTCAAAGTGGACTGCATATAACAGCATTGTTTGTATGATATAGATATATTTATGGGTGTAATTTTTAATTAAAGGGATAAATGGGTGGAAATATAGTTATTTGATTATAAGGGGCTCAATGCGCAGCTATGCAGCTATGCAGCGCCGAGGTCATGATTCCAACCAGTTTCTCAGTGCTTGTAGAGCAAAATCATCATCTGACATAGCTGCTGGATCTCAGGTCTAGGCACATAATGTTGTCATACATGCAGAAGACAACCCGTATTCTGTTCCACCTCGCTGTTCTTTGTGACAACTTGAGGTGCGGGGCCTATGGCACTTTTTGCTATGGCATATCATGAAATGTACTAATAGTAGTATAGGGTGGGCTGGTGGCAGCCAGCGTGAGACTCTTTGATTTGAGATTTTCTGTGTACCTGTCGGAGCCTAGGTATGCTTGTTCTGGGTGGTGCTGTCCCTAGCGACGCCCTACTTTAATGGGTCCATTTCATAATCTGTAGTCTGTAAGGTGTAACCTGTGGTGTGAAGATAGCAAGGATAGAACTCTGAAACCTTGAAAGCCTGAAACCAAGCGGGTGTGCGTTGTTGTAGGTTGGGTGGTTGAGCCCAGAGGGTCATCTGCTGGACCTGGTGGTTAGGGTTTATGATGAACAAGGGAGGCCTTTGATCAAGAAGCAGCAGATGCAGCATCAAGGGCAAGAGACAGGAGGTCTGGTTGGAAAGAGCCAAGAGCAGCAGCAGCTAGGACAGCAAGGACAACACCAACAGCAGCAGCAAGGGGGAATTGCAGGAGATGTGGATGGGCCCAGCCAATTGCACCAACAGCTTGAAAGACACCAACAACACCAACAGCAGCAGGAGGAGACAGAGGAGACGAAGGAGATGGGGCTTAGTTCCATAATGGGGATAAGGATGTCAGGTGCTGCTGTGGGGCAGGGGGCAGCTGGGTTACCTGCTGCTGCTGCTGCTGCTGGTGGTGAGGGTGGTGGTGCTGCTGCTGCTGGTGGTGGTGGTAGTGGTGATGGTGGTGGCTCCTACACTCAGTACAATAGCCTTGTGTTTCAGGTGCTGTCACCATCGGGGTTTAAAGCTGTCAAACAACGGGCTTTGCCAGCAATGGGGTCACCAGCAGGAGGGACAACAGCAGCAGCAGCAGCAGCAGCAGGGACAAAAGCAGCAGCAGGTAGAGGAAGGGATGCTGAGCATAGAGCTGGGACTGGGCAAATGCAGGGTTCTGCAGGAAGCAGTGGCAGTGCAAACAACAGCAGCAGTGGCACTAGAGGTACCTCGAGCAATAGTAACAGCAACAGCAACACCAGTGACAGGGGTATCAGCAGCAGCAGCAGCAGCAGTAGCAGTGGTAGGGGGGATGCGAGCAGTCGCAGCGGTTGGTCAAGGTCGAACAAGCTGGAGCAGGCTGAGCGAGATCTGACTCGGCATCTACTGCAGGTACACCCTGAGCCCTGTAGGGGCTTTCCAGTTAAGAAGCTGATGCAGCAGGTGAAGGACGGGGTGCGGTTGCAGCACTCCCTGGTGAAGGGCGCAGGCTGGAAGGTGGTGCTGGTGCCGTACTATGATGCTGAACTTGGGGATGGTGGAGATGTAGGAAGGCAGACGGCATATGTGTTGGAGCTGCTGGAAAAGCACACATGTGTTGGCATGTGAACAGGTGGTGGTGGAGTGCCAGTTGGAAGCATGACTCGTATGTATGTGCTGCGTGGTCGTTTCACGCAAAGAGATTGATCTTGCAATGGCTGAAAGCGAACGGTAGGGGCCAGCAGCCGGTGCGGATGCCGTGTGCGATAAGTGCGATGCTCACTCTAAAGTCACCTCGGTAGTCGTGGCTGACCCTTACGGCCGGGTAATGACCGTTGCAATGGTTATGGAAAAGCATATGTATGTTATTGCAAGCCCGAACTCGACGTGAACAGCCGCGGTCCAGTAGTGAGTGACCGCTCAGTGAGTCGGCATTCGAGTTGCCACTCGATCCAAAGTGGGAAGCCGGCGCAATTGCCCTCCCGAAGACCCTTTACTCATTTGATTGAGCAAGCAAGGCGGTGTGTCAATAAGACCAGTCTGCGGAGGCAGTTCGGCCCGCCCTTGTAGTGTCGGGATTCGAAGCTGCTGCACCACCAGGGCTCCTATTTGGGAAGTGAATCGTCCATCTCACTGTTCTGGCGTACACATGCATACAATAAAGCGCCTAGCATTTACCTAAACGCGTCCAACTGAGTGACCAATGCGCCTGCTAACCCACCAGCACAAACGCTGGCACCTTCACATACGTGCAGGAGCGGCCACTGGCTTCCCATGTCAGTCACATGCATAACTACACTCCTACCCGCTGCAGCCAAGTGGACTGGCAGCGGCATACAACGAGCATTATGTAAGCCCCAAAACATACCACTCGGGGTGCCGGAGAAGACAAACAAATAAACAAACAAAAATTGAAGGTGTGGCTGCACCAAGGCAGCTAGGTCGAAACGACCAAACACACCGGGGTCAAACCCCAGTTGCCTACTCAACGACCCATGAAGAACCTGAAGTGCAGTGCATACCACAGCCTATCATGAGGAACCTGAAGTGCAGTGCATACAACTACCAGAGCATAACAAAACCATACGACTCACTAACTAACCCATATATATCGAGTAGCTCCCATGTGGTAAGCCACGTTGCCAGTGGCGGCATTGTGCTTGCAAACATAAAGCTACCAATTAATTGATGAGATTAACTCCTGAAAACCTTCAGTTCAGTGCATTGATACCCCAGACAGTTCCCTGGTGAACAGTATGCTGGAGAGCCCTAAGCCACTGCAGGGAAAGCGCACCACTAGCAGACCATAGGGACGTGGCGGTCACCATGCCGTACCCCCTACTGTGATACCTTTGAAAAGGCCAAAACTTGAAAACGAGAGCTGCGACAGATATACGAGCAGAGGATACAGACTGTGATCACATGGGATCTGAAAATGCAGGGCTGCAGGCAAGCACGCAAAGGTCCCCAACACCATGTATACACCATAGACTGGAGGTACTTATTCCACATGGTACTTCGCCTTGTTTGGCGGTAAGCCCAAAACCCGCATAGTGTATGTGCACCAAAGAGTCCTGGCCCAAAATGACCCCGAACCAATGCTCTGGGTATCTCCACCATGCAGATCACATAATGCTTTAGGGTCACATGGAAAACTGCACAGTCTATACAGAGCCATGCCAACCTCCAGGTCGGGTCTCATTCAACCTCGGAACACTTTGGCCAATGCCCGATAGTTTATGACTTATGGGTATGCGGCTTGCAATGCATTGAAATCGACCTGAGCACCAGCAACCTTGAAGGTGGCAGATGCTTGCAGAGAGTTCTCGGCGTCGATAAGACCCCACACCCTTCTGGCAGCGGAAGAATCGACATCAGTCAAAAACCCATTGCCGGCCATGTTCATGTTCGCAGTGCAACAGCCGTTGCAGTCGCTGTCAGCGCACAGGTCCAAGACGATGAAGTGGCCAGTGACGCCGTTGTAGGTGATATCCAGGGGTAGGCCCTTGTACTGCTGATAATGAATGGAGTGTACTGCCACGATGTTGACATTGTTGACAAAGTTTTGGGAGACTTGACCGACATAAAGGGCTCCAGGGGCGGTGTTGTCCGCGGTCATGACATTGTAGGAAGTGAGGGTGGTCTTGAGAGAGGGGTAAGTGGGGGTGGGGGTGGGGGTGGGAGTTGGGGTTGGGGTGCCTGCGTAAGGGCAAAATGATACACCATGTGAGTCGGGAGCAGCACCTAGGTACACTACTGTATTCATGCTGGTATTTAACAAGCTGGATGGGGCCAGAAGGCCTGGACAAGCAAGTGCACATCATTTTTGCCAAGCTGCATATAAGCAGTATGGTACAGATTGCAGCAACTCACACATCCCAATAAGCAAGTCAGTCTGCGCTGCCGTGCAGGGAAAGGGTAAGGCGGATACAGTAGTTGTTCCACCCTTGCTACTGTTCACCATAGTGTGTTACCGTGAGGTGCAATAGTAAGAATGATGATGACACCCTGAGGAAAAAGCATGAAAACTTGGGTGCTTATGCATGGAGGAAGAGGGTGGCGATGTGCTTTCATGGAACTTACCGCTGTTGCCACATGTGCCGCTGATGCAGATCATTGAGCCATCACAATCATTATAGGTAGCACATGGGTCACCCAGGCAATGACCTGCCCAGGAGCAGCGAGGTGCTGGGGTTGGAGTAGGCGTGGGGGTCGGGGTCGGGGTCGGAGTGGGGGTCGGGGAACCTGTGAGAAAAGGCAATGGAATTGTGAGTGGGTACTCCTTATGGTTACTCTTGGCAGATGGATAGTCTTGTAGAGTCTGCTGGTTTAGCCATCTCCATGGAAAGTGCTATCATACTGTCCAGACATCAAACGAATCCACAATCAACAGTTGGCGAATGATGATAGTCAGTGCGTCATGACTTGGGTTTTCTATGACGGAAAGTAGGAGAAGATGCTTGTTGCGAGCTGTGTAACCCGTGTTGCCCATGCCTGCCAAGTCAAACGGACACTCACCGTTGGCACACCTTCGGCTAACGCAGATCATGGCACCATCGCAATCATTGTAGGTTCTGCATCGATCGCCGAGGCAGTGCCCAGGCCATGAGCAGGTTGCCGCGGTAGCAGCACTCACGGCGATGCACAAGGCTGCAAGCAGCCCAGAACGTGATGCAGACATCATTGCTCCCAGGGTCGCCTTGATCGTCGAGGGTAGATAAAGACAGCAATCTCAGATAAGACTTCGAGGTTCACGCTTGATATTGCAGCTTTGAGGTAGCACTGTGACTGTGAGATACTCGCTATATATACTGGCCAAGAGGCGACGTAATCAATTCTATGCAGTAAAAGATGCAGCAGACTTGGCCCAGTGCTCACCTCTTGGTGGTGCCCGATGACCTGTTCCAAGTCCAAACATAGCCGACAGTCAGCCCTGGCACAGCCAAGTACCGTAGCCAGTGGAAGCAAAGGGCCACCAAGGCGGAGGACCAAAATTGTGCAGTCAGCTTAGAACAGCTTCACAAGTGCAACGGCGGTTCTGAAGGGCTTCAAACTCCCCACGAGTGCGTTCAATGGGCGGATGGCCCCAGAAGGGCGCCACAGAGCGCCGGTGCACGGGCAGCACGTGCGGCAACAAACGGAAGCAAGATGACCGTAAGTGACTGAGTACCATATTTTCCACGGATGGGATCGAAAGTCTCGTTGAAGACTTGGCACCCAAGGCCTCTCATTATAATGGTTGATTGGCGCCCCCTCAACAAGATTCGATAGCCTTGGTGTTCCTTAGCAACCACTCCGGTAGGCAGCAATCTGGACTTTAGACGGTCTGTTAGTGGACAGCTACAACCATCGGGCACAGACGAGGGATAGCTATGGTTGTCACTCATCCTCGGAATCATCCAACCACTTTAACTTGGCAAACTGACCAACTTAACACTAGGAGTGCCTGCCGCTAACAGACCAAACCTTCCACGACTGCAGTACATCAACGAGCACTACTAGCTAGTAGCTGCTGCTGCTGCCACCCGCCATCATGCTACAGCACCAGCAGCCTAGGGGGCCGGCTCCACTAGTTCCCTCCAAGACCCCTCAAAAGGTTCAGTTCGACCAGGTGCAAAACCCATATAACACACTACACCCGCTAGTATGTAGAACAGACAGGAACTGCCCCGCTTACTCACAGGCAGTCTGACTGTGCTAAACAGAGGTAGTTCAGCAGAACGCCTTCACGGCCAGTTCGTCGGCGATACCGCTGTTCTGGTGGTGATGCTGCTCCCTACATTTCAAAATCGTGAGCAGGACGCCTGTCTTTGAATCGATATCAATGCAGCACTGCCGCACCATTTAATGGCAGCAGACTCGTGGCCCGGCACTGCTGCAATCCTCACTTGCCCTCAGATACTCCTTCTAAGGAGTCTGCACGTGCAAATGCCTGCCGCTGTTGCTGCTTCTTTTACTGTCCTGCTGCTACTTCATTGCCATCGCTATCCCTTGCCATTGCAACTGTACCAGCCGACCCATCATTCCCGACCAAAATCCATTGTAATTTTTACCTGTGGCAGGACCAACAATGGGCAAGCACCTTAGGGGAGGGCCAATAAGGCTATACAGAAGCAAGAAGTGCACCTCAATAGCTCAAATCACCCCATCCATGAAGTTGTACAGCTGCATAGTCTTGTTACCTTATTGCAGGCTACTGGTACGTCGTAGCAAAAACGCCATGCCTACCATACAAAGCCATAACTGCCAAGGCAGCATCGTGTATGTTCAAAATGTTCTTGCACAGTGGTTGAGGACGAGGTACACTTTCTTTTTGAATGCCCAGCATATGATAGAATTCGTGAGAAGTATAATACCGTTTTGTTTGCACAGTTTGGAGGTTGCCAGGAAGCTTCTAGTACAATGAAGCATAATTCAGACAACGTGAGATTGTTCATGGACCAAGAGCCAAGTTTCCAAGTTGCAAAGTTTGTTTATGAATGCATGGAATTTCGGAGGTCGGAGGAATGTGAGGACTGTAATCCTTACTTTGATTTGTCATTATTCGGGGATGAATGGCAAGGTCGTATTTTCGATACCTTTTCTTCTGGACCAAGAGGTGATATTGCTGAGACATTCACTTCTGATGGACCAGGTTCCAGTATTTCTGCCCATGGAGCCTAGGTTGGCTCCGTACGGGCGCCCCCTTTGTGGGCCATGATGTAATCGTAATCGTAATCGTAACCATATGTATTGGAGGCTCCGAATCTCCAGTCAATTACAAAAGACCCAGCCTACCATACAAAGCCATGCCTTGTGAACAATGTACAGTACAAGCTTGAATGTTCTATAAAGTCACTTTCCCAAATCGCTTAGAAAATGGGCACAGCACAGCACAACGCAATCCTAGAGCCTAGCTTATACAAAGAGGTGTTCTAGCATACCAAGGGCACCTGGTATCAAGCAGCCGCTGCAGGATGGAATCTTATTACAGGCCTTTTCATGCCCGATGTCCATGCGCATAAAAAAATTGAGCTTCAAAGTTAGAACTGCAATCTTCTATGCTATTGTCCCCGTAGCCATGCCCATGTCCTGGCCTTGCACTGCATCCCTGTCACATCCTTCACATTCAGCATTAATGGTGAATAAACAGGCGATATTGATTCTTGTGTAAAAGCCAAGGCAAATCCCTGTCCTGTTTCTGTTTGATTAATTATGACTATGTTTGCTGCTCTAGCAATGAGCTTCTTTGGCTACAGTTTGGCTGCTTTACATCCCCTGCTTCTGACTGCTGCTGCTTGGTCAGTGTTGCTAAAAGCCATTGCATGCTCAGGCCCATGCTGGGCGCTCTCCCACGCCCAAATTGACAGAGTCCTGCTGCTACTTAGACCATGCCAGATCCACCAGTTCAGGCGCGTTGTGTACCGCGCGAGTGCATTGCTTGCTTTGTCAACCAATATGTCTTCAGCAGCTACCCTCTTGCCTTCCTTAGCTGCCCTGCTGTGCTGTCCTCCTGCCCTCCTTGGCTGCCCTCCTATGCTGCCCTCCTGCCCTCCTTAGCTGCCCCCCTGTGCTGTCCTCCTGCCCTCCTTGGCTGCCCTCCTATGCTGTCCTCCTGCTCTCCTTAGCTGCCCTCCTGCCCTCCTTAGCTGCCCTCCTGTGCTGCACCATTCCCCTCCTGCCAGTGGCTGTTATGCCACATCATTCATCCACTTAGCAGTGCAAAGCGCCCTAAATTCCCCTTAAAACAGACAGCAGAGGCGCCCCAGCAGTACTAGTCCCTACTTACGTCCTTTGGCATGGGTGGGTTTCTTGAGAAGGCGGTACCACCGACATAGTAGGGAGCTGCAAGAGCAGGGATGGACTTGTCAGTTGGGGTCAAAGAGGGCCTGGGGTGTGCTGCGTGATAACCCAAGGACGTGCAAAATGACAGGTATGCTGCGCCATACAGTAGGCTGGATCTCAGTAACAGATGGGCACTTACTAATGATTGGGTCAGGGTGCTTCCATTCCTGCAGAAGTGCTTCCCCATGCTCAAGCAGGCGCTCTGCGTATTCCCGGTTCCCCTACAACAAAAACGACACATTTCATGTTACCTTAATGCAAGCATACGTTTCCCTTTTGCTAATCAAGGAAGGAGCTTGCGCACCTCGTTGCGATTTGCTTCGAACTCCGCTCGGATGGCCCGGGCCTGGAAAGCAAGCCACGTCCGTCATAATGCTGCAGCTCTCGAGGCCGCTGTTGGTACAATGAGCTAGTTCATACCCTAGGATACCACTGTTGTCGACTGCCAGACCAGTCTAAGCAAGTCTTGAGAGCCTGCCTGTATAGCTGCATAGCCCGCTGCCGGTGGTAGCTCATTTTGCCCACTCCTATGACACCGCAGTACACTATGGACTAAGGTAATACCCTTCGGGGGGTGAACCCCCTTTTATTGCGTGCACGTCCTCTGCAAAGATCGGAGCATGTGAAAGATCAAGCAGCACTATTCTGGTAACACATTCTGTTCGGCACGAAAAGGCTGCACATAGCACGCCAGTATGAAGCAGAGAGACGCAGGGACTTCACATGTGCTTCATACAGCACGGAAAGGCAGCCTGAGTATCACTCGCTGCAGTAGCCCGGTGACAACACTACAGCGGCAGCTCCTGCCCTTCGAAGCTGCAAGGCTTCCCTTAAGGCAGAATCGAGGGAAGGATGCAGGAAAAAGGACTGACTCGGTTGTGGTGCGGTAATCAGATTGTCCAGGGCCCTCCCTGCGCGGTTTTGCAATGCTGGAGCCGGTTAGCCTTGCATTGGGAAGTAAGCTTTCTACTTCTTTTAAGATCTCCTGCAAGCTGTCATGGACAGGAAGCAAGGACAGCTGCTACGCCCAGGTCAGCCATAAGCTGTAGATTCCTGAGTCAGATTTTACTGCTTATCGTAGTACGAGGCCCACGGCCCTGTCGTTTTGTCCCTTTACATCACTCCTCCCTGGATGGGAGGTACTACAAATAAGAATCAACGTAGTCCAACTGGCCAAGAAAGAAGCAACTGCTTGTCTTGCACACCAGAATATCTCTGCACTTATGCAGATTCAAGCTCTCACCAGAGAGCTCCCTTTCCGTCTTGCTGGCAGCCTGCGACTCGTAAGGCCCAAAAACAATATGTCCGTGTTGCAAGCGAGAACTCAACTAAATACTTCAGCTCGTTTGAGCTCTCTCAAGAACGATGAGGTGTCTCAACAAAAGACCCAGTCCATCTACCTCCCTTCTCAGTTGTCCTGAAATCTTCTTGAGGGGTCTTCAAATGTGAGTAATCCGCTTCAGAGTCTCTTTCAACGTTTCTTCCCGTGCCTTTGGCAGCTTGTATGTTTCCTTCAAGTGCTTGCTAGCAGCATGCTCGGCTCTGCAAAAGGAGCAGCAGAACCATATGCATCAGCTTTAAGACCCCAGTGTTGCAGACAGCTAAAGCTCCAGGAGCAGAAGTGCACAAGCATCAGTTAAGCAACGGGAGGTGGAGCAACAGCAGCCAGGACAGCAAGGTAACAGCTGGCAATGCCAAACACAGTTTTGCAGCAGCAGTCACAATCAGGAGCAGCAGCACCGATTCAACCCTAAGCAGCAGAACACCAAAGAGAGCACCAGCATGCAAAGCAAAGCACGCGGTCTGTACTGCTCTTAGCTATGTAATTCCGCTAGCTCTCTTGATGTCTGATTGTCTCTGCTCTCATCACCTTTCAGAGCTCTCAGAGTGTTGGTTTCTCCCAACACACACTAACAAACTGGTTGGAGTCGTGTGCAGTTGCTGCATGGCCGGAAAGCTGTGCAGTGATCTATCTCATATAAAGAAAGCACCACCAGTAAATTCAAACTACCTGTGCTTAGCGACAGGGCCAGCCACAGCAGCACCCCAGCAAACACTAAAAAATGAAGCAGCACTGCAAGCAATGATTTACGACGCTCATGATACAACAATTGCACGTAGGCCCCTCAACAGGGCTGCCCATGCGAAGCCAACCTGCGCCCTATGGGCAGAAGTACTTGAGCCATGTCCATTACAATTACCAATTACCAAATGGTCCATTACAAGTGGGTAGATCTAGATAGATTAGAGCACAGCATTGCAGCCGTGTCGCGCCCATGACATGAATCAAAACAGTTTGGAGCAGCATCACAAGCAACAAGCAGCAGCACGAGATATATGCTATGTCCAACAAACAACAGCGGCCATGGTAGCAGCAGCAGTCTAGGCATATGTTCTCATACATGCCAAAGGCAACCCATATTCTGTTCCACCTCAATGTTCTTTGTGACAACTTGAAGTGCGGGGCCTATGGCACATCTTGCTATGGCATGTCATGAAATGTAATCAACACAGTCATGCTTTCGAGTGTAAGTTAGAACAGAGAGTAATCTGGATGCAGGAATGGAGCTTCGCTCAGAGCCAACCTGACCTCCATTAGTATCCTGAATCAACGCAGACAATGGTTAGGACAAGGAGTGCCATTACAAGGAATGCATCCTGGGTCTGTCCTGTGACAGGCAGGTATGATTATCGACTGCACCAATTAAAGAGCTTAGCCACACCCAAAAACACCATTTCAGCAGCAGACAGAGCAGCAACACAGACAAAAGCCAGCAGGGGTGCAGCAGCAGCAGACATCAGCAGGGCCTGCAGCATGTTCTGGTGGACAAGGGAGGAACAGATGAAGCAGCATTGACATTAACAAAAGCAAGCACACATAGTTATAAACTAACAAGGTGGATGGAGTCATGGCGTGGGTGCTGCACGGCCCGAAGGCTGTGCAGCGAGTCATCTCAAACATTGACAGTTAAGCTAGGATCACTAGCCCCTAACCTAGTGCAAGCCCGTCCCTACCACCCCACCACTTCCATCTAACATGCCCCCCATAACCCTCCCCCGCCCATCCCCGGCCCCACCGCCTCCATCCACCATGCTGCAAGTAACTTCCCACCCTACCCCCCTCACTATACACCAGGACCCTCCATATATTTCTGCCATCTCTTAGCAAATCGTCTCAGTGCTCGCTCTTACTGCTAGCTCTTACCCACCAAGCACTCCCCTGAAGAGGACTGCGATCACACCATGCCTGCCATCACCCCTTCCCCGCCTCAAACACCTACATCTACCATGCACCCCCCGCACCCCCAAAACCTGCCCACTTCCCCCCTCACCTATGTGCCAGGACTCTCAATAGTATTCCACCATCCCTCAGCAGTTCTTCCACACCCCGGCCATTCAAGCTACACCCACTTGTTTCTGCTGCTGCTGCGTTCATATCCGTAAAGCTGCTCGCCCCCGTCGTCTGCACACTGTAACTGCTAACTGACCCACCACTAACCCCCGTGTTCATCTGACTCATCAACGGGCCTTGCGGACTGAGTCCGCCCGTGTAACCCCGGCTGGGCCCTCCCCCACTATTAAGCCCTATACCCATACTTAAAGGCCCGCCACTGGGTTTTACAGCAGGGCTGCTGCTGCTTCTGCTGCTGCTGTGGCCGGAGGCGTCTCCTCCTCCAGCTGCTGCTCCTAGATTGCTTTTATAGCTGGTCTGGCTCCACCCTCCCCTTGGGCTCTGACTCAGCCCTCCCCTTGGACTTTGGCCCAAGGCTGATTGCCCAACTTGGGCTTTGCGAGCCGCTGAGTGGTACTGTATAAGCCTGCCTGCAACATTAGAACAGGAGTCATGGGTTAAGCTTTTGGATCGCAGGTGTCGAGTCCATAGATCAGACTAGGCACTAAACAGATGCCAACAGATGCCAGGTACGGCGATTCAGTTTCGCTACTACCTGTGGTGTTATGGTTTAACGCTTGCATTTAATAATCCTTTTCAACTAAGCTGGCCATGCAGCCCTAGGATAGTCTCGAGAGGTTGTAGTAGGTTGTAGCAGCCGTACCTTAACATTACTTTATTGATATGCCATAGGGAAACTCCCAAAGGTCCCACAGCTTAAGCTGCTACAGAAGCAGCAAGTGGGTCAGAATATGGATTGTCTTTGGCGTGCCAAAGGCAATTTTGGTACCCACCACCACCTTATCACCTTCCCCTCCGCCTTCCTTCCTTCCCCCTCAGGCAATCACCTGTATCCAGCTGCATGACCCCCATCCTAGCCCTAAGCCCTGCAAGAAGCTCCTCCACCTGCCTACTGCTCCCCCCTTCCCTTTCTTTCCAGCTGCATGACTTTGATCAAAACCATAAGCCCCATCAGCACCTCTCCCCCCTTCCATGCCCTCTCCCCCCATCCCCCCGCCCCTCACCAGTATCCAGCTGCATGACCCTCATTAAAGCGCTAAGCCCTGCCAGCTACTCCACAGATCCCCCACCCCCCGCGCCCCCGGTCCCCTCACCAGTATCCAGCTGCATGACCCTCATCAAAGCCCTAAGCCCCGCCAGCGCTCTCCCCCCTTCCATGCCCCCCCCCTTCCGCCCCTCACCAGTATCCAGCTGCATGACCCTCATCAAAGCCCTAAGCCCCGCCAGCGCTCTCCCCCCTTCCATGCCCCCCCCCTCCGCCCCTCACCTGTATCCAGCTGCATGACCCTCATCAAAGCCCTAAGCCCCGCCAGCGCTCTCCCCCCTTCCATTCCCCCCCCCCTCCGCCCCTCACCTGTATCCAGCTGCATGACCCTCATTAAAGCCCTAAGCCCCGCCAGCGCTCTCCCCCCTTCCATGCCCCCCCCCCTCCGCCCCTCACCTGTATCCAGCTGCATGACCCTCATCAAAGCCCTAAGCCCCGCCAGCGCTCTCCCCCCTTCCATGCCCCCCCCCCTCCGCCCCTCACCTGTATCCAGCTGCATGACCCTCATTAAAGCCCTAAGCCCCGCCAGCGCTCTCCCCCCTTCCATTGCCCCCCCCCCCCGCCCCTCACCTGTATCCAGCTGCATGACCCTCATTAAAGCCCTAAGCCCCGTCAGCGCTCTCCCCCCTTCCATGCCCCCCCCCCCTCCGCCCCTCACCTGTATCCAGCTGCATGACCCTCATTAAAGCCCTAAGCCCCGCCAGCGCTCTCCCCCCTTCCATGCCCCCCCCCCCATCCGCCCCTCACCTGTATCCAGCTGCATGACCCTCATCAAAGCCCTAAACCCCGCCAGCGCCCACCCCCCTTTCATGCCCTCTCCCCCCCCTCCCCCCAGCCTCAGCCCCTCACCTGTATCCAGCTGCATGACCCTCATTAAAGCGCTAAGCCCCGCCATCTCCTCCTCCACCTCCCTACTGCTTAGTCCCTCCCCTCCAGCCATGAACAGCTCCTTCAACACACCCATGTCCTCCTCTAAGTGCTCAACATCAGCTGAGATGAACAAGCGCAAGGGGCCACCTTCTAGCAGAACCCGTTCTAGCGCTAAGGCACACTCCTTGAGCAGAGCATGGGCAACTGACAGACGCCCTCCCTGCACAGGAAAGGGTACAGCATAGCAGTTTTAGCTTAACACGAGATAAGAGCAGTAAAGGTCCTAGTGCTATGCCCAAAAGCAGGTGAACAGGCGCAAGGGACCACATTCTTGCAGAACACGTTCCAGTGCTGAGGCACATTGTTTCATACAAGTTTTTGGTTTGGCACCCATGCAGCCCTTTGAAAATAGGCCTTAGGGCATGCCTCAGGGTTTGATACCAGGTAACTTCCTAAACCTTAGGTGGGACAAGATGCTCCTCCTCGACACACCTATAAAATTTGGACCTCAATAGGATGGGTTTAGGCTCTAAACCCCTGCTCCAAAGCACCCCCCTTAGCCAGTTACGTACACACATCAAATACACAGCAGGTACACATCAAATACACAACAGGTACACAACAGTATAGTTACATGAAGGGACAAGCAGTTGTAATCCCGACATCATGCACAGGAGCAGGTGAAAACCCAGCTAATGCTTAGGCACACTCCTTGAGCAGAGGGTGAGTCACTGTTGGACCCCCTCCCTCCCACCTCGTATGCCATGTCCATTCTGCTCCACTCAGGGTTTTTTCTTGTTACTTAGACATGCAACTAGCTTAGTGCCTCCGCTTAAGTTGTATTCTATAATGTCTAGTGTCAGGGCTACATGGATGGAGTGTCCGCCAAGTTTTGGCAGTATGGGACCATAGGACTGACTAGCAAACGACTTCTAGCCACCTCGCCTCAATAGAACTTCCTTTTACAGAGAAGAAAACACAGCAGTTCAGGCGACAGTAAGCAGTTTTATGCCCAATGCCATGCAGGTGAACAGCAGCAGCAGCAGCAACAGCAGGTGAACAGCAGCAGCAGCAGCAGCAGCAGAAAAGCTTTGAGCAAAACACATTCCAAAGCTAAGGCAAAGGGCTTAAGCAGAACAAGAACCACCAAAGGATGCCCTCCCTGTGCAAGAAAGGCAGGTGTCAGACAGCAGCTTGGTGAGGAACAGCAAAGACATGTTCCAAGGAAATGCGGGTGCTTTCGGAGGAATGCGAGTGCTTTCAGAGCAATGCGAGTGGTTTCGGGGAAAAACGCGGGTGGTTCGGAGCAGCCCGGGTGGTTTCGCGGGAACGCGGGTGGTTCCGGAGAAACGCGGGTGGTTTCGTAGGAATGCGGGTGGTTTCGTAGGAATGCGGGTGGTTCCGGAGAAACGCGGGTGGTTTCGGGGAAACGCGGGTGATTTCGTGGAAATGCGGGTGGTTTCGTAGAAATGCGGGTGGTTTCGGGAAAACCCGGGTGGTTTCGTTGACATGCGGGCGGTTTCGGGGAAATGCGGGTGGTTTCGAAGAAATCAGGCGTGCGGTTTCGGGCATCCGCATACGCAGACGGAGAATACTCCTGGACCACGCAGACCCCTATAAAAAATGCGCACTCAAGGTGGCAGGAGTGTCTTGAACACCAAGCTTGCAACTTTCGCCGTGGCACTTCCGGACTGCATCGAGCATAGCATGGTTGAGACGACAATGGCAAAGTATATGTTTGAAGTCGAGAACCGTCAAATGTTGGACGAGTGCGTAAAGGGCGTCGCTCCAACGCACGGGAGACCAATCGAGGGATGCCAAGCAGCACTAACCGTAAACATCCATCGCGCCAATATGGTGAAAATGGTGAAAATGTTCGCCCTGGTGCTGCCCTCGGCCAATTCTGACCATCAGATTGGACAGCTACCGCATCATCCTGGGACCATTTTTTATACCGCGATCTAGTCCTCTACTCGGAACCCTATCCCAGGTTTGGGGACCTTTCGCACAGAAACGCGGTGTCGTTGCCGGGAATCGAACCCAGGTCTCGCCAACCGAAGTCGGGAATCTTAACCACTAGACCACAACGACAGTATGAGCGAGGCACTTGAAATCGCCAGACTTCGCGAGGCTATCGGAAAGGTACAACACTGTGAAGGTATCCTAGTTAGCACAGAATCATTTGATTGCACCTCGCATCTGCATTCCTTATGCCCGACAATACCTCATGGTACCTCCACCACAGCCTTTGACCGTTCCCCTGCCCGATGTAACTCACCATCTACCCTTTGCAGAGCTATTGGGATCCCCCATCCAACAGGACCCCACTACGTCAAGCAACACCTACCAATCCTTCCCAAACCCACTCTCCCATCACCTAAGCTTCCTTATCCACACTTCAACCACACTCAAGGTAGCAGAGTTGCCATCTCATATGAACTGCTGCCTTCAATCCTTACAAAAGCGACCAAGCCTTCCCCTAATCATCTCCAACGGCAAACATACATGGCATGTACCTGCATACGCTATTGCGCTCCTCCCACCTTTTGGACCCCATATCATTATTGTTCGCCCTCTTCACCCTGCTCACCACCATCTACGCTCACCCAAAGCCAGCACCCGCCCCCCTCCCCACCCCACAGTCTACCCAATGTCACATTCCCACCTGTGGCAGCACTGTGCATACCATTCAGTGCTGCTATTAATAAGTAAAGCAGCAGGGTGCCATGCTAGACAGTCCCTTCTAACAGCAGCAGATGAGGCCCTCTGTACATCCTCTCTCCCCCTCCCCCCGCGCTTTCCCAACACCCCCGCCTTCCTGCTAACTACCATGTCACCCTGCCAGCAGCAAGCACCCCCCTCTGCCGGCACTACATGCTGTACTTCCCCCATGCCCACCTGTGGTAGCAATGTTGCCATGTCATTCAGTGCTGCTATAGATAAAGCAGCAGGATTGACTGAGACTCTAGACAGCTCCCCCTCTAACAGCAGCAGAAGCGGGCCTATGGACCCCCCCCCTCCCCTTCCTGAACTTTCCCCGGCCTCCCTGCTAACCACCATGTCACACTGCCATCAGCAAGCAAGCATTCCGTGCTACTATAAACAAAGCAGCAGGATCGCCCGTAACACCAAACATGTCCCCTCTAACAGCAGCAAATGCGGACCTGCATACGTACCCCCCCCCCCCCCGCCTGCTACTAACCACCATGTCACCCTGTCAGGCAGCAAGCACCCCACCTCCTCCAGACGACTACCTCCCTCTCCCATCCCGGCACTAGATTCTGTACCCCTCTCTCTCCCCCCATGCCCACCTGTGGTAGCAGTGTTGCCATGTCATTCAGTGCTGCATTCAGCTTGGGCAAGATGAGCTGCTCCAGCCTGCAGTTGATGACTCTATGGCGGTACAGCAGCTCACACCACTCAGGCCGCAGGTCCCACCACACCACCTTCACCACCAGCCAGCGAGTCACATAGCTGATGCCACTCTGGAGCGACTGCATAATAGATATTAAGGGCCAGCAAAAGGGGTGTTAGCAGCAGCATGGCCAGCAGAGCAATAGAAGAAGCAGAAGCAGCAGCAGCAGCAGCAGCAGAGCAGCAGCAGCGGTACTCGACCATGTTGGCAGGCATTGCATAGATCCAGGGAAGGGAGAGTTCCAACGAGCACAGCGGCAAACACAGCATTGTTAATTCAGCAGCAGCAGCAGCAGCAGCAGCAGCAGCGACAGGCAGCTGGGCTAAGTCCTAAGAGGCATCCAGAAGCCAGGAGGTCACAGCAGATTACGCATTCTTATAAGAACTCACAATAGCCAGGTCAGCAGCAGATGGAGGTCCAGCAGACAAAACCCCATCATTACAGTACAGTGACAGCATCTCCTGGTTTCACTCGCGACCCCATGAGCATCTGTACACAGGAGTGCCCACAGCTGCATGTCTTACTTCAATTCAAAACCGATCTAGCTCCAAAGAACGTTTATCTCAGCAAGCCAAACCTTTCTTTCCACAGCATAGTAGGAGATTACATCTTATAACCTTTGCATTGGTTCTACCTTCTTTTTCCCCCTTTCTCAGCTCTCCCAAAGTCCTGACCTGACGTTGCTTTCCCAAAGTCCTGACCTGACGTTGCTATCAAATCACTAGGATCCCTACACCCAAACCCCCTGATATACTAACCCCAACCCCCAACCCCCAAACCCGTAAACCCCAAACCCCAAATCCCCTCACCTGATGTGCCCCTTCCAATGCAAATGCCTCCTGCTGATTCGTGCTGCTGCCGCCCGCTGGACCACCACCACCCCCCTGCCGCCCCCAGCCATACATATCCTCCGTTTCCCTCGACACCACCCTTCCTCCTTCTCTCCCTCCACCCCAACCCCCTCCTTGGTCGCCATTTATCCCAAACCACCCTTCTTTCCCGGCCCCGGCCCGGGGCGCACTGAAAGGCGCACCGTCGCTATTGCTCCGGCTGTGGCCGCCGGAATAACCCCCTCCAGGACCGATGCTGACGGGATACGTGCTGATCATGCTGCTGCTGTCGCTAGTGGAGGTCCGGCAATTTGACTCCTGCCATCGCTCATGTGCGTTTGATGCGATGGGTCGTAGGGACTCCAGGAGGTACTCTAAGGAGCAGAGCATGACAACTAGCTGTTCTGTGGTGACTTTGGAAACCTGGGGGTGAAGGGGGCTGCGTGTAGAGAGAAGAACATAAACTAATGAATGGAAGGAAGTAAGCGGTGGTCAGGTACAGATAGGGTGTCGCATAACGTGTGCACGCAAAAGGGCTGATGGCTATGTTACGACAAGGCACAAGTAATAGCAGGCTACCTTTAGTTGACAGAAGCCTGGCCAAGGATGGAAAGAGAGCAAAGAGCAGAACAACGACCAGCACATAGGGAAGGAGGCGAGTAGCAGGGGTCTCTGAATAGGGTGCAACGTTGCATACCGTGCGCACGATAAATGCGTGATGACTACATGTGACAGGCAACAAATGATAGCATGCATCTATAAAGCAAAGGCGGTATGGAGACTCATGAGGAACATTGGCAGGAAAGGTGCATGGGAGAGGTGCAACCATGGCAGGAGCACATCATGACCATAATACATCATAACAGAGATGATCTACAGAGCTCAATACAACAGCTGGATAAACTCCTACGTAATAAGGTTGTACTCAGATACATCAAGTTGCTGTATGCACGAGCAATTTGCAAGTGCCTAACAGTCCAGTGATCCGTTCAAAAGAGCCACACATGACCCACTACAATCCCCAATCATGATCTCATCCCCCAGCCCCAGCCCCAGCCCCAACCACCACCATAACCAAAACATTACACACACACACACCCCGCCCTCACCCCCCCCCCTCTTGCGCCCGTCGCCACTACCGCTTGCAGGCAAGCCTGGCAGGCAGTCACCCCAAATCCCATTACTCTGTAGTCTGTGCGTGGCAGCATGTCCAACCAGGGATTGTATCCTACATCGTTTCTTCGAAAATTTTGCGCAAATGTGAAAATTTCCGAGATTTAGTTCATTTTAGCAACTTGTTCTGATTTCAAAACATGTGGAAATTCCTCGAATCCTGAGGTTTGACGACAGTTCATGGGGCTTTTCGATTCGTTTGAGCCCATTGGCAATCGTCTTCGGCCAAAAATGCAGTAAAATAGCACACTTCCCGAGGCCCTCCGGGGGTGTTCGCGATTTTCGCCGAAGGTTTTAGGGCGGTCTTCAAAAAGTCTGCCCAAGTGTCCAACAGGACCCCTTTCCTCCCTGAAGTTTCTAAGGGATGGAAGCCCAAAATCCTGTTGCAATTGCCAAAAAGTCCATTTGACCATTACAAAGAGCCCCATGTCAATCTCTTGTACCTGTTTCTGCTACCCGCTGCAAGCCAGCCCGGCAGTTACCCTGCCTCCCACTTCATAAACTGATAATTGCTTTCCACATGAAGTACCGGGGTATTACCACAACGGTGGTCAGCGGTTGTGCTAAACTGCATCCCCTGCCGGCAAAAATCCGGGAGCCCTTCCTCCCCTTAGTTCACAGCACACACTCCCACTTACTCTGTATCTGTGTGTGGCACCGTGTCCAGCAGGACCCCCTTCCTGCCAGGGGTGCCTGAGGTGGGCAGCGCGCTGCAACTTCCTAACAATATATTCAACCATAAAAAGTAAGCCCCATGCCAATCTCTTGCGCCTGTCGCCGCTACCCGCTGCAGGCCAGCCTGGCAGACAGTCACCACACCTCCCACTTATCAACTCAGCTCCCACTTACTCTGTATCTGTGCGTGGCACCATGTCCAGCAGCACCCCCTTCCTCCCAGGAGTGCCTGAGGGTGGAAGCCGGAGGGGCAGGGCAGGAATGGTCTTCTCAATGTCCTCCTGCTTGTTGCTGACTTCGCGCTTGAAGCGTGTTAGGGGAGGCACAGGGGGAACCAGTGGACTCCAGCGACCCAGCCGGTTGCGGATAGCATCTACATAGCTGCAGAGGCACAAAAGAGTCAGGGCAGGGTTTTGGGTTAAGACTTAGGCTGAGGATTAAGGGTGAGGGTCTAGAGGTTTAGAGCCGGCAAAGAGTTTCAAGAAGAGTGAGATCACCTTGCCGGCATGAGAGATAGGGACCGCCAATGGAGATGGTCACACATGCTTGTGCATAGATATGTTACATGGATTCAGAATGCGGATGAATATGTGACTCCAGTCATCCGGGGTCGTCTGCTGCATGGCCTTGAAAGACCTTGTGGCATAGCCAGTTTTGCAACAAAATGAATTGATGGATCGTGCGGTTGGGGATGAATTACTATCATAGGCATTGGGGTCTGGACCAGGAAGCTGCATGACACTAATCATGATGACTGTCTTAGAAAGCACAGCTATGCCCCAATGTCAGCTCCAATCCTAGCCACTGCCATAATCCCCGAACAGCAGCACTGATTCACCACCCAGTGGTTTTGCTGCAGGCCCAATGTGAGTGTGAATGCATGCAACTGCACATGTAGCAGGCCTGCTGTCACCAAGGCCTAGATTGTGTGCAGTTGCGTGCAAACAATGCACAACCGTGGGCCTGGGGAAGGGCTGGGGTCATGGCAAACTTGGCCCCAGCCCATCCCCAGGCCCCTACGATGACCCTAACGGCAAAGTGTGCCAAAAACAGTTTGACACAGAATGCATTTAACAGCCATCCAAGTCATCAAAGCATTACTCCTACTCCCTATCAATTATCCTTCAGCGTCATCCACCTTCCCTCCTGCTCTGTCCTTGCAGTACCCCTCATCTCTTGCTAATGCTTCCCTGGTCGTTTCCTCCTGTCCCTCTCTCCTTTTGTAATCTCCGCCCCTCTCCCCACCTGTTCCTCCCATTTCCTCTCTCCTCTCTACCCCTTCTTCTTCTCCCCCTTGTTCCTCCCATTTCCTCTCTTCTCTCCCCCTTCTTCTTTTCCCACTGTTCCTCCCCTTTTGATCCTTCCCTCTTCCTAACCTCCTCTCCCCTACCCCTACACCCTTCACCACTCCTCTCACCCCTGCCCCTCTTCATCCCACCCTACTCTGCCCACTTCCCCTACTCCTCCCACTTCACTCCCACCCAACATCCTCCCTCCTTCTCTCACCACTGTAACACTGATTCAATACCCAGCATGTGCATATTCACCATCTCCCTGGGCAGTGGCAAGTCCATCCCCCTCCTAATCCCCCTCACCTGCCCTTCCCCCTGGCCGCCTCCCCCTTTCCCTGCCCCCCACCCCCACCCCTGTCCTCCCTTCATTCCCCATTGCTCCACCCACTTCCCCTACCCCCCCCACCCACCCCACCCCATTCCCACTTTCATCCCCCCTCCTTATCTCACCACTGTAACACTGCCTTGATACCCAACATGTGCACATTCAACATCTCCCTGGATAGTAGCAGGTTCATTCCCCTCCATCCTCCCCCTCCTCCTGCCCTTCCCCCTGACCCCCTGCCTCTTTCTCTTGCGCCCCCCCCCCCTGTTTTCCCTCCATCCCCCCTTACTCCACCCGCCTCCCTACTTCCCGCCACCCCACCCCCACTCAACATCCCCCCTCCTTCTTCTCACCACTGTAACACTGCCTCAATACCCAGCATGTGCATATTCACCATCTCCCTGGGCAGTGGCAAGTTCATGCCGAACAAGGCATCCAGTGACTCCAAAATGATGCGCCTCAGCTCCTGGGCAGAATTACTGAAGGACTGCCGCAAATAGGGCACAGCAAAACAAAAACAGAGACGTGAAATAAACAGCAATAGCTGCACTGCAGACTAGGCCAGGAGTTTGGGGTACAGATATATTCAACAGCAGGAGATTGGGGGGCTGTTGTGCACTGCTGGAACGGCGAAAACGTGGATGCAGCAAACAAGGAAGTTGCAATCATGTCCGGCCATGGAAAGCAGATGCGGGTATTGTAACTGGATAACAGAAGTCAATGAATACTTAAGAGGCAAGCTGTTAGCATTGCAGACAGCTGACTATATTTGCATCAAAATAGAGACATGAGTGAACAGCAGTGGCTGCGCTGCAGACACGGTCTGAAGGTTGGGTACAGGTATTCAAAACCAGGTCAGAGTGCAAGCATGAAAAGCAGGGGCCTGTCCTGCAGTGCTGAACAGAGAATGGCAGGACAAGTGACTGCATTTGCAACAAAGGATGAGGCAGGGGACTTGCAACAAGGACAAAGCATGTATTCATGCAGCAACAAACATATGGCTTGGCATTCCTGATGTCCCCCAGAACCTTAAGCAGGAGATGGTTCCTGTGCTTTGTTTGCTACGTAAGGGAAGGTTAAATACAACGTCCTGTGCGACATATCCTATAAACGCATCTAATCCCTATCGCTCCCTACGCTTCCGTGTCAGTAACAACAAAGCACACCAGTGCTACGCCCTAATCCTTGCGGATTAGTACTTCGTTCATAGATAAAAAAATTGTATAAAAAATGAATGGCAAGTGTTTAGCTATTGCGCTAAAGCCATATAACTACTAGTCTTATTGCGTCCTGCTGCTGCGCAGCAGCAGAAATACTTAGTACGAACATCGATCAATCCAAGATGCACTGCTACCTGCTGGCGCGCTAGGGATCTCCAGTTTTCCAGGACAAGTGACTGCATTTGCAACAAACATTGAAGCAGGGACCTAGACAAGGAAAAACGCATATGTTCATGCAGCAACACTAACATGGCTTGGCATTTCTGATGTTTCCCAGAACTCCAAGCTGGAGATGGTTCCTGTGCTTTGTTGCCTAAAGAAGGCAAAATTACAATAAGATGTCCTGTGGAACTCGTCCCATACCGAAATTATTCCCATCCCAAATGCACCCCTACCTGCTGGCGCGCCAGGGGTCTCCAGTCCTCCTTCTCCATTTGTCGCTGCACCCACACCCTAAAGGCATGCACCTGATTCGACAGCCACCGAGCCAGCACAGGCCGTAGCAGTGAAGGAGTGTCCCAGCTGCTACAGCAATCTATGAGCTGCCGCGCCTGCTGACTGCGCCACCTGGGGGTGCTGCTGCTGCTGCTACTGCTACTACTGCTGGTGCCTTGCTGCTGCAGCTGCTTCATAGGGCCTAGGAGGACAGGCTCTAGGTCCAATGCTGCATGAATGACCTGAAAAAGCATGGTAAACGAAGGAACAATTGAGGTAACTCAACTGCAAGAAGATATAACAGCAGGGGATTCAGTCAACAAGCATTGTGTTACAATGAAAGCCTAGGAGGAGTGGCTTTTGGTTCAAAGCAGCAAGGATAACCTGCATAAGCAACACAAACAAACAAACACCTCAATAGAAAGAGGGTATAACAGCAGGATGGATCACAAAACGCAGAGGGGTGCAGTCTCTTCAGGTGGGGTACGGGGAACCAGAAAAGGCTACAGAAAGGAGCATCATTCACTTCCTCACACATGCTTCCAGGCATTTCATCACGCAAGCACTGCAGTTTTGCACCCATGCACTGTGTTAATTCTCTCAATAAAATATGAGCCAACAACGGGTAGCATCAATGGCTGAAAACCATGTAAATAATATGGGCACATAACGGCACATTCTTCAAGAATAAAAGGGACCTCAGAGAAACAGGAATGAAGATCAAAACCATGCACGCAACTCACACCATGCGTACATATCAAACCAAGCAGAACCCCATCCACGGAAGGATCAAATGTACTCGGTACAAAATTGCCCCTCCCCCAACCCCAGGCAAGAAAGCCAGGCAAGCTCTTGCAGCTTACTTGTCCCGCCCTCCCCCACATACATACCGGCAAGGTGTCGTCATCAAGCGTGGACATAGCCCCCACAAACGGCAGGTACTGCTGACCAAAGCTGCTATGCAACCTAGCTAACACAAGTGCTCGTGCCTCTGGTAGATGAGCAGTGAACCCAGATGCCCATTGCAACTCCTCGCCTGCCAGTGGCTGCAGGAGGCGAGCAGTCGCTACCAACCGGTCAGCTTCTGAGTCATAAGGGCCTGAGCCCTCCAACTGCCGCCGAAGCTCTACAGCAAGGACATAGGAAGGGTTGTGTCTTGTTCAAGTGGATTTCATTGAGCAAACATTCACTCCACAAGTATATTACAATGAGCAAAAAAAGCACCAAATAGAACTACTTAGAATCAGGGGAAACAGACAAAGAAGTAATTTGCAGCTGGATCCCATATCTGGTAGCACACCAGCCCTCCTTTCCTTTCAGCAACAGCTACAGCAAGGACATAGGCAGGGCAATGATTTGCTTGAGTGGATTACAATGGGCACAATGCAGTCGTGCCTCCATCACTGCTCACAAATGTGAAGGGGTCAATCTAGGGTCAATCTATTGGTCAATCTATTGGTCAATCTATTGGTCAATCTATTGGTCAATCTAGGGTCAATCTATTGGTCAATCTATTGGTCAATCTAGGGTCTGCTTGTCTCAGCCTCACGTGATATCGGCAGTTCTCTGTCCCTCTATTTCACTCAATGTTCCACCTTCAACCCACTACGAAACTAGTTGAAGTCATGATTGGGTGCTGAGCAGCCCGGAGGGCGGTGCAGTGGTGGGGGTGGAAGGAGCACCGGTGGGTGCAGTATTGATGGGACACCTGCTATGGTGGTGAGGACGACCTTGTCGCCTGGATAAAGTGGTTGCATTGTGCCAATCAGATGCAATATTGACTGAGCCTTGGCTTTGCAACCACCATACGCACCAACTTGCAATTCTTTGGATTAGGGGAGAACAGTCAATGAAGTACTTTGCAGCTGAATCCCATATCTGGTAGCACACCAGTCCTCCTTTCCTTCCTGCCTTAAGCCAGCAGAAGACCCAGCTTCATATGTTTCATACCTTCTTACTTGCATGGAACCAAACTGACTCGCAAAGCGGTGCTTCTGCTTATCCAGATGCTGAACCAAGCCAGATCGCAATCAGCTTACATACATACATATCTGGGTAAGATACCTGATACTTTTCTGAGTCCATCAGTATATCCCCACCCACCTTTGTCCACACTGCTATGCAGCGCCACCATGAGCAAACCCTCCACCTCCTCCTCCTGGCTCCCTCTGCTCCTAGCAGCAAACACCAGGACCTCCACAAACCCTGCTACTGCACCATGTCCACCAAATGCCCCCATCTTCTGGTGATAATCCCCTAGCCGATCTGAGATCCAATTAATCACACAACCTCCTAACTCCCGGATGAGACTAGTGTCTTCTGCTGACAAGGCAGCTGTAGCAGCTGGTACCCCATTAGAGGCAGCAGTAGCTTGAACCACAGCTCCAGAAGGCGCATCAGCAGTAGCAGCAGCAGCAGCAGCAGTAGCAGCAGCTGATATATTGCTGTAGCTGCCATTGGCAATGGCCCCTGGCGCTGTCACTTTGGCATCTTGAGCTAGAGCTGAGAGCCGCCTGAGTAGGGCTTTGGTCTTAGAGACCAAGTCCAGCTCACGGGTAATTGCAAACTGCCGGAAGTGAACCCAGGCAAACCCTGGGCAGCAATTCACCACAACGTCCATTATCAGGAAACATTTCAATTGCCTGCAAGTACTGTTTTAACCTTGAGGTCATTGCTCTGAGGCCCTGATATATGTCACCTCATATCCTTCAGAATGTTTTCTTATAATTATTGATTCACCCTGCCTGGCATCTTGTTGATGGCGCACTACTTGTCAGCAAAGGAGAAGCCCAGCCCCAGACGGTTTGCTGACTTTGGTGGGCACACTGTGCCGGCCCATTGGGGACCCAAAACCCCGGGATTTGCAGGGCCAACGGGCCCTGTACCCGTGGCAGGTAAGCTCCCTCCTATGCTGCAATAATGCCAGCGGCTGGGAATGCAGCAAAATCAGCTAGTTGGGTCTAATGGCTAATCTTTGCCAGGCTTTCTCTTATGCTGATGTATAGACACCCTTATAGCACCTGGCTGCAGCATCTGCACCAAAATAAGAACATCACTATAGCCTCAAACCCTCAAAAAGCATAAAAGCATAAAGCACAACAAGCAGCTAGCCAATAAGACAACTGCCACAAGACGCTTTTCTCTGGCAGCGGTTTAATCCCAGGGGTTCAATCCTAGCAGCCCTGACACAATTCAGAATAAGGGTGTGATTTGGGCACAATACCGTAAGTTACAAACCACACTTAGCCAACCCTCGCACCTGCACTATAACTGATATCATTGTTATTACTTATTCACCCTGCCTCTCCGCTGTCGACGGTGCACTTCTTGTGAGCAAAAGAGGACTCCAGGCCCATTGTGCACATTTGAGTGCCGATGTCTGCTTACTTGTGAGTACGAGCAGCTTTCAACCGCAGACATAAAGGTCTTTTTGTTCTTTACCAGCACTGGCGCAAAATCTCAGTCCACAGATAATAACCCTGCCCTCATACCTGCATTGTGCATGGCAGGGCTGACACCAAGCAGAGGCCATACTTTGCTTTGTAGCAGCTGCAGGTACTGGTCTGCCCCCTCGATGTAGCTCCCCTCCTCTAGAGTATCAAACACACCCCTGGACAGCAGAAATGGAAGACAGAAACAGAAACTAGTCGTGTCAAGCAAGGTGCAAGATAATCGTTGCAAGATGATGTGCACTCCCTTTTTGAGAGCAAGGGGGAATCACCAAAAGAGGGTGTTACAGCCATAAACAGAACCACCCTGGTAAACTCTAAGCGATAGAAGTATATTTACTAACACAACACAGCTCTGAGTGGGCTGTACTACACCGTACACAATACATCAAAACCATGTTCAATCATTTTTGCGGTTCCTATGCTTGTCAATGTGAGTGAAGCATGTACATACTTTAAATCCCCACTACCGTTCTGACCCTTGAGGATTGGGAGGGAAAATGTCAGCTTAAGTGTGTTTGGAGGAAGATGCTCTGGGAGTTTAGTCACCCAGGGCAGGAAAGCAGACCCCTAAGGACTTCTGGGAGGAGGGGGCAGCAACCTGCAGTTCAGTGTGCAGAGCGGTACTCATTACCTTTCCCAGAGCCACCAGCAGTTGCAGCAGCAGAAGGGGTCAACCTGTTTTGGTGGGAGCCAACAGCAGCTCCCACCAGGGTTTTGCTTAATCTGGAGGGATCTCCTCTACCCATGGTTCTATCAGTTTAGGGCTCCAGTTCAATAGTCCTCTTGACGTGCACGCCGTTGCATCTGGCTTCAATTCTATGCTACAGTGTTTTATGTGGCCTGTGGTTTGCCTGTATGAGGGGTGGCCATATGGTTGGCCGGCATGGGGTTGTGTGACTCCAGTTGATCAGGGGTCGTGTGTTGCTTGGTCTTGAGTGACCTTTTGGCATAGCTGGTTTTGCGTTTGATTAATTGATTGTCCTGACCCTGCAAAGCAAGCTCACATGGTGCAATGATATGGAGCAAAGCTGCATTGCTGACTCACCTCAGCATCACTTCACAGAGGCGCACCCGCAAGCCCCAAGGGAACTTCCACCCAGCAGCACAACATGACACAATGGCATAAGTGGTCTCCCCCACAGCTCGGCTAGCTTCCCGGTACTCCTGCTCATCAAACTCATCTGGATCACGCACGTCACATCGCCGCAGTGCTGCTTTCAACCTGCAATCAGTAACACATTTCAGAGAAAAAAGTGGTTTGCAAGTATAAGCAAAAGGCGTGTGCTTTGCTTGCAGCTTGGTAGTATGAAACATCAAGCACAGGTTGAAAAATGTTCCCTGCCGACTTACCAGGAGGGACAGCTAGTCCAGTTCCAGCAGATTTAGGTGAGCGGCTAGAGCACAAAAAATGTGTGGGTTTAGCGAGGCAGTCATTTGGGTATGAACATCGTGCTGTTACAACTACATGACATGTCAACTTCAGGCTGCTTAGATCTGGGCATAATCCGGGCTCCACCAAAAAGCGTCCCCAGGTACAGTGCAGGCTCGAGGAACCCCACGTGCCCCAAACATAATGACCATGGCTACAATGGCGCCCTTACAGCGATCAATCGGGTTTGTTTCTTTGTACCAGCTCCTTTTGCAACACAGAGTGTTGCGAAGAAGCTGGACATGCAAAGGCGCTGCCCTCCTTCGGTTAAAAGGAAGCTCCTTTACTGCGCTCTGCACTCCGCTATTGCTTCCACATGTACACCATCCATAATCTTAGCTGCCACTCTTGCTCTCTTCCTCAACATGATAACAAACTCGTTGGAATTGTGTGGCAGGTGCTGCACAATCCAACGCTGTGCAGCAATTAATCTCCCATGCTAACCGTTAATGATCAATATGATGGCAACCATTACCACCGTTTCCTAGACGACCAATCCAAATGCTTGGAGATCTAACCCACCCATCATCTGCTAATTTAGGGTTTAAGGTTTAAGGCAAACCCCGAACCCTTCAACCTTATGGTCAACCACTCATCTAAGCATTGGAGGCCTCACCTGGCCATCAGCTGCTGGCCTGTGACAGTTTGCCCCTCCTTCTGTATCCAGCCATATCTCACGCTGTGTGCCAAGCTCATGACCAGCACATGTGCCAGGGTGTCCCGCCACACCACAAACGACTTGAAGCGCTTGAAGTCCTTGGGTAGCACTACCCCCAGCAGACACACTGGCAGCTCCAGAGTTGCCATCCAACCATCACTTACAGGTAAATGACCTGTCAAGAAGAGATGGTTTTCAAAGTTAGTCACATGAAAAGCAAAGATGTCCGAGTGTGGTGTGTGGCAAGCAGCAGCGGATTTACCAGGGACGCGGCTAAGAGAGTGCGGACAACATCAAACCCTCACAAAAAGGCGCAGGAAAGGGAAGCGGAGCGGTTAAAGTCCTTGGGCAGCACTACCCCCAACAGACACAATGACAGCTCCAAAGCTGCCATCCAACCATCACTTACATGGTTACATCTACGCACACACCATTTGTGGCGTACAATGAAGGAAGTATGCCTATTCAGTAAGGACCACCTACCCCAATCACTTACAGGTAAATGACATGTGAAAGCAAGCAAAAACTGAGCATACTTACCCCATGGAGCAGCGAAGACACCCAACTGGCACATAAGAGAAAGTAGGGAGGTTCATAAATGCGGACGGATCTCACAGCGGGTCAGATGGGAGAGTGCAAGACATATCAATACTGATACGAGCATCCCACAAACGACTTGAGGCGCTTAAAGTCCTTGGGTAGCACCACCCATAGGAGACACACAGCCAGCTCCAGAGTTGCAGTCCAAACATCACTTACAGGTAATTGACTTGTCAAGAAGAGATGGGTTTCAAAGTTAGTCACAAAAATTGCAAAGATATGGTGTGTGGAGCAACACGGAGCAGTGAATTTCCACAGGGACACGGCTAAGAGAGTGTGGACAACATTGTATTTGACAAGGAGCGGCAGGAAGGGGAAGCGGAGCCCCTGATGCTGTTTGGTCGCACCAGCCCCAGCAGACACACTAGCAGCTCCATGGTTGCCGTCCAACCATCACTTACAGGTAATAGACATGTGAGGGTGAGCAGGGGTTGTGCATAATTACTCCGTTGAGGAGCAAAGACACCCAACTGGCACATAAGAGGGAAGGGAGAGTTTCAGGAAGGAAGATCTCAAAGCGAGTCAGAAAAGAGAGTGCGAGACACAACACTACTGACATGAACATCCACAAAGGACTTGAAGCGCTTGATGTTCTTCGTAGCACCACCAGCAGACACATCGGCAGGCAACTGACCTCTGAAACAAAAATGGTGCCCAAAATTATTCAAGAGAGAAAGGAAGGTGCCCAGAATGCAACTACAGCATGTGAGAACCTAGGTCTCTCAACCAACTTCCTGCTTACTTTAGTATGTTCAGCTCTGCGCTCGGTCATACACAGACCAACCGGTGAGAGTTATGCCGCTGCGGGTTGAGAAATGGTTGGAAGTTATGCCCTCCAGTTTAACTCCTCTACAATAGTTGGGAGTTATGCCAACTCAAAAGTAAGGGAGTTATGGCAATGCAAAGCTAGTTGGGACTTATGGCAACTCAAAACTAGCTGGGAGCTATGCTGCGAACACTGCATGGGCCACTAAATATGCAGTACACTTCCTGACACACTTATCTCTCTGCTGCCCACCTTTGTCTTTCTTAATTTTTTCAAAAGTTCCCAGCACCAGCTGCAAGAGCCGCTCCACCTCTTGAGACCTGGACTCATCCACATCAAGCTGGGAACGCACTGTGGGGAGCAGAGCAGCTGCAGCAGAAGCATGGAGGCAGAAACACCACACTGTCAACCCTTTGGCAAAAGCTTTCTTCTAGTGTGTACATTTGTTGGGCATCTTGTTGCCTTTAACATGATCTTCCTAGCACCAGGCTTCATTGACATGTTCATATGGTAAACGTAAAGCCAACCTAAACCCCAATCCAAGGCAATCAGCAGATGAATATGCCTTTTCCCTCCACTGTGGGGAGCCTCAGCTGCAGCAGGAGCATGGAGACAGAAACACCACACTGTCAACCTTTGGCAAGAGCTTTGCAAATGCACACTCAATGAGAAAGTGTCTTTCAACAACATCTCCCTATATCTACGAAAACCAACCTCAACGCTACTTCAAAGCAAATGACAGCTATTTGCAGGTGCAGTGCAAAGAAGCAGCTCTTCCCAGCTGCCTGCCTGGGCTTAGTTTGCTGTCAGTAGGGTTCCATAAAACTGCAAGGTGCACACATCAGACGCACTTAATTCCTAAACCCCTCCATCGGCTGTGCAAGGTCAAGCTATGGTGCTGCTCCCAAACTGCCGTTGTCCCAGTGGCCCCTCTCTCCTGGCAGCATTAGCCCAAGCACCAGCCCCCACATGCCAGCTACCACAGCCTATCTTAAGCCGGCTCTCCCTGCATCTTCCATCAGACGCTAGAATGGCTACCTGTGCTGTTTTTGTTAATTAAGATCCTACCCTGCCTTCCGTCAATCAATCAATTTAAACACGAGACCAGCTATGCCAATACCAAACAAACCCAGTCCATAAACGCAAGGCTCCTGGCTGCTGTGCATGGGTTATAAACATAATTGGCCTTCCCTCCCTACTGTGATGCTTCAATCCACCTGCAACCTCATCTCTGCAGTTCCAGGCTAAGAAGGGGTGATATGCAAGGCTGGGCAACCTCAGTCCCCCTTCCCACTGTCGATTAAGCAGCTGCTGAAATTCAAGCTATGGCACTGTTTCTCTGCCTGCCAGCAACAGCCCGAGCACGAGCATTCCCAGCCAACCAAGCACATCAAGCTGCCCTCCCCTGCATGCCCCTTCAATGTTGTAACAGCTACCTGCGCTGTCCCTTGGGAGTTCGGGCCCTAAACTGGTTTCTTCGCCTGCTTCCAAACCTACTAGGCCTCCTTGCTATGAAATTGACACAACCGCTGTAGCCCTACTACTCTGCCGTTTGATCCTGTCAACTTTATTGTTGTGTTGGGACCCGGTGTTTTGGGCCCCATAAGCCCTACTGCCCTCCAAGGGATGCATTGGGCCAATTGCTATTCTGGTAACATAATGCTCCACCTCACCTGCAGTCGCATCTCTGCAGTTGGATGCAAAAATGAGGTACGCCAAATCCTTGATTTCAGGCTCCGTAAGTCCAGTCAGCAGCTGTGGGAGGTCAAGGGATGGCTCTGCCTCTTGGTCTGCCCCATCTCCAGTGCTCCGTGCTGAGCTGGCTGAGAGCTGCCGCTTTGCTGCGACCTCGTCCTGGCTGCTATGGCTGCGGCAGTAGGTGATCAGGTCAAGGCTGGCCTGCAGCGTTTAGGGTTACATGTTCGAGTTTAGCGGTTCAGGTTTAAGGCTAGCTGCTGTGACTGCGGCAGTAGGTGATTAGGCCAAGGCTGGCCTGCAGGGTTGAAGGATAGGGTTTAATGTTGGGGTTTAAAACTAGCGGCTGTGGCAGCGACAGTAGGTGATCAGGTCAAGGCTGGCCTGCAGGATGTAAGATTAAGGTTGAGGGTTGAAATTCAGAGTCTAGGGTTAGGGTTTAAGACTAGCGGCTGTGGCTGTGGCTGCGGCAGTGAGTGATCAGGTCATGAATGGACTGCAAGGGAACAGAAGTGGATGTACAAGAGAAGCAAACCAGGGACTCTGGCAATTCTGACTACCACATGTCCCTCCAAGCCATCGCAGAAACCATGTATTAGCCCAGAGGCGACCTTCAAAGCTCTGGGGTGTTACTTCACATGAGTGTGAGACGTTGACAAGTAGCAATTGAAGTATCAGTCACAGCCGACCTGACAGCTTGTTGGCGACCAAGGAAACAAACATTCAGATATGGAGGGACCGACGACCTCCCCATAGGCTCCTGACAGCCAGGGATAACTGAGCAGCCAGAGCCAATACCTTTGGGATGTGGTCTATTAATCACATGATTGGTCACATGATCCTGGCGGCCACCAGTGCCACTGCCAGAATGTAAAGCTAGTAAGCACATGCGCCTTGTACAGATACCTCAAGACAGCAGCTAACAATCGTAGCCAGAGCCATTCTTCTTCTGATAGTGAGGACTTTACACCAAATGCAACAAGCTAGTAAATGCAGGCACCCTGTCAATCCATGAGGGCTGGTTTGGCTGCAGGGATACCAGAGATGCAGGTACCGTGGATGCACAAGTTACTATCTCAAGCAACAAAAATGCACACAGATTACAGAGGTACGCAGTAACGAGATAAAGACTAGTGAAGGCCCGTGATCAAGTAACGCAATGCACTCACTAGCAGTGCAGAACTGACGTGTATGCAGGAGTTCACACTTAGGACAAGTACTGAATGTTGCTGGTGCAGTCCATTACAATATACCCACAGCCGCCACGCAGAGATGCCATAATTGCTGCATGCATCAACCCCCCATGATTCTGCTCAATGCCAATGCTCACAGGGCCTGCAAGCATCTGCTTGCTCTCAGTATGCTTTGGGCGTTTGCTCCTGCCTGCCGCTATATGTGCCTCTGTTTCTGTCCCACCTCGCTCTTTTCTGTGACAGCTTGAGGTGCCTCATGAAATGTATAATAGTATGTGCCTCTTCTTAACCAGCAGCAGCAGCAGCACCTGGAAGCCTAAAGCGCAGTCAATAGTCATAAAGTAGTGTCCCTAGGTGGGCTTACCTTGGGGTTTGTGTTCATGGCAGCAAGTAGTGCAGGGATCTCCAGGCGGTTTAGCACCCATGGCTCCATCTTGTTCATCCCAATGGGCAGTACCACCTTCCCTCCCCTGCTCCTGTGTACCTACCAAAGACGCCAGGAGAACACACAGCAACAGCAGCCACAACAATAGGAGAAGGGAGCTTGCTCTGTCTTACGTATTCTGTTCCACCCCGCCTATATTATGAAGGCTTAAGGTGCGGGGCCTCTGGCAAGTTTTGCTATGGCAATTCATGAAGTGTAATGATAGTAGGGATTTTGCAGAGCTGCTACTATTCCATGTGGAGCAGGTTTTGTCATGCTTCAAGAGTTTGTTACCCCTGTGTTAAACTGAGGCAGCTGTCCTTGCGCTCGCCAGAAAAATGACAGCTGCAATTGTAGCTAAAGCTTTGTAGACCAACTACTGAACATTTCCCTTGGAGCTGAGAAATCATTGCTTTAACAAGCCTTTTGGTGTCGCAGAAGCTGCTTTCTCTGCTGTCAGAGTGACTTCCATGCTTTGGCTGCTGCAAACAAGTCCCCTTGCCTTTCAATAGCAACTCCCACTGCAGATCCACCCCCGCAACATCTTCCTGCAAGGAGCTCCTTAAAATGACATGTCTACAAGCAGTAGTTATGAACATGGCGCACCCATAGCCTCAAACACAACACCTTTGGGGGACTTAGCAAACTAAGTCATTGGGCAAGGTGTACAATTAAGAGTATTGGATGCTGGCTCTGATGCAGATAGAAAGCACTGGCTCTCATAACAACCCATGATCATGCACAAACATAAGTCATGGATGCCTGAGCAGTGTGCCCTAATCTCCCCAAACACTGCCTGGGTAGCTGCCAGAGACTCCAGAGACCAAGAATGTGCATATGAGTCGTTAGGCATTAGCACCCTGGTTGATACAAATGTTGCTGCATGCGCTAAATCAGCGGGATGCATCGATCTGCGTAGCTGCAAACTGATCGAAGGACCCACAGGAAGCTGGTAATGCTATAGGTGGTACAGCTGCTGCTTGCAGTGCCCGCTGCTGAAAAGGTGACACTTGGACAGTGCAGATGCTCGGAGCGGCTTTCATTTAAGCCTGATCGAGCTTTGCATGTCCTGCAAGGCAGCTACCCTGAAGGATAACCAGGGACATGCTGGCTACTGACCTCCAGTACATACTCCAGCAGTTGACGTTTGTCGTCAGATAGTGCTGCAATATCACGCTCACGACCATATAAAGCCATGCCGGGGTAATAAGCCTGATCACGTGCGCACGAAGGCTTCCTTCAGCTCCCGGTTGGACCTGGCCCCGCATCCTTCCAATAGTCCATGGCTGCTATTTCAACAGTGCCTGAGATGCTAGTATGATACGATGTTGTGTGTTATGAAGGAATCATGATGTAAGCTACTTGCAGGTCCTTATATTTCTTTCTGTGAACTCAGACTATCCAAAGGGTGGAATGTTTCAACTACAGGGTAACAGCTAATCTCTAGGTGAGACTTTCTGAAGGCATTATGTGACGTTAGCCTCGCCACTTGGAGTTTATGCTGCATAGGTCCAAAGATCAACACCAGTTCGGAGCCCGAGCAGATGGTCACCAACCCAAGTGAGTTGGGGCACTCGGGTGCGGTAGAACGTCACTGAACGTCAATGACGCGGCAGCGGCACACGGATGGCAGTCGGTCACCTTTGCCAAGCATGATCATCACCGGATGATTCAACTAGCAGCCAGTTACCTTTATGATGTTTTTGCCGGGCAACGTCGCGCTGATGGCCGGCCAATCAGTGCAAGTGTAATCATCTCCAAATCATGGCAACAAATGTGCTAATGCATGTAAAGAGAATCCAATACACTGTAAGTGTCCGGGATGCAATGAGGCATGTATTTGATTAGCACAACATGGTATATACAGCTGACATGCCTGGAACCTATCCATGTAAAAACGTAACTGCACGATAATCAATCAATCAAAACCCAACACCAGCTATGCGATGATCAAAGAAGCCAGAACATAAACACAAAATACCTGATAATTTAATCATGCAGCCACACAACCACCCAGGGGTGAATTTGCCCACACAAGCTGAGGCTAGATGCAAAAGCGTGCACACCAAGGGGAGACTTCTAACCGGACCCCTATGATATTGCACACAGGACATCATTGGCAAACTGAACTCAAACAGCACCCGACGATACTTGTACTGTGGATGGCATGTGATGTACTGGTTGAGTACAGGAACACTTGCTGACAGCAGCATGCACTGCCCACAGCACCTACTTACACTACAGACACTCATTATGCATGCATTGCTATAATACTTTTGAATGTATGCATGTAGTCACCCTCCTGTGACGCAACAACTTTTCTCTCAGCACCCTGCAATGTTATCTATAAGCATGTGATGCATGCAGGCCCTTCACCGCAAAACTGTGAGGCCGCTAGCTAGGTGCAAGATGCAGCAGGGATGCTCAGTGCAAGAAGCATCACCAATAGCGTACTTACGGCATGACATACACAAGATTATTACGAAGAAAAGCACACTCCTCGTCTCATAACTTACAACCCTCAAAACATCATCCCTACCACACGCGTTAAAAGGTGCATGGGCATAGCTTCACATACAATCACGTAACCACAAACATCCATTGCCTTTGTACAGGCCCTCTGTACACCCTCCACTTGTAACCAGCAACATCCATTGCCTTTGTACAGGCCCTCCACTTTTGAGGCGCCAACTAGTCGTTCCGTAGTCCTCTCTCCCTCTCTGTTCCGTAGTCCTGTAACATAGCCACATGCCTGGAGCAACCGTTAACACACTCACAGCAGGCGCCAAGTCAATGGCTATGTGATCAGAGTAGAAAGCACCATGCGAATGTCCCTTGCCACCCATTAAATGGCAAAAATTTATGAATAAGCATAGAAAAGTGAACCCCATTCACCAAGCAATTACCTAAGCAAACGCTGTGCACAGAACACTCCTCATCCTTGAACCCCCTTCCAGGCTTTGTAGTAAGCTACCCATGAATAGCATTGCAGCTGCTGATCTAACAGCAACCTGCCCCATGCAAGTAGTGAATCAAGCTTGCATCCGTCGCATTACCATCACAGTGGAGGTTCGACACACATGTAATAAACATTCAATCCTTCATTCCCTCATGAACCCAGGCCACTCCCATGCACTTGCCTGAGTGCTCCCTGCAGAGCGCTTTCCCAGAACACATGACATATGCTAAGACAGACCACAGCCCAGCCCCGTAGAGCCCTTTCCCAGAACATAGGATACATATGAGAGAGAGCACTGCACAGCTTTCAGGCCATGCAGCGCCCGCAGCATAACTCCATCCAGTCTGTGGGGAGCAGAAATCGGGACCAAGAGGCAAGAGCACTAGAGAGTCGAGACTCCCAGACCAATCAAGAGAACGAGGCATAGCACATATGTACCCACTTGCTTCTGGCCTTGTCACAGTCATTTTACCCCGAACCCAGAGCAAAGGCGCATCCACAATACTGTCAGCCTTGGGCACGATCACTACCCTTGGGCACATCAGTAGCTTTGGCCTTGGTCTCCAAACCACCCTTGAAGGTTATCAGGCTGTGCAGTGTGACCTGATCAAACTATAGCTGTCAGCATTCAAAATCAGAGAGACGTTGAAAGGAGTACCCTGGATGTAAGAAGGACATGGACCACATATACCACCCACCAAAAGGGGGTGTATGTGGTCCATATACCCCCTTGTTAATTTTCTAATTATTTTTATAGGAAAAAGGTCTTGGACCACATATACCACCCACCAATCCATCACATATGCCACACAGGGGAGGAGACGAGAGTTGAACATAGCATAGCACATACTGGGATCTAGTTACACCAGGGTTTCCAAATAGCAAGAGCCTCTGCCCAATCAGCACGTTCAAATATGCTATGATTGCAATCTTTACACCAAAAACCCTTCCTTCCGCAATCTCACGCTGGAGAACAATACACGGTCTCCCGTGCGTGAATCTCTCTCTCTGTGTGTGCTGTGATTGCCGTACATTCTCCAAGGCCGTATATAAAATGTGCTTAGCCAAAGCATGCACCCTCAAGGACCCATAGCATATATGTTGGGGGGAGACGGCAGCACTGCAGCAGAAGAGAAAAGGGACACGAGCTACACACTAGCTGCAAAAGGCCGAAACACAAGGACATACTGCGATCTGGCCAAGTGTGGACCATATAACAGCAGGATCAGGCCACCTTTCAACACAGACATCAAAACCATGTCCAACAAGTTCGATTCGATTTGAGGATTTCACACGGGCGCAGGATGCTTACTGGAAATGCGATCAAAAGATGCACACCCACACAATAAACCCCCACCTGCGGCAGGTCATGTATACACACAGTCACTGCACAGTCAACACAATTGGCCTGCATCTCTCGCCAGCCATCACAAAAATCCCCAGGTCGCGGGTTCAAGTCCCAGTCAGTGCTGCTTTTGGTGCAGCTGAGAGCTCTGCTCTTACGTCCCGGGCCTGCCTGGAACACAGGGCTCTGCTACAGAGCAACTCCGTACCCAAATATTGATCCCAGATTTCACCTAAGGGTGATTTTGTCTATAAAGGAACCATGTCCATCCTCACACATCCCTGCTTATCTGGAATTTCAGTGGCCTCTGTCGATTTCAGGCATATAAGAGCCAATAGCAAGCCAAGGGCGAGCCGACAGCACTGCAAGCTGGATAGCGAGGGCAGCAGCTGGCAGTTAATTACCATAAAACCGTGGTCTTGACGACAGGCTTTGCTTGTCCCTTGCTCTTCGAAAGGTCCCCATGTCTCGCCCGTTGTTCTCTGCTGATACCTCCCAGAACCTCTTGTATGCATGCATCCATCCAGGGGAGATGTCAGGCAACGGCTTCACCGCTGCCGTAGTGACGTTCCCGTGGCTCGACCACTTTATATAGCGCTCTGGAATTGCGCTATGGTAGTATCCATTGCCATTGACATTGAGTTTCTTTGGTAAGACCTCAAAGTATCCACAGAAATCAGCTGCACAGAAGAGCAACAAAGGGAAGTGGGTTAAGAAAATACCGAGAGGTTCAAATACTGAGAAGCGGGACCAAAAATGTGCAGCTACCTGGAGGGTGTGAGAGAAAAGTAGGCGCAACTGTGTTTACTAGCCATCTGTCTTGCAGGGGCTTGAAGTCAGCTAAATGGGTGTAAAGACATAGGAAATGGTGCATGGCATGAAAAACAACACTTTTTCAGCCATGCAAGCCCCTTCGCATTACCACTCTAACCATTTTCTTCGGTTTTATGGGCAACAATCACAATGCAGGGTTAGTTAAGGCGCATTGTTATCATTTGATTCTTCGTATGCATCAGTCAGTATGAAAGCAGTATGCATCATGCAGTGGAAGGGATACCTGGCTCCCAATTTCCTGGTTAATGAGCAATGCATGCCTACAATCTAGCACAGCAGCTGCAGCACATCTGTTCTCCGCAGTTCATTGACAAGCCTCCCATTGCTGCCATATTGAAGGCCATTGCAGCATGCACATATGCTCTCTACGCATCATTCGCATGGTAATCCGATTGCTGTTTTAACGAAGCCCATTGCCCTTACATATCTGCTCTCTGCATCACATCTGTGCAGTCACCTCATCGCTGCCATATTAAAGCCCATCGCCCATTGCATATCACATTTCGTCATGTGCCATTGCAAAAGGTGCCATAGGGCCTGCACCTCAAGCTGTTACAAAAACAGCGAGGTGGAACATAACACAGGCAGCCCATAACAACATCTGCTCTTTGCATCTCATTTGCACATCCATCCCATAGCTGCCCACACTGCTTCCTACTGCCCTAGCCATGTCTGATCTTTGCAAATGATGAAAATGAAGGCGATGGTTCAAAAGCCCCAGCAGCTGCTATCTAAACCCTAGGTCAGGATGCTGCCACGGACTTCAAACTTACTGTAAGGTCCCAATGACTCTGGGTGCTCCACGTCAGTGATCACAGTCCCATTTTCATAAGTACTTCGGGGCAAGAACATGCCCGGTTTGCTGGACCAGCCGCCATTGTCGAATCTCCAGAAATGGAAGTCAACATCAGGCCACACTGCCAGGGCTATGTAGTTTCCACTTGATACATTATCATACACCCTGGAGCGGTCAACCTTCACTGCTCCGTCTGCAGTAGCCCCTCTGACAGCCCATTCGCATGTAAGCTCCTTTACGCTGCTATTGCGGTCCAGATTTCCCCAGCCGGGCTCACAAAAGCTCCACACGTTTCGATCTACTGCAAAGCAGTAGCAGTTGGACTTCAGCACGGCTTCGCAAGCATGCTCCTCCCAGTAGTCAATGGTGCCGTCTGATTTGTGAGAAAAACGACATGGAAGTTTCTTTCGTTCTATGATCGCGTCTACATCGTAAGATTCCCCGGGACCAAAGCAGGCTTGCCATGGGTAGGTCTGCGTCCACACTGCGTACGAGTCGTACTCGAGCGGAAATAGCCGTTGTCCTGTAGACGTGCCGTTGAAGAATACTGCGGCTGATATGCTACTAGCTGTGTAGTTGCAGGTACGATTGAAGTTGTTGTCCACCGTCATCGACTGAGCTCCCGCCACGACCGAGCCAAGCAGCAGACATGCAGCCAACAGAGTTAGCTTCATTCCAGGCTCTGTGCAGTGTGTCTGCGTATGCTAGGGCAGTGGTAAGCCAAGTGAAAACAGTCTTTCGGTAGCGACAAGCTTTGAGTGGCAGCGGTAGGATGTTTGTCTGCGACGCGGCGAACGCGTGATGCGTGCAGATGTTGTAAAATAGGCTTCTTATGCAATATCAGTAAAGGAGCATGCAATAAAGAGGACAATGCGCGTATTTGCAGCTCTGGTTCTTGAGTGCCTCTTGTCACGCTGCGATGCTGCTAAGGAACGCTGGCAGCCGAAGAATACGCAGCCGCGATTAAGGTCACATACTACCTCAAGGATGGCTGTTCGTGGTACAGTGCCTCCTGACGGAGAGGCTTAACCTTAAGTTCACAGTGCAGGGTGAGGGCTCACAGGTGAGGGTTCACACTTTAGTCATGCGGTTCCAGGAGACTTCCGTCAGTCTGACAAGGATTTTGGAGTAGAACATTGTTGTAATGGGTCTATTCAAGGGTAAATTGGAGCATGTGCAAACTGGAGATGGTGAACACGGGAAACTGGGTAACATAACACACTGATCGCGAGGGCCCCAGCCCCAGTTTCGCTCCCTGCGCTGTGACAAGGTTGCATTTTCCCCGAAACTAAGTCTGTTTTGCATTGTAAGATGCCATTCATGACCTCCACATATGCTCTGCCGACGTCTTTATGGGCCAGCCAACGCAACCACCCACAATGGCCTCCACTACCTGAGCACGCGCACATTCCACCATGAGCAAACAGGCCACCATAAGATCTATGTAAACACGGTACATAGCTTGCTGGGACAGTTGGCAACCAGAGGCGATACTTCCCTAGTAAGCAGAAAAAGTAACCACCACATGGTCATGGATGGACCAAGCACATATCCGTCAACAAACGCCCTGTTTCAGGGGCACCGAGATAATCCCTCAAAGTATCTACTTGCCAAGCCTCTACAGGAGGTAGGATTGCAATTCATTGCTTGAGTTCTAGCTCACAACTCATTTCAACCACTCAACAGCCAGAATTACTAGAAGCTCCATATCCATCTACCAAGCTTGCCTGGGTCAAACCTCCATCCAGGCAAGACTAATGCATCTCGTGACTCATCCCAGCCACCCTTACAACCAAAACAAAGCTCCATGCCCATCTATCTACACCTCTGTGACCATCGCAGGGTTGATGTCCAAGACCCAACTCATCAAACCTCGTCTCAGACATGACAAACCAGGTGACAGCTCAGAGCTTTTTTCCATTGCGGAATAAACAGTGGAATATGGGGTGGAATAGGGACTTAATCACATTCTATTCCAATTCCGTTTCCACCCACTGGAATAGAACCAGAATAAGCGTATTCCCTCGGAATATGGAGCCGCATTTCTCAGGGCCTTTTTCCATCGCGGAATAAACGGTGGAATATGGGGTGGAATAGGGGTTTATTCGCATTCTATTCCAATTCCGTTTCCACCCACTGCAATAGAACCAGAATAAGCGTATTCCGTCGGAATATGGAGCCGCATTTCTCATTCCGCTCGAGCAAGTGGAATAGCACGTATTCCATGGAATAGGTCCGTACACCGGCCCATCCAACCTGCAGAAACGACGCCCCTGTAGCCTAAATGAGGCCATGAGCTAATATTTCTAGCAATGCTGTGAATGAGACCTTCGTAAGGATGGGCCAAGTTGTTGACAGCAGTACATGCGTTACAGACCAGTTCGACCAGTGTCCTAACACATCACAATTTGCATTGTCTGCTGCTCTTCTGGGTTGTAGCATGACGTTTTGAGGGTACTGCTCAGTTGCGTGTGGGCGATCGCAAGTGCCAGTGGAAATGCAAACCTGAATAGAATGAAAAATCCCTGCAACATGTGATATTGGTGCCATATTCCGGAATATGGTCCATTCTATTCTGTTCCTGTTCTGCCTCAATGGAAAAAGCCTCTCATTCCGCTTGAGCAAGTGGAATAGCACGTATTCCATGGAATAGGTCCGTACACCGGCCCATTCAACCTGCAGAAACGACGCCCCTGTAGCCTAAAAGTGCCCATGAGATAATATTTCTAGCAATGCTGTGAGTGAGACCTTCATAAGGATGGGCCAAGTTGTTGACCGCAGTACATGCGGTACATACCCACCATCACACTTCGACCAGCGTCCCAACACATCACAATTTGCATTGTCTGCTGCTCTTCTGGGTTATAGCATGACGTTTTGAGGGTACTGCTCAGTTGCGTGTGGGCGATCGCAAGTGCCAATCAGAAATGCAAAACGGACTAGAATGGAAAATCCCTGCAACATGTGATATTGGTGCCATATTCCGGAATATGGTCCATTCTATTCTGTTCCTGTTCTGCCTCAATGGAAAAGACCTCTCACTGCAACCACCTCCACAGCTAGAACTAAGCTCCATGTCCATTCACCCACACCTTGCCCCTGGGGGCTCACCTCTCTGTCCACTGCCACATCCAACATTGCAGGGCTCACGTCCAGACCCACCCAGGTATGACCTGCCTCTGTGAGGGCCTCATCACTCAACCCTGAACCACAACCAATGTCCAGCGCAGGCGTGGAACTCCATCAGTGCGCAGGGCTAATATCTCTAGTGCCCGCTGGGTCAGGGAGGCCTGGTGGGAGGAGCCTGTAAGCGGGAAGCGCAGATTGCAGCATGGAAGGCAGAACCAGGGCACCTGGGCCAAGCAGCAGAGAAGCAGGAGATGGAGGAAGGATATTCACGGCAGGGGGCAGCTGGCAGCTGCAGCAGAAGCAGAGGAAGCAAGGCAGCAGGAACCATGGTGTAACAGCAGGAGATTGCACGGCACTGGGAGATTGCAAAGCAGAGGGACATTGCACGGCAGCTGGAAACTGTAAAGCAGCAAGAGATGGCTCGGCAGCTGGAGTTTGTACGGCAGCAGGAGATTACGAAGCAATGTGCAGAAGCGAAAGCTTACAAGGTGCAGATGGAGGAGCAGGCCAGGCATCAACAGATGGCTGTGTATTATCAGCAGCAAACTGCTAGGGGGTCCTACATGCAAACCCAGCAGCACGGCTGGCAACAGCAGCACCTGGCCAATGTCACTGCTTTGGCTGCAGGGTCCTCCAGCTGATGGGGATGGGCTACCTCTTAAGGCTGCGCCTGCTATGGTGGGAGGCATGGGGGCTGAAGATATGATGTAGATGAGCTGGCACAGCTGCTTCAAAATCAGTGATTGCTGAATGGGTTGATTTGATCTGACTATAGAAGCCTTGTCCCCAGAATAGGGGGCCAGCCGCACCCACACTACAAAAAGGCAACTGAACTTCCTAAGGCATGCTGTCCGGGAGAGCCTTTGTCACATGAAGACCAACAAAGCCTGCTGCCACCAGCCGCCGATACACGCACCCTCCCTCCCTTCCTAACCACTTGTGATCAGTTTCTGCAGTAACCCCTCACAGTCTGAAAACAAATGTACATAAAGCAAGAACTCACTGTGTTAGGATAGCATGATGCATGATGCTGTCCCGCTTGTCCATGAAGAGACAGATCAGAGCACAGCTTTGCAGCTGTGCTATCCCGCCCTGTCCCAAGTGCAGACTATCACTGCAGCAAACCAAGTCCAACAAATGCGGGGTCCTACCAGTATGCAATGGGTTGCAGTAGGGACAGCGCTGCCCATAAAAGCCCCATGTAGGCTCCATGGCATACTCAGATCAAGAACGTACCAAAAGAGCAAAATACTATCTCAAATGCAAGCATCTCACAACAAGAAGAGCTGCCAGCCGCCATACCAATATATATCAAGTCAGCAACAACGGAAGTACATCAACAAAAAGAAAAGAGCACATACCAACCTCTGCCTAGTATCATCAGAGCCCCTCAACTGATCAATAGCAGCATATGACTTATTAGCTAGGATCAGCGAATCCCACGCTGTTCAGTGTGCCATGGTCAATATTGTGTTCTTATGCTTGGTCCACATGCTTTCTTGCAATTCAGCACAGCATGATTGGAAAGCATGCTTCCTTCATCTGTGCACTTCCCGTGCCATCTGATCATATGTACCCAAACTCCATGCAAAACAATGCTTTCCCTGATTCGATTTGACTATCACGCCCCTACTGACATGATTTGCTCGCCACATCCTGCCTTTCTGCATACCAGCACAGAACTATAACAATGCCCAGCATTCTGCATATATATGCACTCTCCCCTGCTTGGCAGACCCTTACCCAGACTCCAGGGAGACCACAAGTTACACTAAGTACACTCACAGCAGCTCATGGGCGAGATCATGCCTTGCTGCTCTATTTAGCATATGCACCATGTCCATGTACACCAGACCTGGTTAATGTGTGAGCAATCCCAGTGCAAAAACTGATCGGAGCATGACAAATTGACCCCAAGAAGGTGGTTGCACCTTCCTTTGTTTGCTGCACCCTGCTTTTCTTCCTTCCAGCACTGCATCTCAGACCCCGATATCCCTGGCCGCACTCTCCCCTGCTTTGATTACGTGTACCCCAACCTCCAGATGGTCGCCCCTGCCGAGTGCACTTGCCATCATTTATCAACACCACTCAATGTTTTGATTGATTGACTCAATGTAAGCCTTCCTGGGAAGTGCTTAGCAGACTGCTTCACAGCTTTCAGCTGGTTACTCCACAGTACTCGTATTGTTTATGCTGCACTCATATCAAACACTCATACTGGGCATGCGTTAAGCATACGTGTATCCTTCCACCTTGCTGTTTCAATAACAGTTTTGAGGTGCAGGGTCAAAGGCATTTTTGCTATGGCTTATCACTACATGCAATAATAATTGGCCCAAAAGCTTGCTGGACACATTGAAGCCCATCACTCCTCCAGCGGCGGCACGGCCTAAAACGCCAGTTTTAGGGCTTGCACCCAAAGCTGTATCCAAAACTGACCCAGACAAGGTCCGAGCTCAGATGATTGCCCTTAAGAGTTTTCCCACCAAGCAGGGGTAGATGACTTCCTCTCAGGATCCCACGGTCTCCTGAATGTTGAAATGCTGGCACTCATATCAAAGATCTCCCAGTATCGTTTGTAAGCATGCATCCATCCTGGACTGACGTACGGAAGCGGCAGTGAGGACACAGCGGTGAGATTTGCTTGGCTGGTCCATTGCTTGAAGCGCCTTGGGACGGCGCTGTGGTAATATCCATTGCCATTGAGTTTGTGCGTTTCAGGGAAGACCTCAAAGTAGCCGCAGAACTCGGCTGCAGGAAAAAGGAGCAGTGACAGAAGGAAGCACAGCACTGTGGTTTAGTGGGTTTGATGACACTGCAATCGTCCATGGAAAGAAAGAATGCGAAGTACCCACAGAACTTGGCTGCAAGAAAGGGAGCAGTGATAGAAAAACACACAGCACTGTGGTTTAGTTCCTTTGATGATCCCAAAAAATCCATAGCAAAAGAAGAGTTCAAAGTAGCCACAGAACTCGGCTGCAAGAAGGCGCATGTGGCATGTGGCATGTGGAAACCGAATACTGTCTTTTATTTGGTTTTATGACACCAAAACCATGGTGTCATAAAACCATGGTTTTATGACACCATGAGTTCAAAGTAGCTCAAGCCCGGTTCATAGCTACAGAAAGGCCTCAAAAGAGCATTTGCTTGCATGAAAAAGAACAGTTACAGCAAAGAGCACAGCCATGTCAGTGGATAAGTACCAGTTGGAATTTGTGAATGAAGGGAGAGACTTGCACAAGATTCTGAAGTGAGAAAGGCACAGCTGAGGCGCATGACAGTTAGAGGCACACAACCAGCATCACACATTTTGGGCTTTGATGTAATTGTCGCATTGATGCAAAGATCGCTTCGAAAAGTTGCAGAACTCGGTCACAGAAGGTATATATGGGGATAAGGGAAATTTGCTGCTGAAGGATTGACGGGGAATGAGACGCAAAACTGTGTCCAACGTAAGGACTCGGGATCTGACGCAAAAGCTGATTATGGCACAAATGTGTTTGATAAAGGAAGTGTCAGTGAATTGGCATAGCTGCACCTGGCATTTGAGACTCCAGATGCATGGCTTGCTTTGAATGCAACTGCGTCTTGCGATTTGGAACAGGTAAATACCAGGCTAGGAACCCAGGCTCAATGAGAGCTTTGCGCTGGACATACAATCTTAAGGAAAGAGCTCCCCTGACAATGCCCCTTCCCCAGGTAAGGCCTTCCAGAATGAATGCCATCCTCATACAGTGATGCCCTGAAGGCTAAGCATAGTTGAGCTATGCAATATTATGCTGCTATGATGTAGAGCAGACATCCTGTGCTAAGATCCTTTGTCCGAGAGCAACTTACTGTATGGTCCCCTTGCATCTGGGTGCTCAACATCTGTGATCTTCGTCCCATTTTGGAAGGTGTGCCGGGACATATATATGCCAGGCTTATTTGCCCACGATCCATCGCTATCTAGCCGCCAGAAGTGGAAATCTTCCAGAGGCCAGATTGCCAGTGCAATGTAATGACCCACAGGGGTTACATTGTACACTGTGTAACGGTCCACCTGCACAGCACCGTCTGCAAGGATGCCCTTGGCTGCCCACTCGCAAACGAGCTTCTTCGGGGTCTCTGTGAGGTTCAGATTGCCGTACCCAGGTTCACAGAAGCTTCCCACATAGCGGTTCAGCGCAAAGCAGTAGCAGTTCGACCTCAGCAGGACGTCACAGCCGTGCTCTTCCCAGTAATCGACCGTGCCGTTTGCGTTCAGAGAGTATTGACAGGGAAGCTTCTTGCGCTGTCTGATGGCGTCAAAATCATACGTCTCTCCAGGGCCGAAACATGCTTGCCATGGCTGCTCTGTCGTAGAGAGTGCATACGCGCGGTACTCCAACGGGAACAGCTGGTAGCCTCTTTCGGTGCCGTTGTAGAATACCTTCGGTGGCACGCCATTAGCGGTGTAGTTGCATGTACGATCGAATCTGTTCAGGCCGAACTGGACAGGTTCTGCCACTGCTACGGCGAAGCCAACTACGAGCCAGAGCAGGTGACGGGCATGCTTCATATCCACTCCTCCGGTGCGGGGTCCGATGCACGATACACTCCCTATACTATTGACGGAGATAATTTGGCCAGAGGCGGTAGCTGCTTGATGCAGACTCACGGTACCCAACAGAGAAGACTACATGAGGCCCTTTATTGCTTTATTCCAGCCAGACTATGGGTTTCAACGCGTGGGAAACACACCCACATGCTTCCACGGCGGACCGCACATAACAGTGCGGTATGATGCCCAGGGTACTGGCTGAGCCACTAGAAGCAGGCTCCACAAGCGACAGAGCAAGAATACGACCAGTACGCAAGGTAACTACACAATCCCAATGAAACCAATGCGCATGATGCTGTATAAACAAGGCTAGAATAGAACTCCTGGAAGGCCTTCACTTAGCTCGGCAGTGCAAGTGTCACTAACGGCTGCGGTACGTTCGGGACGAGTGAGTGGACTGGCCAGATTGAAGGAGAATTTAAACCGCGGCCGCCCAGCAAGAGTAATAAGGCTTTGTGGAAGCTCGTTACCTTCCGTTCGGGTACCGTCAGGATACCTCTCAATATAATGTACAAGCTCTTTCCCTTACTTCCTGCCACTTGATCTGCAAAACTTGCCATATAGTGATCACCCCAAGGTCCGCGAAATAGTGCATTCACAGCAACCCTTGGGCTAGACGCTTCCATCTAGCACAGTGCATACGACCTTCCCGTGTCGCACATCCCTTTTTGAAGCAGCACAAACTCGCACATCCCTTATCAAACTCTCCATTTGACATGCTTCCGAGCACTAAACCTCTAAGATGGTGATCACTTCACCCAATGCAAACGGACACTTAAAAGGTATATTTATCCGAACCGGCATTTACCACTTGCGAAATGGAACTGCACCCACCCAGAGAGGCTGCTACAACTTCAGGAAAAGAAAACGCAGATACAACGTCAGCCACACAAAATTTATGTGCCCCGCCCTCCACCCCTGTACCCCGTATACCATCTGGCACCTTACACAACCTTCCGCCGTTTGCGCCCCGTATACTTGCTATCCACAGGTATGCTGGTGTACCCCCTCTTCCTCATCTGCTCCTTCTTCTTGTAGATCCAGGTCTTTCCCTTCCCACCATCCCTCTTCCGCTTCTGCTGCTTGTGACCCCTCTGCCTGTTTGTCACAGCAACCTCCCCCATCTCTTCATCCTCAGGGTCTTCACCATCCAGCCCCTTTGCCTGGGGGACATAGCTGCTGGCCCCAACCATAAGCACTAGGAAATACTTCTTGGCACGTGTACTGTGAGGGTAATCCACCACTAAACCCCCAGAGAAACCCACCTGCAGCAGCACAACCAGTTTTTGATCACCTTGTCACTTCAGGGGAAGACTCCAAACCAAAGGAAGGAAGAACCCCTATGAACCATTGCACATCTTATCCCCCCCTCTCCCGCCCCTCCCCCGGCTTTCCCGTCCCTTGCACCCTTTCCCCCCCACCTTGGGCCGCCCCCTCTGTTCCTCCTCCACCATGTCTAAACCCTACTGTTGCTGTCACCAGCACCTTTGCCCATGCCATGCCCAGCTGCCCTCCATCCCCTGGGCAGCTAATAAAAATTATGCCCTCACCCCCCCCCCCTCCTTGTTGTCAGACCTAGTCATTCATGGCGAAGCTGTTACTCTCACCCTTGTGTGTGCCATACTAGAAATGTAGTTCAGTCCATGTTGCACCTCTTGCCCACCCTTGTTCTCTCCCACCTTTGCCCCTCCCCCTCTCACCCACCTTCATGGCCGGTGCCACTAGCATCTCTGCATGTGTCATACTAAGCTAGACATCATCCCCAATCCATCCATTTCCGCTCTTTGTCACCCAAATCTACCGCTCACGGCCCCACCAGTCAACATCCCCACGCTCCCTGCCATCCCCCCCCCCCACCCGTATTCATCCCTAACCCCTCCCAAATCTGGCCTTCACCATCGCACCATCTCCAATACTCTTCCCCCCCCCCCCCGGCCCCTCCCTCACCACCCCCCTCACCTCCATGGCAGCTGCCACCAGTATCTCCGCCTGTGTCATACCAAGCTATCGTTTATCCCCTATCTACCTCATGTCCACCTCTTGCGTCCCCCTCCCCCCCCCCCCCCCGCCTCTCCCACATCACCTCACTCATCTGCAAGGGAGCTGCCACCAGCAGCATCTCTGCCTGTCTCATACCAAGCTATCCCCTATCTAACTCATGTCCACCTCTCCCCCCCCCCAGCACCCACCCACACGCCCCTCCCTCACCACCCCCCTCACCTTCATGGCAGCTCCCACCAGCATCTCCGCCTGTGTTGCATTCTCCGGGTACACCTGCAGCACTGCCCTTGCCCCCCTGGACAAGCAGCCATACAGACTCTCAAAGAAGCGCTTCAAGCGGCGCCTGGGGTCATGGCTGGACTTGTCTGCATTGCACAGCCACTGCACTGCACTGATGCTGATGGCTCCATCAAAGGTACCCAGGCGGAAGGGCACACCTTGGCCCATGTCTGAAAGCAGCACATCACCCTCAACCTACAACAAGCAGAAGCAGTGCAAACATATGTGATCCATTCTGTTTGGATCAGAAATCGTAGAGATGATTGATTTTGTACAACTATGTAATTATCAAGCTTGCTTGGCCCAGTGATTGCATCTTATTTTGAAATCCTTGGGCGGACTTCCTGAAGAAACCCCTGCAACCTTCGTTGAAAATCGCGCAAACCCCCGGAGGGCCTCGGAAACTTCGCACAAATACTGGGTTTTTGGCCAAAAACGACTCCAAAAGGGCTAAAATGAAGCGAATCACCCCGTTAACTGTCGGCAAATTTCAGGATTTGAGGAATTCTCACTCGTTTTAAATTCCGAACAAGTCGCCAAACTGCTCTGTTTTTCATGAAAATTCACAAATTGCGCAAAATCTTCGAAAAAACGACGTAAGATGCGTTCACTGGCTTGGCCCAGGCAAGCGTGGTCAATGTCTGAGAGAAGCACATTGCCCTCAATGACCTACAGCAATCAGCAGCAGTGCAAACATGTGGGCACAATGTCCACAACTGTTCACAAATGATTACAATGTTGATATGCCTGTTCACAATGTTCACAACTGTTCAAAATGATGGCAACGGCCACAACGCCTGTTCACAATGTTCACAACTGTTCAGAAATGATGAACAGAAAGGCGTCATATTCAACATGACGCTTTAGGGTACTTAGCATACTTTGTGTTGCCCATGAAGGTTACCACCCAGTAAGGACAACTTATGGCAGTCGACCCATTTTCTACGGCGCATCCAATGTTGCAGGGCTGATGTCCAGACCCACCCAGGTATGACCCTCCCACACAGCTGCACAGCAATCAGGCAAACCGCCACCTAGACATGACAAATTTGACTGACAACTCATCGCAACCACCTCCACAGCTAGAACTGGCAGCTCCATGCCCCTTCCCCCACGGCTTGCCCCTGGGGGCTCACCTCTCTGTCCACTGCCACATCCAACAATGCAGGGTTGCAAATGTCCAGACCCACCCAGGTATGCCCAAGAGCTCCGCAGTAACCAATGAAACCTCCACCCAGACGAGTCCAACCCAGGCCGCAACTCACTCCTCCCCCCCAACCACCCCTCTCCGTAGAAATAAGCCCCATGTCTTTCTCACCTACCTGCCCTTCTTGTTCCAGCAACAAGACCCTCACCTCTGTCTTCAACACCCCTAACTCTCCCAACAAACAAACCCTCAAGCAAGCTCTGCAACACTTCACTCCCCCCCCCTCTACCACACTTCACTCCCGAGGCTCACCTCTCTATCAACTGCCACATCCAGCATTGCAGGGCTGATGTCCAGACCCACCCATATTAGCCCCACGGCTGTGCAGCAACCGATTAGAGCTCCAGAAAAACAAGTCCAATCTAGGTGGCAACTCACCCCCCCCCCCCACCACTATCCCTCGAACCAACCTCCATGCCCATTCACCCACACCTTGCCCCTGAGGACTCACCTCTCTGTCCACTGCCACATCCAGCATTGCAGGGCTGATGTCCAGACCCACCCAGGTATGACCTGCCTCAGTGAGGGCCTCACCACTCAACCCTGAACCACAACCAATATCCAGGAGCAGCCGTGGGACACCATCATTGGGCAGGGCTAGTAGCTCTAGTGCACGCTGGGTCAGGGAGGCCTGGTGGGCAAGAAAAGAAGCAACAGCAGCAGGCAATTTTTTTAACCATTCAGGTCCCCACTGCGCTGGCAATAGGCTGTTTGCCCATTACAACGCTCATTTGCTATGGCATATAATGTAATACAGCATAGAGTAGAAGTTCAAGGGACCAGCCAACATTTTTCCAGCCAGTGGTCAACCGTTCATCTGCTCAGTCCATAAAAAGCAAAGCCAAGGTCCAGGTCCTTTGCTGGCAACTTTTGGAGGCGGCATCCAGGTACGGCGGCTCGGTCTCGCTATCGCCTGTGCTATTATGGTTTAGCTCTAGCATTTGCACGTTCTTTCATACCAGTCGTGTCACAGGGCCTGGGGCATGACAAAATCAAGCTGGATCCAGCAATAACCAACTATGCAATTCGCGTTTTCAAATTGAAAGTACACCCATCCTGCAGCTGCTGCAGCTCACTTCATCTGCTCGGTGTATGGCATTTCTGCTTGGAAACTATGAGACATGAAATAATATGTTTGGTGCTGCTGTTGATGCTGTTGGTGATGTTGCTGCATGTCAACCTGCTCCTTGCGCTGCTGCGCATCTTCTGCTGCTCTTGACTCGCTGCATAACAGACCCAAAACCTGCTACAGAACCCCCTCGGCACCATCTTGAACAGCACTTTTTAGCTACTAGGAGGATTGGTCCTTTACGGCTCCTGCCGACCTCCCCCACCCCCCCTCCCATCATTAAGCACCACAGGATGGCCTGCCATTGCATCCATGTGCTACTGCTGCTGCAGGGCACCGTTCACAAACAACTAGCCTCACCTGGATGTTTATCATTCGGCTGTTGGTGGTGTACTTGCGCGCTTCATCCTCATTGTAGAATATTTCAGGGGGAGCTGTGTGCTCTGGACGCTCGCTTTTCCCCATGGCTATGGAGTAACCACTGCTGCTGCTGCTGCTGCTGTGAAGGCTGCCAAAGGCTGGTCAACCCAGCTGCTGTCCGCGTCTGATCAGCTGTTTTCTTAAACTCAGTCTGCTCTCAGACGCCCTGAATCAGCACTTGAAATATGCTGGATCAAAGGTTCACTGATTATACAGGGACTTTCTCGTGCTCACTGGATAAGATGTTAGGCCTTAGAGCAGGCACTTGCGAGAGTAGGATGCCGGACGCTTGTTCCTGATCCTGCTATTCTATCAGCTATGGCTTGGTCCTTTGCTTGTCGTTGTGCTGGGAAGGTCAGAAGCCACCGCGGGTACCTGGGCGCTGTGCAGCTGTCTGAGCCCTATTGGTGGCGAGCTGTTGGCGATTGTAGGCTGCAATAGTGGCCTGCAAAGGCAGAGAGGGCATGATCATGTTTCATGACACAAACAAAAGACCGTTATGGAAGTCAATCTCATGTGGTCAAACGGCCAAAGGTACATGGGGGCTGCCATCTGTTGCAGCTGTAGCTGCCAAGGCACGTGCAGGAGGCCTGCTGCTGCAAAGCATGCATGAGTGCGGGATGCTTACTTCCATCTCTTCTAGCTTCTGCAGAGTGATCGACTTCAAGGGCATGATCTTGGGTTTGCAAAGAATCTCTGACAGAGGCCCTTTCTCTGACACTACCAGTCCTGTTTTCGGGAGCACCTCCTGGACAGCGCTTGCTTTCTGTGTAGCAACGACCGGGAGTTCAACATCGTGTATAGCTGCCTGGAGTCTTGCTACGGCTACAATCTGGGGCCTCCATGCGCCAGTTGCGATCATTAAAGCAGCCTCTGTCCTAGCCGTCCCAAGGACGCCATGCCAACTTGGCAGCCATAACTTACTTGCTCAGCCATCAGCCACGCGTCTGCACTACACTAGTACGAATCGGAATATGGTGCTGGTGCCAAGCAAACCCACAGTCAAAAACCAAGCCGCAAAGCGTCCAGCAAGTGGACTCGCATGCAGTGGACTTGCCCAGAGCTTACAGCCGATACAGCGGAGAAACGCAACACATCTATGGCAAACGAGACTGCAGAGAAGGGTCTAAAGCTAACCAGGCGCTCCTCAGCAGCAGTTCCTGATCAATCAGGGTTCCTGACCAAGGTGAACCCCCGCCCCAGTGCCGATGTTGAGTGCCACTCAAGTGATCACCTGGAAGAATTTAATTCAGAGCATGAGCGGCTTGCTCCACAATATTGTGCTGCTCCTAGATCAGACCATCACATTACGGGATCCTTTGCACGTCCGGGCATTGCTCGCTTGGCTTCTTGGGTGCAGTGTGCGATTGGACCGTTGCGGCGATCTCTTGCTGCCTGGCTTTTCTAGCTGCTGCCCAAGAGTTTCAAAGGTGCCTGTGCGATCGGTTAAGGTACGCGTAGGTACCGACAAACGGTCTCCGCAAGCCTTGATCGTACCCGAAGCTCCATTGCTGCTGAGTGCTGACTCGGCCTACTTTGCCCGCCACAGCAATTCTGGGGCTGTTTGATTGCTAGATCAGGCCAGAGTATTAAAGAACGTATATTATAATCGTGAAAAGACTGACAACGTGCTTATATCTTCGCAGGCAAGCAACTGGTAGGCAACTGCAGCAGCATCGGCCCGGGACAGCAGCTCGCACCCTGTCATTGCAAAATGGATCCCTATTTCGACGGCGCACCGACAGTATCAGCATGGTTCGACCTGTCTGACAAGATCAAGATCCATTATGAGGTCTACAAGCCTGCCCTGGACCAAGCTCCCAAAGGCAACGTCGTGTTCGTTATGGGTGCCTTCGCCACCAAGAAGCACTTCGAGTCCACTGCACACTTCTTAGCGGAACACGGCTATGAGGCAATGCTGTTTGACCACCGTGGCGTAGGCAAGAGCGGCCGTTGCATCCTCGAACACCAGTCGGCAGAAATGTTGGCAGAAGACGCAGTCGAGCTCTTGGATCATGTCTGGGGCAAGGGCTGCATGGCACATGTATACGGGTAAGAGCGGAATGAGACAGTATACCTTATTAGGACTTGTGGATTTGTGTGCTCTTTGCAGAGCAGAAGCTTCTATTGCTACCTGGTCCTCAGTACAGCTGCAACTGCATGCACCAAAACAACTTGTTTCAAGCAGAATGGCTTGGCACGTTTGTCGATATGGAGCTGTGTAAAGTATCAGTGATTGAAGGGATAGACTTGCATCTTGCAGAGAATCCAAGCTGAACGGCATGCCCGTTGCAGGTCAGTATCACCTCTCAAAGTGGTAGAGTCAACGTCAGGGTCAGGTTTGCTTGCCTGCCCAAGAGCTTGGTGTGGCGGGCTTACAAAAGCTTTAATATGAGACATAGACAGTTGGAGACTTATCGTGGCGGGTTACCAGAATATGGAACAGAAACAATTGGGGGACATCTTGCTGTGCTGTCCATTTTGCAGACTCTATTACTTGGGTTGAGCGTGCAGCAGCCTGTCCAAAGCCTGCTTCATTGATTATCTATCCTGCAGACTCTATTAAGCGGTCTGGCTGTGCAGCAGCCTATCCGAGACTTGTTGCGTCCAGGAAGGAATGCAAAAGCGGAAGCTCAAGAGCTTGACCACTCGACCACCTTGCGCTCTTGCTGCAGGGCTCCAATGGGTGGCATGATCGCCCAAAAGCTTATTCTGGCGAGGTGACGAAATGATGAAAGAAAAGACAGTCACAGGACATCTTGCTGTATGTCTATCCTGCAGACTAACTTGAACAGTTGGCGTGTACAGCAGCCTATTCGAGACATATCAACCAGGTCGAGCTTGAACACTTAACTTGACTGTTTTTCTTGCTGCAGGGCTTCAATGGGGGGCATGATTGCCCAAGAGCTCGCCGTCCTCCTGTTACAGCAGCAGCGCCTCTCAAGCCTAGGCCTTGCTGTGACCTGTCGGGGAATGAAGATGCTGGGAGGCTTGCTTGGTCCTGTCTTCAATGTACACCTTATGAAGCCCCTGTTGAGCTTCTGGTATGGTTACAATAAGAAACGCCTGGTGCCAAGGTTGATGCGGAAGGTGTTTACTAGGGAGTTCCTGGCAGCCAAGCACCACAGTGGGGTCACTTATGAAGAGGTGAGGTGGGGTGTAGTAACAGATGGGGGGGGGTTGACCTTTGGCATAGGGGGAATTGCCTCTTCCTTCAGGAACGGCTAGTGCAGAGAAGCAGCAGCCCCAATAAGTTGCCAGGGTTGTGGACAGGAAGGGGGTGTGGAAGGAGGGGATGGGACTAGGATCTGAGAAGAGTGGGCAATTAGGGGTGGGCCATGGGCCTTGCTGTGACCTGTCGGGGACTCGGGGCATGAAGATGCTTCAAGGCTTGCTTGGTCCTGTCTTCAATGTACACCTTATGAAGCCCCTGTTGAGCTTCTGGTATGGTTACAATAAGAAACGCCTGGTGCCAAGATTGATGCGGAAGGTCTTTACTAGGGAGTTCCTGGCAGCCAAGCACCACAGTGGAATCACTTATGAAGAGGTGAGGCGGGGTTGTAGTAACAGAGGGGGTCTTGGGTCCCCACGAGGCCGGCACAGTGGGCGCACAGAAGTCAGCAAACCGTCTGGGGCAGGGCTCCTGTTTTGCTGACAAGTAGTGCACCGTCGACAAGAGGCCAGGCAGGGTAGATAAATAAATGACAGAGGGGAGGGCTGGGGAATTAGTAAAAGAGGAGGGGTGAGCTTGAGGTTCATTTGACTCAAGCTCTTTTACTTGAGGGGGGGGGTGAGGTCCAGGGCATAGCTTCATGGGAAGGGAGTCACAGGGAGTAGCCTTTAGGCAGGGGCTTCTGCTGATAAGTGGCAACAGAGACCAGTCCCACTGGGGTGGGCATCATTAGGGCGTAAGGATGTGCTAGCACATATAACCAGGGTAATGAGGTTATGGACACTGAGAGAAATGAGGGGAAGTGGTGGCATCAGACTGGGAGGGCAATGAGGGCAGGTGCGCCATGGGCCTTGCTGTGACCCATAGGGACATTACCGTATTACATGAAGATGCTGGGAAGGGGTTGGGGCCATGTGAGCTACACCTTACAGTGCCTATGTTTAGCTTCTGGTGTGGTTGCAAAAGGAAGCGCCTGACATGGGGATAGAGTAGAGGTGTAGCCTAGAGAGTTCCTGCCGGATACGTAGTATCCTGTGGGACTGTTCTTGAGGAGGTGGGGCATTAGCTCGAGCTGAAAAACCGAGCTGAAAAAATGTTAGGAGTTGAATACGCACAAGGGGCTTTTGCTGAAACTGATCGGGTGATGGCGAGGGGTAACCAGGCAGTATTTGGTGGGGCCAAGGAACAACCAGACGTCGGTCATAGTAAATGGAGAAGTGGCATCTGCCTGGGAATTGGTCGGGCGGTTGGTTCCATAGCAAACCAGAGCAGACGTGGTATGTGGGATGTTTGGTTTGACTATAATGGGGTTAACAAACATTGATGATCTTGAACTGACAGAATCACGTCAATGCTTCTGCTGCTCCTTCCAGTTGTACTACAACGAGTGGGTGGCAAACTTTGACGAGTACTGGACGTTTGGAGACCCAGCAGTAGGGGCGTGCCATGCAGCTGTGCTGCTGCACCACATGCTGTCGGACAAGAAAGCGGCCATGCTGAGGAACAGTGGTATCAGCATCTTAGTGCAGGTAAGGAAGACGAATTGGTGTGCGGATACAGCTGAGGGCCAGGGTAGCAGGCTGAAGCAGGCGCATGCAAATGCAAAGGTTAGGCTGTGGTTGTATCCTCAGCATCTTGGTGCAGGTAAACGCCAACATATTCTCGTGGGGTACAGGTCTGGCAGAAGGCCAAGGTTTAGGGCTAGCAGTACTCTAGGGTTTAGGGCTAGCAGAAGGGGTAGCAAACTGCAGGAGTTGCAGTACAATATGAGAGTTTAGGCTGCGATTGGGGTCTGGCTTGGAGGATGATTGATGGCGGACTTAAGGGACCAAAAGGCCCCAAGGATGTCACATCTTCTATCCACCAGTACTGCACCACACCACATGCTTTGGACAAGAGAAGGCTGCGATTGTTTTCAGAATTTTGGGATGCGGATGAAGAGGATCAGAGACTCTAGAAAACACAGGCCCTGCAGCAAAAGTATAGGGCGTAGTGCTTGTTCCTAGTCTGGTATAGGACCCATGCATGATGTCTGCTTTTTAGCAAATTGTCACGTACAAGCCAAAATGAGCCATTATCCTTCCAGCATAGGGATGGGTGGTATTATTACATTTCATGATATGCCATAGCAAAAAGTGAACCACCTCAAGCTGTCACAAAACAGCGAGGTGGAACAGAATACGGGTTGGTCTTCGGCATGTACGACAACATATGCCTAGACATGAGGTCCAGCAGGTAGGGATGGGTGGTAAAGGGAACGCGTATCAGTCGAGGCTAGAGAGCCAAAGCAACGGAGTTACGCGTAAGTCGAGTTGCCCGCTGGTACGCATGTAGCACACAGACTTGTACGAGGAGACTGGTTCCAGGATCACTTTAATAGAACACTAACCCATATGCATTTCGGCAAGCGCCTCATCAGTGGGGTGCCTAAAAGCTACCCAAAACCAGCATATGCCTAGACATGAGGTCCAGCAGGTTGGGATGGGTATATGTCAACACCTCCTTCATCCATAAGCAAAGCAGCTCTTGCAGTAATGCTGCTGCTTGCTGTGCTGCTTGACCATTATGCTGGGTTATGCTGTTCTATTGGCCTCTTACAGGTGTCTGAGTTAAATGGCTCCAGCTTCAACTGGGTTGGCTCCTGCAGCTGTGGCTAAATGCTCTGCTATGATACAACTGTAGTGGTACTCCCTGTCATGCTGATGCTGGCTGTTGCTGTTCTGTTGCTTCTGTAGGTGTTGTACTATGAACTGCTAAATTCCCTCTTAAGTTGCAGCACCAGCTGGGGATTGTTATGCAACCATCGCTGTTGCACTGCTTCTGTCCCGTGCCGTCTTCTCATGTGGCCATTGGACATAACATGTGTCCTGGCGCTGTCCTTGTTGCGGGTGTCTGAGTATGACCTGCTAATCCCCTCACCATGCTGTCTGTCCTGCTGATGCTTGCTGTGCTGCTTCTCCTGTAGGTGTCATAGTATGACCTGCTAAATTCCTCTAAGTTGCAGCACCAGCTCGAGACGCTTCTGCAACCAATGCGGTTGCCCTGCCTCTGTCCCGTGTCGGAGCCCGTCGTAGTCATAACGCCATTGGACCTCAGACGCGTTCTGCTGCTGCTGTCCTTGTTGCAGACGTCAGAGGATGACCTGTCAATCCTCTCTAAGTTACAGCACCATGCTGTCTGTCATGCTGATGCTTGCTGTCATGCTCCTCTTGTAGGTGTCAGAATATGACCTGCTAAAACCCTCTAAGTTGCAGCACCAGCTCAGGAGGCTTATGCAACCACTGCTGTTGTCCTCCTCCTGTCATGTGTCATCCTCATGCCGGAATGGGATTTATTGTATCACATTATATGCCATGGGATCTGACACGTGTTCTGCTGCTGCTGTCCTTGTTGCAGGTGTCAGAGTATGCCCTGCTAATTCCCTCCAAGTTGCAAGCGTCCTTCAGCAATCAAAGCTGAATGCTTTCCATTGACATATGTGTTCCTACTGCTTCCTGTCATGCTTGATTTTTCTGAAGGGAACAGTGTATGTGAGGAGAGACACATGGGATAAGCTGACGAGTTCCTCTCTGTCATGCTGATGCTTGCTGTGCTGCTGCTCCTGCAGGTGTCTGAATATGACCTGCTAATCCCCTCCAAGTTGCAGCACCAGCTAGGCGTGCTCCTCAACGCCAAGGTGGAGTCCTTCCCCACTGGCCACATGGGCTTGATGCTCTGGAAGGAGCGTTACCACACCATGCTGCTGGAGCACTTTGCTACTGCTGACGTCATCAGGGTTGTAGCTGCTGCTGATGTGGCACGTGCTGAGCTGGCTGCAGCGGCGCTGGCTCCTGCTGGTGCTGCTGCTGCTGGTAGTGGTGCTGAGCTGGCAGCTTCTGTTACTGCTACTGGGGATGCTATTGCTGGTATGGGAGCTGGTGGTGGTGGTGGTGATGTTGAAGGGGTGGTGGCAGAGGAGGGTTTGGCGTCGGACGCGTCAGCCACAGCAGAGCTGGCAGCGGCAGATGCTCCTGCTGGTGATTTGGATCAGCTGCCGACTGATGCGAGAGGGATGGCAGCAGCAGCAGCAGGGGGAAGAGGGATAGCGGCAGCTGCTAGCTCACCAGTACTGGTTGATAAAGGGGTTCAGGTTACTCCAGACACAGCACTAGTGGATAAGGAGGTTCAAGTGTGTCTGGATGGTGCATCTTCTGCTAGCAGCCTCAGCCTCTGTGACCTAGGGGAGGGACAGGATGGTGATGTGGAGGGGGAGGGAGCTGCTGTGCAATCGCATTCCTTGGCTTCTATGAGCAGCAGTAGCAGCGTGGGGGGTGCGTCTGCCTCTTTGGAGTCAGCCAGCAGCAGTAGCAGTGGCAACAGCAGCAGCAGCAGCCGCGAGGTGAGAACTTGGAGTGCAGGTGATGCATCCGTGTGCATTGTGGAGCTTGAGGACTTTGGTCTTTCCGGCGAGAAAGATGTGGTGACACCAGTGACTCCTGTAGTGACACATGTTGTCACCAGGGAAGTGCCTGATGTGCAGCCTAGGGACGCCACCCCTCCACCGCGGCCTGTGCAGAGGGCGGGGGGAAGTCCAGGGGTGAAGGGGGTGAGTGGGAAGTCCACTGGGCAGCGTCACTCGGTGGGGCACCAGCGCTCACCCACAAAGGGTGCGATGAGGTTCTGATAGTGCCGGGTGCCACTTGTACATTACCTCCGGAGTGCTCTGGAAATGGCAGCTGTTGGCCCTCATATGCATGAGAAGCAGCTGCTGCCGCTGCTGGTGGTTGCTTTGGGTGTTCACAAGTTGGCACCGGGTAGTCAGCGGAGTGAAAAGTAAGCTGCCGGTGCAGCATTTACACCGACTGGACGTGGGAACTTAGGGGAACTGGTGTTGAGATCCTCAGGGCAGCTTAAGAATGGACGGGCTCGATCAGCATGTTAGGAATGGGGGAGTGCCAAGCTGACATTTATGAAAGACTGTCGATGTATATGAGATGCTGTTATGCTTTATAGCATAGCTGGGCTTGACTGAGCTTCGTCTGTGGGCTGGTAGTGCAAGAAGCGCCGCGTGGCGCTTCCAGCTTGGGACATGCGCATGCAATGCACAATGGGCACACGGACCTGCATGAGGCATCGGTATGCAAAGTGTGCAGTCAAAAATGGTGCAACGCAATTTCTCCCTGGCGTTTGCGTGCCATTCTTTATGTCTTTGGGGTATGCCTTGCTCTTAGTGGGGTTTGGTTTTTCTGCCCTGGTATGCTTGCCAGGAATGATCTGTACTTGAATTGCTTGCAGCGCAAACTGCGATGCAGTCAAGCTTGCTTGGGCTCAGTAATGTCTTGCTGCTGTCGCAGAATGCACAGAGCAGCTATGATTTGGGCAGGGTTGTATGGGTTGGAGATTGCTATGCCTTATGATCAGTGCAGGTAGACAGCCGATATGATCTATCCTGCAGCTCATGCGGGGTTTCAAACCGCGGCTGCGAGAGGGCGTCATGGTGGGGTAACCACAAGCTTCCGGATTCTGCGTTGCTATCACTTCTAGGGTTTTCATCCATCTGGGACAGCTTTGTTTGTATCTTTGCAGCTTGCAATTTTGCAGCGTGAAAGCTTATACCTGGTACCCGTGGCCATTTTTGACCATTTGCTACGAGTTGCTTGTGCTCGTGTTCTATACAAATCACCAGATGGAGATTTTACAGAGGGTGTGCTTATGTCTGGATTTGTTCATTGTCTTTATTGTGTTCTTTCATGTTATATAAACTCATTGTATGCAATGAACGTAGTTGATGCTGAATGTGTCGAAAATGGCGGTGGCATTGGTTGTGCCGTGTGCAGATGGATGCCTCTACATAGCCTTTGACCAATGCATTTCTTGTATGTCCTAGTGTATGTTCTAATGCTTGTATTAATGTGTATATGCTTTGAAAATGCTCTGATATCTGGTACATGTATAGTTTTGACATGTACAGTGTAAATTTTACGTTTGGGACTGAAAACAGTGTGAATATGTGCAAGTGGCTAGGGCAGGTTGTTAGGTAGGATTATAAATGGACACTGCAGTTTGAAATCCTGGCAGGGGTTTGCTGTTGTGGGATGCAGGGGTTGGGCATTCAGTGCGCACTTCTGCTATTGAGTTTGGGATCTGTTGTCGGTTAAGCAGGGCAGTGCTGCTCTAGCAAAACGAATTGAAGCCAGATATTTGGTTATCTCTATCGCCGATGAGCCTGTGTAACATATCAGCAGAGGGTGATTGCTGCTCCCGTGACAGCTTGAGGTGCGGGACCCATGGTACTTCTACTATGGCAAGCCATGCCATGTATGATAATATTAGCATTTCAGCAGCATGGCAAGTGTGCTGCTTCAGTTTCTCACTGCTCATGTTTCAGGGGAGGGTTTCTTACATACACACGAGTTTGTCATTAGGGGGGATGTCATTGCCCAGGTTGCATTACGATGAAGGTAATGTGTGGTTGTTATGTACATGGAAAGGTGGTCTTTCATTCCCCCTTTGCATGGGCTCCCATGCTGCTGTGCAAGATTGCTGCTGTCGTCACCGTCCTCTGCAGACACCAGAAAATAGTTGCTGACAGCTGTAATGTTTCGCAGCAGGAGGGGAGCTGGAAACGGTTGTGTCATGTAGTCTTTCTGTGGCGGGTACGAAGTGGCTCCCTAGCAGAGCATGTTGGGAAAGAAAACATGGCTTCCATGTCGGTGAATTTTGTTTGGTCTGCTGCTGACAGTACTTGTTTTTGAGAGAGGTAGCCTGCGTCGCTGACAATATAGGGGACCACCTCGCTTTTTTCCCCAGAACGGCTTGAAGTGTGGGGCCTATGGCACTTCTTGCTATGAAATGTAATGAAATCTATGTGGATACAGGGGATCTATGACGCCGCAGGTTTGGGGCAGTGCAGCGGTGGTAGCATGACCCAAGCAGTTCCTGCCGTTGACAGTATGTGGGATCACGTGGTTATCAACACCACGGCAGTACACAGGGCTGGTGCTTGAATCTGTGTGGATACGTTAGTTGGAGGCAGGGTGAAGGTGCTACATATGTGCAATTACCATAAACATATTGACAGGCCTGCTCAGACCTCTCTTGCAGCTTTGCTTACCCACATGAGAACGGGGATAATGCACCTTGTAGTGTGGGCTTGGGGGGGAGGAGGGGAGGGGTGTGCAGTTTGTGGTTGACACAGCTAGACGTTCACCCTTGCGTGTTCAGTGAACAGGTGCGGATTAACATAGCTGTGTCAGCCCCCAATTATCAACCACCTCCACAAAACCCCCCTTGGGCAACATTCAATGGGTTGGCCAATAACCCACAAGTTACTGTGGGATTGAGGCACCACAGCGGCGTTTGTGTTGTGATGGGGCCAATCGGTAATCTGGTATGTTGCTTATGGTGGGCTGGCTGGCCCAGTGCTGAATTATTACATATCTAAGCCCTTTCAAGGTCTTGCCTGGGGTGGCAACTCACGCCCCTCCTCTGCTATAGCTCTCTGCCTCTCTGATGAAGGAGCGCTCAGAACTTTGACTTGGTGCTTAAATCCTTAAGTTCTTTCAGCAACAGTCCCAAGGTTTCCCTGGGTCTTGCGGCAGTTGTGCGCGAAGTGTGGGTGGCACTTCAAGGGCTGTCAGTTGTGTTTACTCTAACTACTTCCCAAAGATGCTGCATGTCACTTGGTGGCTTCCAATCATACAATTAGATTGTATCTTATTTGTATCATGAATGTCTTGCCATGAAGTGGGTAGTGATGGCCTGGCCCCAGTCTGGATGTGCAGAAGATCTGCATGGAATGTGTGTAGTTGTGCATCCAGCAGCAGTAGTGCACCGGGTTGCCGGGGAGTTGGGGTGTAGCCACTGCCACGGAGGGTGCTTATGTTTGCCTTGTACATGCTTGACTGATATTGACACAAGCTGGCACTTATCATTATTATCAGTATTATCATTGTTGTTATTGTTATCATTGTTATCATTATGGCACTTACCTATGGCATATCATGAAATGTAATAATAATTGACACAAGCTGAATGGTAGGAGACTGGAACATAGGTGGGGTCTGTAGGCAAAGGAGGGCTCTTTCTACCCGCAAGTTCACCTGATATGTTCCAGTCTCCTACCTTTGTTCACCTGAGTATGCTGCATGTTCATGTGCGCTGCGCTTGCTGGATTGTGCTCGATATTTGCAGGTCCACCCCTTGAATTTCCTATGGTTGCAACTCTGTAGCGGGTCCACTGATGGGCAGCTTTGTGGGTGAGGGGTTGGAGAGTTACCCCCGGGCCTGGGGTTAGACTGCTAAACGCACACACTCTCTCATTGAGTTGCTTTTGGACGTACCTAAGGTACCTCGTGTACGTCCAAAGACGTACCTGAGGTGCCTCATGTATGCCCAAAAGCATCTTAGTGAGAGTGTGTGCAGATGTTTTGGGCAGTGTCTGAAGCAGTCAAGGGGTGTCTCAGGCTGCCTGCATGCATGCTCGATGGACTAGAGGGATGCTTCCCAGGATATGCAGATAGGAAGGAAAGTCTGGGGGCTGCGCCTCGTTAGTGGAACCCTGAAGCGGGCCAAACAATCTGATGATTGGCCTGAAATCAAGCGATTTTGTCTTCAGGATTTCACTTTTGCTGCTGGTGGGAAGCATGGATCCAGCCAAGGTGAGTCCATTTTTTGGGCTTGGGGGGGAGGAGGGGAGGGGTGTGCAGTTTGTGGTTGGCACAGCTAGATGTTTACCCTTGCATGTTCAGTGAACAGGTGCGGGTTAACATAGCTGTGTCAGCCCCCAACCATCAACCACCTCCACAAAACCCCCCTTTGGCACCTTTCAATGGGTTGGCTAACAACCCGCAAGAAATGATAGGATTGAGGCACCACAGTGGCTTTTGTGCTGTGACGGGGCCATTTGGCAGTCTGGTATGTTGCCAGTATGGTGGGCTGGCTGGCGCCGTGCCAAAACATGACATCTCTGGGCCCTTCTAATGGTCTTGCCTGGGGTGGCACCTGACGCCGGCCCTCCTCTGCTATAGCTCTCTGTTATTTTCATGGAGAATAGCGCTCAAAAGTTTGTTTTGGTGCTTATTTCCCTAAGTACCTTCAGAAACAGTCGCAAGGTTTGCCTGTCTCTAGAGGCAGTTGTGCCTGAAGTGTGGGTAGCGCTGCTGTGTTTTTTCTAATACTTCCCAAGGGTGCTGCATGTCACTTGATGGCTTCCAATCATGCTATCAGATCCTATCCTGGATGTCTTGCCATGATGTAAGTAGTGATGGCCTGCCCCCAGTCTGGATGTGCAGGAGACTTGCATGGAATGTGTAGTGGAGCAGCCAGCAGCATTTAGTGCGCCTTCTTGAGAAACTGGGGTATAAGCACTGGTATGGAGGCTGGAGAGTGTTCGCCTCATACATGCTTGATCAATAAATGATCAGTAAATGCTGACTGGTGGACGGAGACTGGAACACATGTGAGTTGTTTGAAGATGTCTAACACAGAGTCAGGCAAATTCACCTTCACATATGTGCCAGCCTTCTACCTTTGTTCACCTGAGTACGCTGGATGATCACTGGCGCTGCCCTTGCGGATTGTGCTCTTTGTGGCAGATCCACCTCAGAATCGCATATGGCTGTAGTTCTGGAGCGGGTCCACTCTGGGTGGCTTTGAGGGTGCGGGGTAATTGGAGAGGTAGTACCCCTTGGACTGGAATCAGACTGAGATGTGTGTGCAGAACCTTTTTTGGCAGTATTTGAAGGGGTCAGGCTGCTTGCATGTCACATGCCCGATGGAAGAGGGATCAACTTTGTATATGTTCGGTAACCTCAATTTGCAATTATCCAATGAGATATGGGTGGGCTGTGTCTCCTTGAAGATGCAAATTGAGGTTATGTGTCATGCATTGCTTTGAATTCAACGGCACAAAATAAAACCCTGAAGTTGGCAAACTGGTTGATGACCTTGAATCAATCGGTTTGGTTTCATTTTCATTTTTCGGTCTGGTGGTACTGATGTGGTGGACTTGCCAGACATCTTGCTTCCGGAAGATCAGTATTCAGATATGTTTTATTCGGAGTCCGATATGTCTGGTGATGATTCTGATGATGAACTGGTTGAAGTCTTCTAGATGAATACCTGGTTGGTATCCATTTACTTGGTGGTTGGAACCCATTGTGTTTTGGATCCATCCGATGGTGTGTTTGGTCGGTTCGACCTAGCAGCCCTTTGCGTTTGCCACACCTTTAATGTTTGTTATGTTAATGTTTGTTTCAGCGGTGTCACTGCGGTGTGCTGATGGAGGAAAGCATGTATGTATCAATGGATCCAGCAGCCATGCGAGCCCACTTCAAGTCTGTTTCTATGGGTGTGTGGGTATCTGAGGAGTGTGCATCACACTAACCACTTAGGTGCCTGCTCTGATCAGTCAAGACATGTTTCACACAGCTTCCAAGCAATATGGGGGCTGGTGTTTCTGCTGATGTAGTGCCATGTATTGCATTTGTCCCCCCCCCCCATGTCTGAGTGACTTGGCACAACAGAGGAGGGCCTCCTTTTTTTGCCCAGTCAGGCATGGGTTGAGGGTCAAGGGCATGCCTGCACTGTGGGCTGTGCTTAGTATGGTTCAGGGTGGCAGGTCTTATCTGCTGCAGGTTTGCCCCTGTACATACGTTTTCTGCAACAGTCAATAGTCTTGTGTCATCTCCTGTATGCCTAGCCAGTCTATAATGATTTGGAAGTGGTGCGCTTTATCGTTTCTTTCATCAGAAGGACTATAAAATAGGACGGCTTTGGCCCCAAGCGCGGGACTGCGTGCTTGTGAACTGTGATGGGCACTGACCAGGGTTTCTTTGCACACTCCTACAAGACTTGCATCAGTTCATTACCGTTCTATTGTCAGGACGTCGAGCAGTAGTGACACCGGTGCCGAAGAGTACCGACTGCGAGGCAGACCGTGCCCTATAGGGCATCACAGGCTGCGCTTAGGGCGTCTATGTAAGCGCCTTCGTCGGTACCACAACCTCAGTGCACTGCGGAGTGACAGCGGGTGCGGAAGGAGGGGACGATGCGATGGACACTCGCTTCCGACCGGTTTTCCCGAAATAACTTTTGCCAGCAAACCTTTCCTTGCCTGGAACTCTGCATGCGTATTTTTTATGTCTTTTTTTGATGGCACTGTGGTTCGGCCCGCGGCCGTTACCCTGGTTTTACAGAAGTGCCTCCTGGCGACTCATGGAGCGGTGTTAGTCCCGAAATAGCTCCTGCCAGCAAGCATCTCGGTCCCTACCATTCTGCATGCATGTCTTGTCTGTGTTTCCTGACAGAATGCCTAGACGTGCGAAAGGCTTTTGGCTGTCTTTACGCAAGTGCGTGCGGGCGACCAGTGATCAATGGGGCGGACTACTGGCGGGGCTAGACACCTCTTAGCAGCAAGCGCTGCATGCCCTAGCATTGTGCAAGCATTTGGTCTTATCGGTTTCACGACCCAATCTCAGACTGCAGCAGCAAGGCTTTACATTGTCTGTGCGCAGAGGACCAGCCGACTTAGGCCTAGGGGATGAACTTGGGGCAACACCTGACATTCACCTGCTTAAAATGACATGCACCTGCATAAATCTAAGAAACAGTGGCGTTAAGAACGGAGCTACAATTGGTTCGCAAGATCACCCCCTCTGGTGGGGGTGTAACAATGATTGAGTGCATCATCCTGTTTGGAGCACTACAGATTCTGCTGTCCATGAGTGGTAAGCATGCTTGGTATGCGATGCTTGTCACAACCCAGTCAATCAATAGCGCTAGCTTGTGGAGTGGATAGACCAGAGGTGTTGTCCATGGTAAGCATGCTTGGTATGCGATGCCTGACACAACCTAGTCAATCAATAGCGCTAGCTTGTGGAGTGGATAGACCAGAGGTGTTGTCCATGGTAAGCATGCTTGGTATGCGGTGCTTGTCACAACCCAGTCAATTGATAGCGCTAGCTTGTGGAGTGGATAGACCAGAGGTGCAACAACAGGCCTGCAGGGATTGAACGAATTGATGCAAATAAAGGTGCAGACTAGGGTATAATTTATGTTAAAGTTAAATGCTAGGGTCAGGGACCTCCACTTGAATTTGACTTTTGAATCGCACATTGTGCTGGTAAGGTTTGCTGAAAGCTAGGGTCATGCCAATCCCGGGTACAGCTGGTTTTGGGATCTTTGAATTCTTTCGCATTTGCATGTATATATGCTAGTACTGCCTCTCTCCCATAGCTAGAGTTAAGGCCCGGCGTCCACGTAACCCATTGAAAGGAATCGTGGCAGTAGTGGATCCCATCAGAAATATCAGGCCATTGACAGCGATCAATCAAGGAATCAAGCAGAAATAACTAAGAAGCTACAATGACAATAAATCATTTGCAGATCTGTACTGACCGTGTTTGTGATGCTGCTGCTCTCGTTCTTCCCTGCAGCTTCCCTCCTTCAATGAACTTGTCGAGTGACAGCTTGTGCCTGGGACAACTTGTGTTATGCTGAACATATGTCGCTGCAATGAAGTGCAGTCACGTGCCTGCTTTGTCGTGATGGGTTGGGACATGCATCGGTCTGCATGAGCACCTCGACTGTCCTGCATACCTATGGGAAAGGACGCGTGCTTGCACCTGACATACTGCATGCTTTCTGACTTCATGTATGTGTACAAGCTTATAAGGAGCAACGCATATAGTTGAGGGCCCGTGTCAGCAGCATCGCATCGGTGTTGTTGGGCCACCGCTTATTGATAAGTTGGTACTTTTGCATGCATACACTATTGCGTGGTGTTAGACGCTGGTTGCATGAAACTGAATGTGCAGCAGGACTTGATTGGATTTAAGCAGTTTGGGCACCAAGTGACTGGTGGTGACGCATCGGACTTGTCATAGTTTGGAACTACCGCAGAGTGTACGGTGCCCGGCTGTACAAAACACCTTTTGACAAGTGCATGATGGCCATATGACCTGCAGCCGGCTTACGTGGCTGGAAGTTTGCTGATGTGGACCAAGTGGTTTGCTGACCTGTAGGGATGTGACCAGCAAAGGCCAAGTTGTGACCGGTGTGTGTGGTCATGCATGATTAGTCTGTGTCAGGAATGAGACTCCTGACAGCATGTTGGAGGGTTTGGTAGGCCAGTTCAGTCTGCGCTGTCTGGCGGGAGTTCTATATATGTCTTTGCATTTGAGTTTGTCTTTGTCCATGCACCGGCTGGAAAAACCGGCCTGACTACTTGAGGCTATCGTCGTTGTATATGAGATACCCGACAGAGCCATTGTGATATGAGATACTTTACAGGCCACACATAAGCCCTGTGCATTGATACGTTCGAGTTTTCATTGTTCCCGCCTGAACGGCCAGAGTGCTGATCCCAGGCAAACTTGTAATTGTACGCTTGCTACTGTCCAGTCCATATCTCTAGTTGGTCTACACTAGCAGCCTACTAAACTATTCGCCTCCTGAGACCTTTGGGAGCGGATTCTTTACCTGTCAGAGTTCAGGTGTCAACCGGAGCAGAAAGGGGCTAGCCACTACAGTTACTACGTGTCTCACTTTTCAGAGCCGCTCTGTAGACCCATGTAGTAGCTTGTAGTAAGGCTGGACTACAAGACAAGTCACCTCAACTACCCTGACCATGCACTTACTACACTTTTTCCAAAATGGGCTGTAGCATGTAGTAGCATTTGCCTGTGAAAGGGCACTTTCTCTCGTAGTTCGTAGTAAAATGTAGTAATCATTGCCACTAATGACCCTAGAATTACTACAGAACTAATAATTATATTAAAAGTTTACTACAGTTGCTACATGATTCCCTTACGCCTGCAGTAGTATGTAGTAAGGATTGCCCTGGGGGAGTCAACTTCTGGTGTAGTTTGTAGTAAAATGTAGTAAAACACGCATCCTGAGCATACAAAACATGAACATCATGATTCTGCCCTTACTACAAGCAACTACACAACCATCTGGACGGCTCTGAAAACTGAGACATGTAGTAGCTGTAGTGGCTATCCCCTTGGAGCAGACATCAGACCGATCGGTGTTCACTCCAGTATACATCTTGCAAGGGCTATCATCGGCAACAGGCCACCGTCCTAGCCCCTGTGTCTACATTCCCAGCGCAAGCAGTTATCAGACTTGTGCTAAAGCATCCGAGGACCTGCTTGGGTGCCCATCCTGCACCGCGCATCTGCCATCTGTCAGTTGCCCAGTGTCACGCTTCCGCAAAGCAACGCGCTGCTGCACGAACCAGCACGCAACGCAAAATTACACCCTGGTCACGGAGCTGGAGCACAAGCTTTGCTTGGCGCGTTTTGGCGAAAGAGACCAGCGGGATCAGAGGCGGTCAGAGCGCCCTTCTGCACCAAGCCTCGCGTTTGATTGAGTTTACGGACAAGGTTTGATATCAGACAGCTCTTTTGAGCAGTCGCATTTGCACCCCCAGTCGCTGCTCTTTTCAAGGGCCAGCACCTGAGGTATTGCCTGCATTTTGCTGTTGCACCCTCAACCGGCTGCACATCAGCACTGGCCGGCAGTCTGACATAAGAGTTTAAGCAGACGATTTGCAGCACCCTTAGAACGCACTCTTGTCTGCACAAGGCAGAACGAGTAGCGATATATATCATTTTAGCACAAGCATATTGACCCAAGGACCCAGCCTTCAAGTGAACACCATGGAGGACTTCCCCATCCCACCCCCTGGACTACAGCCAGGACTACAGCCTGTGTTCAACAACCCTCTACCCTCACAAATGAATGCCATCGCCCCCTACTATGGAGATGGCCAAGACAGCCTGTCTGCCAACAACTGGCTGCGCCTCTTCAACGCCAACGCTGACCTCTTCAACTGGTCTGAGGACACCAAGGTCCGAGTGGGCCGCATCAAGATGACTGGACCTGCTTTTGATTGGACTTGCGGCATCTCCGATCAAGCCTCCTGGACCCAATTCTCCAACGAGTTCCTGGCTCGCTTTGGAGAGCGCCGTGAGTCTGCTCTGATGCGCCTGGCAAAATGCAGGCAGATGAAAGGAGAGAGTGTGGCATCATACTCAGACAGATTCAGGCGTGACGCTAATCTGGCTGGAAGAGTGGAAGATGACAGCCTTCTCTTCCAGTTTAGAGAAGGGCTGCAGTGGAGGCTCAAAGATGAAGTACACCGTGCCAGAGATCGCATCCAAACCCTATCAGATATCGTGGAGTATGCAAAATATTGGGAGGATTACTACACCCTGCGTGGAGAAGACACATCTAATCAAGGTTTGGGCTACATGGGAGCTAGGAACAACAACAACTATGGTCCTTTTCCAAGGAACGACAATCAGAGGCCTGACTACAGAGGAAGCCCCGTGGATAGGCCTTACCAAGCTAGGGGAAACCCTTTCAATGAAGATGCAAACAGGGGACGCTACTATGGTCCAGTTCGGCCCAACTCCTACACCCCTCGGCAGGACAACTACCGCCCTGCAAACCGTAACCCAGGATTTGGTACAGGAGGTGGAGGCGGAGCTGGCCCTGCGCAGCCCAACCAAAACCCCAGGCCTTATGCCCAAGCCAACGGTGCCCTCAGGTCTGGAAACAACTACAGGCCTGCAGGCGGACAAAACCCTGTGACTGCAGCACCAAGTGCCCAGGAGGCGTTAGAAGATTTGAGTAAGAAGTTTGAACGTCTGCAGCTTTCCCATGCCCAAACCTTACGAGAGCTACGGCGCAGTCAAGAGCCCCGGGGAATGAACAACATGAATCTCTTCCAGCCATGCCCAGAGGAAGGTGACTATGGAGATGATGTCAACTCACGGCAGTACAATCCCAGCTACGAGCAGGGGCAGTACCAAATGGAGTGCAGTTATGACCAGGGACACCCTTTTGGAGAGGAGGAGCCAAAGGAAATGCCTGTCTGTGGCAACACCTGCCATGATGCTGGAACTCCTACAGTGGAAATTGGACCATGTGACGTCAGCACTACACAAGACGACCCCTGCGATATGCAGATTACCGTTGAATCAGAGGACGGCATAGAGCCGCCCCCTCTGTGCATGATGGAGTGTCTTCCCGATGAAGAAGAAGACTACATGTGGGAAGAAGAAGCGGCTACTACAGCTCCACCTGGTGATGCCTACATGCGACAGGGTATGCACAACATGACCCCTGCTATCTACACCAACAAAAGAGCTGCAGAACAGCTGCCTCCTAGGAGAGCCCCTGTTAAGAGGGTGGCCTTTGACCCCACTAACTTTGGCACCAGCGGCGCTAACCCTGTAAGGGGTCCTCCCATAAACCCCGGCACTTCCCGCCAGCAAAACCCCAGGCCTGCCTCTCAGCCAGGGCCTAACAAAACCTCAGGGCCCAACCGCCAGACAACCACAACAGGAAGGACTAATGACCCTTTGGAGCCCCCTGCACCTCACCGTGGATCTACCCAGGGTCCTGCTGGGCCCAGCCAGCCTAGAGCTGCCGCCCCAGACCCAGCTAGGCGCGCTGATATGGTGCCAGACCTCCCCGCTGATGCCCTAGCCAACTCCAAAGGCAGGGAAATGGCGCTTAAGGCTGCTCGCTCCTTGACCATTGATGCTGCCAGAGAAGCCAACCTGATTGTGCCCGCGGCCAAGATATGTGCCGCCGGCCATCTCCTTTGTGATCAGCACCTGGTGGAGAAAGGGAAGGAGACAGCAAGGAGGGCGGACAACTTCATTAAGAGACAAATCACAGCACAATTCCCCGCGGCCACAGCCTCTGCTGCCCCTGCCAATCTCTATGTTACCAATCCAAAAAAGAAGCTCAAGAAGACAGAACGGGGAGAGCCAGAGATTTCTGCTTTAATCATGGAAGATGCCCCGGAGTTTCTTCACACAGCTACGGCGTTAGAAGACCTAAAGTCCTCTGGAGCGCCTATTTCCACCCCACGCTACGCCCTTTGCCAGACCACCATCACCTTGAGCATCCCTGGGCAATCCTATGGTAATGAAGTGGAGGCTATCATTGACACCGGCGCCTGTGAGTGTGGATTGCCATATGATACTGTGATGAAGTTGAATGCTACCGACTACATGGACACCTCCAAGCAACAATCCTTCACCACCGCTGCGGGACAAACCCACAAGGCACTTGGGAAGATCAACCTGGCAGTCACCATCGGGCCACTGACTACTATAGTGCGCTTCAATGTCACCGAAGCCCTGCATTACCAAATCCTGCTAGGCAATGACTTCTTGCTGGCGATTGGAGCAACAATCAAACTGCCTGCCAGGCAGATGAGGTTTGCTGTCAGGCCTGGCCTTAAGGCAACCGTCCCGATTGTGATGTACGGTGATGATACCGGAGCGATGAACACCATGCGCATGACTACAGCAGTATCAGATGAGGATGATCAGGCTTTTTGGAGCACCCACGATGACTACGTGGCTGGGCTAGACATTGCAATGGAGGAGGCAGAAGACTATCCAATTCCCATGCTGACCATGGACACCACAGATGGCGTGAATGAGGCCTTCTGGAGCACCTATGATGGCAATCCCGTCGAGTTAAACCCCGCCATGGAAGTAGAGGAGGAGAGTGTTACTACCCTGGAGGAAGAAGACAGCACCACCACCGACAAGGGAGAAAACAGCACTCCCACTAGTGGGGAAAAAGATGATGCTACCACCGACGGTGAAGAGAAGAGCTCTACCACCCAGATCCAGGTTTTTGAGCCTGAAGCAAGGAGCACAGGCAAAACAATCAACGGGCCAGACCCAGGAAGCCCGGTCCCAACAAAGGAAGCTAGGTGGAGATCCGTGTACAACAACAGATGGTACAGAGACCCTGCAGACTTTGCGGAACAGTTTCCGCCCCTGCGCCAGCCCCCGGTGGATTTCACACGCCCAATCAGCCTCCCACCAGATCTGCCGGTCTTCTCAGACCCTTGGATTGACCATGTGGCAGATAAATTGATGCCTATTGCCCGTTACTACAGCTACCACTTCAAGAACGTGGGCAACCCCTTCTATCATTGCAGTGCTAACCCCCGCACTTGGCAGTGGCTGTGGGTACTACGAGGGATCAACTTCTATGGCTATGAGATGCTAGCTGCACATCCGCGGTTCCGAGACTGTTTCGCCCAGTGGATACATCTTACCTCATTTCAAATGATCAACATGATTGATGGCTGGAGGGCGGCGGCTACCACCGTAGCAGTGGCACATCTATCCCGCTCACCCCTGCCCATAACCCCACAAGATATAATAAAGATGACAAAGCGATACGCCGTGACCTTTGAGGATTTGAGCAACTACCTCCTGAAGCAAGGGGAGACACCACATGCCCTGATTGACCCAGACCCAGAGAGTCGGAGGCCCCCTTACATACTGCTCTCACGGCAGGATGACAGAAGCTGCAACTTGCAAGACTCCCCTACTGCACAACCTTCCCCAGCAAGGGCTGTAACCACAGAACTACAGCCCCAGCCCCAGGATTTGCTACTCAAGACGGCGCCACCTATGTGCACCATGATTATGGTGCCAGATAGGCCTATCTATGCCGAGCCAGAGGTGGAAGATACCCTTTCCCTGCCGGGGTTGGAATCAGACAGTGATACCTGCTCAGAGGCAGAATCAGAAGCGGAAGACACCTACAGTGACCAGCATGATGAGGTCCCACCATTAACGGACCTGGAAGACAGCGAGGACAATGAGAGCTTATGGGATATCGGGTCGCATGATGATGACTGCCTTCTTGGCCCTGTGGAGCTCACACCCCCGTCAGTCCCTGCCATAGATATCAGCATCACTAATGCCCCCCAATCACCAAGCCCCTCCAACGTTCCCCGCCCACGGCAGCTTACCAGGAGGGAGAGTGCTGCCCCATTGATGTGCACAATGATTCTCCAATCTGACGACAGCTCCTCAGAAGAAGCACCAGCGGGGGATAGAGACAGCCCATCAAGCTGGGAGGCAGACGAGGGAAACATCTCAGATGGTGAAGACTGGAGGTTCCTGCAAGAAGGCATGAAAGGAAGGGAAGATTCAGACAACGACAACCAAACAGCACCTACCCGCCTGCCTGCAGCCCAAGATGCAGGGTACGACACCGCCCCCTATGGATTAGGTGCTAACCGAAAGCGGAAGCTCTTGGTGGCAATAGAAGGGAACGTTGGCAGCAACAAAAGTGCTATCATCTCTCAATTACTGGCGCAGCCCCCCGAGGGTGGCTGTACCATCTTGCCAGAGCCTATCTCTGAATGGGACAGCAATTCTGCTCTGACTTACTGGTATGAGTCGGTCAGCAAGGCATCCTACAGCTTGGAGGCAGCCAGAGCCCACAGTGCCCTGCAATCCGCCATAACCGACACCTACCTGGACACCTTCTACCCAGCAAGGACTATCACGCAAAGGAGCCTGTGGAGCACTTACCATGTTTTCAACAAGTTGAACCTGCCTATGGCGGTCCCGGCGCAAGAGGCGCTACAACGCTTTATTGAGAAAGACGAAAGAGCCAGGAAAATTCTTACCCCAGATGTGATCATCTACGTGGATACACCCCCGGAAGTGTGTTACAAGAGAATTTTGACCAGGGGAAGGCACCGGGAGGACTACATTGGGCGAGGTTTTCTCTACGAGCTGGACTTTCTATACGAGACGGCACTGCTGGATTACCCAGGCCACCTCCTCAGAGTCGATGGCTCTATCCATCCAACCCGCTTGCTGACAGACCACATCAGAAGCTTATTGGAGAGCATGGTCTCAGAGCAGGCTGAGGACCCCGACTACATCTCTGGAACCCCAGCAGTTCCAGTCATTAACACCTTCCAGCCACAAGACAATGGTACAACCCCTCCAGACCCTTACCAGACAGAGGAAGTGGAGCTTGGCTACCCGCACTACAACTCAGGGGAGCTCCCCCAAATGATCCTGCCAGGCCGCATACAAGACCCAGATGGAATACCCTTGGGGGCGGAACTTGCCCCGGAGCAAGCAGCTCAGCTCAGACACCTGCTGTGGCAGAATCGAGACGCTTTTGCTTTCACCCCAGAACAGCTAGGGCGGTCCCATGTGGTGGAGTTTGATGTACAGCTAAAAGAGGGAGCTTCCCCCATCGCCCAGCCCTACCACAACACCCCCTACCGATACCGTCCCGCCCTTAAGGCCGAGCTGGAGCGCATGCTACAGCTAGGCCTCATCCGCCCTTCAACCAGCGAATGGGCCTCACCAATAGTGGTAGTGCCCAAAGCCGACAAGAGCATCCGTCTTACAGTGGATATGAGAGAAGTAAACAAGAGGACAGTAAAGCAGTCCTATGGGATGGTGAAGCTGAATGACATCTTGGCGTCCCTACATGGAGCACAGTATTTTGCCACCTGCGATGCGGAGAAAGGATTTTTCCAGATAGCCAACAAACCAGAAGCAGAAGGCGGTAAAGCGCAAGATGTATGCGCTTTCACCACATGCTACGGCAACTTCTCCCCTACAGTGATGCCCATGGGCTGTGTGAATGCCCCTGCCTACTATCAGCGGGCTATGGACATTGGCCTTTCAGAGCACATTGGCCGAAGGTGCTTTACCTACTTGGACGACACCATCATCTGGGGGAAAACCTTTGAGGAGCTGCTGGAAAACCTCCACCTGGTGCTGCAGTCATTCAAGATGATTGGCATACGGCTATCGCCCTTTAAGTCCAAATTTGGGCTGACCAGGCTCAAGTTTCTGGGGCACATCATTACCCCAGAAGGGCACCAGCCAGATACTACAGTCCTGGATGCCATTCAAAAATATCCTGTTCCCCGCCAGAAGGTACATATGCAGCGATTCTTAGGCCTTACCAATTGGGTCAAGAAGTATGTCAAGGGCTACTCCAAGCTGTGCGCCCCACTGACTGATCTCACTGGCAATCGGCCGTTCGTCTTTGGTCCAGAAGCTATGGCGGCGTTTCAAGAGCTAAAGAGGCGTCTAGTCTCACCCCCCATCCTCAGACACCCGGACCTAAGCAGACCCTTCATCGTCACTACAGATGCCTGCCAGCATGGTTTTGGCGGTATCCTGTCCCAGAAAGATGATGAAGGGAGGGAGTATGTTGTGAGGTACGGCAGCCGCCGCACCCAAGGTGCAGAACGCAACTACTCTGCTACAGATCTGGAGGCAGCAGCAATTGTATGGTTCGTGACCCAGAACCACGTCTTTCTAGCTGGAGCACCATTCACCATCAGGACTGACCACCAAGCCCTGTCCTTTCTGATGACCTCCCGGCACCTCACAGGGCGATTGGCCCGCTGGGCAATACGCCTACAAGAGTATGAGTTCACGATTGAGTACAGGAAGGGGAAGCTAAACCTGGAGGCTGATGCCCTCTCAAGGGCTGTTGGACAAGATGAGGAGGAAGATGATGAGGGACCCCCTACATCCACAAACGCCGCAACAGCAGGGAACACCTCAACCCCCACCGCACCTACCTTATCACCCAACCAGGATGATACTAGCAGCCTTATTACCAGGCTCAAACAGCTAGGTCTGAATGCCCCAGCCCAGGACAACCCCACTACCCCCCGGTGCAGAGGTTATGACCGTAACATGCCAGCAATGCTTATGGCATATTTCCATGATGACCCACCAGAGCCCCCACCGTCCCCGATGACGGTGGACGATCAGCAGGATCAAGACAGACCCCCAAGCCCTGCAGTCTCAGAGGCACACTCAGAGCCCCTCATCCCAGCCGCAGGAGCAGATGTGAAGTTGGCATCCTTGCCCAGATCCAACTCCCTCCCTGCCTTGCTGACATCAGAACAACTGTCCATGGAGCCTACAGAGGCATCTACCGCCCCTATGCTACCAGCCTACGCCTCAGGCATCTGCATATCACTGGAAGGTAACATTGGAGCAGGAAAATCATCCAGCATAACCCATCTATACACAGAGTTGCCACCTTCAGCGTGGACGCTCATTCCGGAGCCAGTGGACCGCTGGAATGCAAATGGAGCCCTCACCAGATTCTACGAGACAGCACGGCTTCCCAGGAGGAGCTATGAACGATGGAGGGCCACCCTGCAACTGCAGAAGGTTATTCTGGAGTCCTACCTGGAATTAGCACCTCTGCCAGAATGCACCATCATGGAAAGGGGTGTATGGAGCAGCCTGAACGTCTTTACGCCAGCAGCCCATTTGCACCCGCTCATGGAGAAGGAGCTCTATGACACTGTTGCCAAGGATCAGCGGCTAGCCCACCTTATGCCTGATGCCATCATCTACATAAAAACCCCGGCGGACGTCTGCTATCAGCGTGTGCTGAACAGAGGATTACCCTATGAGCAGAGCATTGACTATGTCTACCTGGTGGACCTAGAGAGCAGATATGAAGCCGCCCTCAGTCGTTTCCCTGGAAAGGTTATTACCGTGCAAGGCACCTTGCCAAGACAGCAGCTTGCAGAGCAGATTCTCCGAGCAGTGCTGAGACTCGCAAGCGATGAGCCAAACAGAGCACCAAAGCTGGAGCCTCCCCTCCCGTGCTGCCGTGTCCCATCGATAATGGAGAGGCTGGAATATGACTACTACCATTGCCCTGACATTTCCACGGCAGCACCACTACTTCCACCTATGAAGGCCCCCCAAGAGACTACCTTTGCCTTCCCTACAGAATGCCCCCACTCCTTCCTAAGTGGATCCCACCCTAACCCAGCCATCCTACCAAAACCATGGGGTTTGAATGCAGATGTGGAAGCTTTTGTGCTTTTCCAAGATGGACCTGGTGTTCTGGAGTTTTCACAAGAGTTCAACAATACTTTTATGATCAAGTATGGCTACACACCATCCATCATGGACAGGGTGGACAACATCCCCGTCTTGCAGACGGTACTGCTCCTGGGGTTTGACGAATCTTTCGGCCCCAGCAGCAAGCCAGCTTATGCGGTGTTTGAGAGACGTGGACTTGCCGGCCTGAAGATACTGCGATCAAGCGGTGGTACAGAGCACGTTGGTATCTGTGCTGAGCTCTATGCCATGTACACAGCCCGAGGCTTTCAAGCTACGAGAAACCTACCGGAAGTGCTACATGCCTATCAGCTGGAAGGGAGGAGGCTGGCAGAACAAGTCAAAATCTACAAGAACCTTGAGCAATTTCTACCACCTATCCAGGACGCGCCTACACCCAAGATGATAAAACCCATGTTCTTCAGTGGACCCGCATCAGACCCACCCAATGAGCCCCATGACATCCCGGATAGCAGCCAAAAGGAAACTGCCACCCCTACCAAAGATACTTCAGGCCCTTCTATCCCTGAGGACTTACCATGCAAGATATGTGGATCGCCAGATAATTGGGCTACGATGATCATCTGCAGTACATGTGCTGAAGGATACCACTGCGACTGCCTCACCCCTGCGCTCCCCAGCATTCCAAAGGGGGCTTGGGATTGTGCCAGCTGCAGGAAGAAGGGTAAACAGCCATTATACCCCTGGAGGCGCCCAAGTGAGAACAACAAGGAGGACGTTCCTGCAACACCAGCAACAGCAAAAACCGACAGTCAGCACCATGAAGTCCCAGCTTCCAGACATCTGACAGAGATCCCAGTAAAAATTCAGGACACTCTACACGAAGAAGACAGCTCCCATGACTTATACAAAGACGAAGCAACCCTCTATTACCTCACCACAGGAGCCTACCTGACTGCTCGACTGCCGACAGAACCAGGAGCAATGCACAACGAACTCAGAAGGATTATGAAGAGGGCATCAGCCTATGAGATGGTTGGAACATCGGTCTACAAGAAAGCTACTGCAACTACCCCTCGCCGCCTGGTCCCGCCGACAGAAGAGAGAAAAGACATCGTGCGGAGCATTCATGATTCCAATGGACATCTGGGCATAAACAAGTGCCTATCCCTGCTTGCCAGCAAGTTTGCATTCCCCAACATGAAGAAGATGGTCAAGGAGGTTCTGCACGACTGTGATGCTTGTGCAAGATCAAAGTCAGGACTGTACAAAGAAGATCCAGAGCTGCACCCTCTACCACCGATGCCTGCTTTCCAACGCATCTCTATGGACACAGTGGGACCCTTTCCAATCACCCCCAGAGGCAACAAGTTTGTGGTGATAGCGGTCGACAGCGGCTTTACAAGATGGGTGGAGGCATGGGCCATCCCCGACAAGCTGGCAGATACAGTGGCCACATTCGTCAAGACAGACATCTTGGCCCGCCATGGAGTCCCAGCCACCATCTTGTGTGATGGCGGACCAGAGTATAGGGGAGCATTCATCGACCTGCTATCGGCCAACGGGATCAGGCACAGCACCAGTTCGGCTTACCGCCCCACTGCTAATGGTGCAGCAGAAAGAGTCGTACAGCAAGTGCTACATGGGCTGCAGAGAGCGGCTGCAAAAGACCACAACAACTGGGACCTACAGCTACCAGAGGTGCTCCAAGGCATCAGAATGACCCAGCACAGCAGCACCCGCTACAGCCCCTTTTTCCTCACCTATGGGAGAAACCCAGTCATACCATACGAGAGAAGGCTTACAAGCATGGACAACATGGATGATGCATCAGAAGACCAGCCAGAGCATGCTACCAACCAACAGCTCCAGCAGCGAGCTGATGATCTGAACATTTCAGCGGCCAAGGCCCTGACCAACATCACTGCAGCCCAAGAGCAGCAGAAGAGGGACTACAAGCGCCGCCGCAATCTCATTACAGACGACCCTGAAGATCGTATGCCAGTAGGCAGCTTTGTGATGATACAAGTGCCCCCACGCTCTCGCAAGAAGTTGGACGCCAAGTCTGAAGGTCCCTACCAGTTGGCCTACTGGGCCAACGACATGCGAACTGCTGCAGTACTCAGAGATGCCATAGGCAAGGAATGGCAAGTCTCAACCAACAGATTGGCCCCATATGGACCGGCATGCCCATCTCTAGAGCCACCGGTCAAGCGTCGGTCCTGAAGAAGGCCATTAGGGCAATACCACAGATCTACCCTATGATTACTGGTGTTTGGATGACCGACAGGAATTTCGACAACGACTGCAGTGGATCTATGGCTACCCAGTACCTAAACGACTTGCTTCCCGCCTGCACAGTGAATGGCTCAAGGCCATGGTGGACCCCCTTACCTTTGCGACCACTCAAGAGGAAGTGCAGCCCTTGTCAGCACTGATACATTGGGACCGGCTCTTATGGATGGTCCCCAGGCCCTGTATAATGGATCCATGTGCAGCGGAAGGCGCCATATTGTCCACTTTGAAGCAAGAACTACCTGCAGTAAGAAGCAAGGCAACCCTTATCAGCAACGACATCAACACTGGATTTTCTACAGACTACCATTTTGACATTGTGACGCCAGATGAATGGAAGGTGCTGCAGCATCCCCCAGATATCTTCGTGTGCAGCCCACCATTCAACCTTTTGGATGCTATACTGCCAGATCTTGTACTCAGAGCAAGGATCTGCACCTTGTGCCACATCCCAGGAGACTACATACATCACGGCCCAACGTACAGACGCCTATGGTGGACGCATTTACAATCTGAGGGCAGGACTGCAGAAATCAGAGGGCTCTGCAGAGTGAAAGGAAGAGGCACTAGGCGTTGCAGCTGGCTTTGCATCTTTGCAACAGCCGCTTGGAAGCACGCCCTTTGGCAGTGCCGACATGAATGCTTCACGCTGTTTGACTAGCAAGCTTTGGTCCTAAGCAAGACCTTAAACTGCCCTAGCAAGCTTTGGTCCTAAGCAAGACCTTAAACTGCCCTAGCAAGCTTTGGTCCTAAGCAAGACCTTAAACTGCCCTAGCAAGCTTTGGTCCTAAGCAAGACCTTAAACTGCCTTAGCAAGCTTTGGTCCTCAGCAAGACATTAAACTGCTCCAGGCTTCGGTTATGCGTGAAAGGTATGAGGTCCTAAGCAAGACCGTAAACTGCCCTAGCAAGCTATGGTCCTCAGCAAGACATTAAACTGCTCCAGCCTTGACTTATGACTGACAGTTACGTGGTCCTCAGCAAGACGTTAAACTGCTCCAGGCTTTGCTTGTGTGTGAAAGCAAGCTTTGGTCCTCAGCAAGACCTTAAACTGCCTTGGTCCCGATTTGCACCCATGATGACCGTTGATCAGCAACAATTCTGGTCCCACGCAGAACCAGAAGCTGTGGTGATTCCAATTTGTTGATGTTTGTGTGGCCCCAACAAGGGACCTTGTCCGAAGCAACAGTCCTATCTATACAGTGGGCATGCACGTATTTGACACAGTGACACAATGACATAGTCCTCAGCAAGACATTAAACTGCTCCAGACTTAGCTTATGTTTGAGACACTCTGTTCCATTAAACATGATTTAGCAGCTGAAAGGTTGTTGATCCGCAGCAACATATTAAGCTGCTCCAGACTTTGTTTTGTGTTCGATACATTGCGCACTTAAGAAGCAGGCTTCTGCTGCTTGTGTTCCCTAGGTCCTAAGCAAGACCTTAAACTGCCCTAGCAAGCTTTGGTCCTCAGCAAGACCCTAAACTGCCATTCTTGCTTGCTTGTCCAAAAGAAAAAAAAGATAAAAACAAATGACAAAAAGGGCTGGCGGCTACCCCACCTGCATTGCGAGTGCTTCCCTTATGCATGGCTGGTACCTGGCTCAGTGTATTTTGACACCGTAGCTCAGCCCCATGCTGTTTCTGTTATCAGGCCCCTTGTGATATAGCATAACTGTCCAATGCTCACCTAGTGTTCCTTGTTGAAGCACTTCTGGTATTGAGGCTTAAATGTCGGCTCCTTATAGTGTCATCTCATTCCACCTGCAAGATCATGCGTGGAACGAACGCTTGCTTTGTGATCTCTGACAACTCCTGCTGTTTGCTAATAGCATTAACTGCATGATGATTTACTTGCTTACCAGTGTTAGACTGGTGGCTGGCTGAGGACAGCCAGTCTCTTTTGACGGGGGGAGGGGTTCGATGTAGTATGAGCACCTCATGCCTGCATGCTTTTTCTCACAAGAGGTATGCTGGACCCCTTATGTTGTTCCAAATGAAGGACTCACGTTATGTAGCCTGAGCTGGGATCGTTGAGGTCGCCAGGTCCCAAGTTTAAGAATACGTGAGGCGTTGATATGAGCTTTCAGGGTATTCAGAAAAGTTTGTGGGTTGGGCCGAAGCAAATACAAGATTGATTTGGGCCACGACTTCGCAGCAAGGGCCCCCCACAGGAAGGGATGCGGTTGCATGGAAAGTGAGCTCAACGCATCCCATTTACGAATGCATTTGTTCAGACTGTGTTAATGCATGATTCGGAAAGTATGTGAGCCCTGGAGCGCTCGCTTGCCCTGTTGGAGATTGTTTTGCAAGCTGGTGTGTCATGAGTGCCACCTGGTGTGCACGCCAGTGACGAAGGGCATTGTTCCGTTTGTTCGGCTTCTTTCTTTTGTTAGCAGGCTTTTCAGTCAATGCTTGAAGGCCTATACACATGTGCATGATGGAGCGTTAAGACGGTGCTCCGTGTTATCTTGAATTGGGCTCGTTTCGAGTGATCTACAGGCGTGTTTGGCCTGTTCGCCTGGACATGAAGTGAATGGATGTGGCTTTAGGCCTGATCATGCGGTTATGAGATGCTTATGGTTGAATCATTCTTATAGCTGTACCAGCAGACCTGGTGTGACCGGAACTGGTGCTACAGTTGGGGCTTGCCCTATGTCCTATTGGTTAGCAGGAAGCCACCTGGAGCCATGGAGAAGCCCATTTACAATGGAGACAGAAGTGTCTATGAAGCCTATGGGAGGCTTATCTTACCAAGAGACAATGTGCCCAGTTGGGGACCATCCCTAAATCCTCAGCCACAGTTCCCAGAAGGTGGATCAGCTGACCAGCATTGGTATGGTATCCTGGTTGTACTGAAAGAGAGGCTCAGGAATCCTATGGACCTATTGTCTCAGCCCTACATGGCTTGCAGCAGCTGCTGAGAAGCCAAGCCCAGAGGCTTTGAGCACCATTGATATTCAAGCGGATTCATGCCTCCTCGAGGTGCTTACTATTCCTAGCTGCAGGGCTCTTAACAGGAGTCCAGAGGCTACGACCCAAGTATGTTGCAGAATGAGCCGCATGGACAGTAATTACCAGCAGCAATAACCCATTGATGGCCAAAACTGCTGAGATTTGTTAGCATATTGAGGATGCATCTTGTACTCCATGAAGTTGCATGTGCAACATCTGCTTGCAGCAGAATGTTGCTGGTATCATGAAGGATAACCATTGAGGGTGCAATCCGGTGTCACTTAAGGGTGCACATGGGAGTTCAATCCCTGACCAAATGGAATATGTGAAGTATGAGCATGGAGGTTGCAATGCAGCAATGTTGAGGGGGCTTTTATGCCATCCTCTTTACTTGTATATGTGAAGATGAGGCACGCTCTCAAAGAGAGCAGATACAAGAGGTTTTAGAGCATGATTTCAACTGTTTTGGGCAGAAGCCCTGGAGTTGAGGCTCATTAAATCCCTGTAGATAAAAATGCAATGAAATCTTAAAAATGGGAATTGCTTGTGTCTCACCTGCCATGTGGAAGTTATTGTGCTTTTATTGATGTGTTTGACCAGGTTTGACTAGACATACATTGCATTTTTGCTGTCCCAGGAGGGCCAGCTTTCCGTCGCCGGGCAGACAGCTGTCGAGTGACAGCTTGTGCCTGGGACAACTTGTGTTATGCTGAACATATGTCGCTGCAATGAAGTGCAGTCACGTGCCTGCTTTGTCGTGATGGGTTGGGACATGCATCGGTCTGCATGAGCACCTCGACTGTCCTGCATACCTATGGGAAAGGACGCGTGCTTGCACCTGACATACTGCATGCTTTCTGACTTCATGTATGTGTACAAGCTTATAAGGAGCAACGCATATAGTTGAGGGCCCGTGTCAGCAGCATCGCATCGGTGTTGTTGGGCCACCGGTTATTGATAAGTTGGTACTTTTGCATGCATACACTATTGCGTGGTGTTAGACGCTGGTTGCATGAAACTGAATGTGCAGCAGGACTTGATTGGATTGCGGTTGCGGTTGCCGCACCTTAAATTTTTGTTTGTTTGTTTGTTTGGATTTAAGCAGTTTGGGCACCAAGTGACTGGTGGTGACGCATCGGACTTGTCATAGTTTAGAACTACCGCAGAGTGTACGGTGCCCGGCTGTACAACACACCTTTTGACAAGTGCATGATGGCCATATGACCTGCAGCCGGCTTACGTGGCTGGAAGTTTGCTGATGTGGACCAAGTGGTTTGCTGACCTGTAGTCAAGTCCTTGTGCCCCGGTGGGACCCTTCAAAAAGGGAAGAGTATGTACAGGAATTGGAATCTACTGGCCCTTTTCACGAATTGTGTCTCATTGGTCAGGGCATCAGGGATGGGAGCTTGGACTTGGTTGTTGCTTCTGAGAGGCTATACAAAGTGATTCACACAGCTGCTGTGAAGGTTTTTGGGGTTGTTGGGAAACCAAACCCACGGTTGCCTAGTGGTAGGCTGAAAAACAGTTGGTACAAGCATTGCAAGGAAGGGCACCAGAAACTGCAGCAGGCTTTGAGACAGAATGACAGTCACGCTGCTGAGCAGTACAGGAAGGAGTTTAGGCGCCAAAAGCGCAAGTGGAAGAGAGTTTATGATAAGAAAGCCCAAGAGAAGATGCTTGACGATCTCAAGCACAATCCTCGCAAGTTTTGGACTGCCTTTCAGGGCAAGCGTGCATGCATGTTACAGGCTGACATTGCAGAGCTTCAGAGGTACTGGTCTGGGTTGTATAATGTACCTGATCATGGGGCCTTAGGCGAAGGGGGAGAGGACCTAGCAGGACTTCTACACCGCATGAACTCCATTGCCTTCACTAGCGCTGGACAAGCAACAGCAACTGTGTTGAACAATGACCTTGATGAGCATGAAGTGATTATGGGACTCAAAAAGCTCCATTCTGGCCGTGCTCCTGGCCCAGACGGGCTCCGTGCTGAGTTTCTCAAACAAGCTTTTGTGATGGAGACAGTAGATGACGGTCCTCCTGTGAAAAGACATGTGCTGCTCCCTGTTCTTTTTGACTTGTATCAGGCATTGTTCTCTAGTGGAGAGTTTGTGCGCAAGTGGTCCATGGCTACTCTGAGTCCCATATTCAAAAAAGGCGATGCAGCCAACCTGGACAATTATAGAGCCATTGCTGTTGGATCGGTTCTAGGCAAGTTGTATGCTGTCATCTTGGACACGCGGTTGTCTGTTTGTGCAGAAAAGAATGGTTGGAGAGCAGAGGGACAAGCAGGTTTTAGGGCCGGGAAGAGTACTGTTGACCATGTGTTTGTGCTTCGGCATCTCATTGAATCTACGCAGAAGAGCAGAAAGGTTCTCTATTGCTGCTTTGTGGATTTCCGGAAGGCATTCGATAGAGTACGCAGAGACTACTTGATACAAAGGTTGGCTGAACTAGGGGTTCATGGTCGTATGTTGCAAGCCATCATACAAATGTACTGGTCTGTTCCGCTGGTACCCAAGCTGCATGGCACAGTGGGCGATGCTATTCCCAGCACATGTGGAGTGAAGCAGGGCGACCCCCTGTCTCCACTCCTTTTTGGTCTTTTCATAGACGAGTTTGAGTCATGGTTACGCCAGAGGCTACCCAATGTGGGAGTGCAAATGGGCCGAAAGTTAGTTCAAATGTTGTTGTATGCTGATGACATGGTCTTGTTGACACACAATCCTATGGAGTTGCAACAGATGCTGGATGTTTTACACCAGTTTTGCTCAGCTAAAGGTATGGAGGTAAATGTCCGCAAAACAGAAATCGTGGTGTTTCGCAAGGCCAATACCCCAGAGGTGCCTGACCAATGGCTATACAACGGGGAGACTGTCCAACGCTCCGTTGAGTTCCGTTACCTGGGCATTATTCTGCATGAGACAAAAGGTATGTCATGCGCTATTGAATCTCTGGCCACGGCGGCTCGTAAAGCAATGTGGGCTCTGTTCCCAAGATTTAAGCTAGCAGGGATCACTGATATTTCTATCAAGTTACGGATGTTCTCTTGCCTGGTTGTGCCAATCATGGAGTATTGTAGTGAGGTATGGGGACCGGATCTGCTGTTCTCTTGTGATACACTGGACAAGCTATGGGACAATGAGCTTCAAAAGATTCAAAGCATATTTTTAAGGCAGCTGGGGAAGTTGAGGAAGTCTGTGCCAACAACTGTGGTGCATAAGGAGATGTGCATGAATCCAGTGGCAAAGGGTTGGTTACGAGCCTCTATTGATCTATGGCGTAGGCTTGGCAAAGTGCCCTCTGATAGCCTATTGGGCATGGCTGTGCGTGAATCTTTGGCATCTTACGCAGGCGAGGGGGTTGGTTCTGCTCCTAAGAGCTGGGCTGGACGGTTTATGCATACAGTACGCTCTCTTTCTCAGGGTAGAGACGCAGATGGGACCATTGCAGAGTTTCTGGCAACAAATGGCCTAGCTGAGCCGGACAATGATAAACTTGCAGCTATTCCATGGCTTAAAGTGTGGGGTACTTGGGATACCATGTTGCAAGAGCCATGGGACAAGGTGGCCGCATATGCAAACCCCAGGCAATCTGTCAGCTCAAATTTGATCAAGCTTTCCACATATCATTCGTGGTTTATGACGGGAGACATCCCTCAGGAGGAGTTAGAGGCTGGCTATCCTCAGGGTATGCCAAGGTATATCAGGCACACATCAGGTATCCCGTTTACTTATGTGAAACAGTTAATGCGGTTTCGTACTGGTGCACACCATCTTGCTATTGAAACTGGGAGGTGGGCTCGTCCCAAACTGCCAAGGCAGCATCGTGTATGTTCAAAATGTTCTTGCACAGTGGTTGAGGACGAGGTACACTTTCTTTTTGAATGCCCAGCATATGATAGAATTCGTGAGAAGTATAATACCGTTTTGTTTGCACAGTTTGGAGGTTGCCAGGAAGCTTCTAGTACAATGAAGCATAATTCAGACAACGTGAGATTGTTCATGGACCAAGAGCCAAGTTTCCAAGTTGCAAAGTTTGTTTATGAATGCATGGAATTTCGGAGGTCGGAGGAATGTGAGGACTATAATCCTTACTTTGATTTGTCATTATTCGGGGATGAATGGCAAGGTCGTATTTTCGATACCTTTTCTTCTGGACCAAGAGGTGATATTGCTGAGACATTCACTTCTGATGGACCAGGTTCCAGTATTTCTGCCCATGGAGCCTAGGTTGGCTCCGTACGGGCGCCCCCTTTGAGGGGCCATGATGTAATCGTAATCGTAATCGTAGGGATGTGACCAGCAAAGGCCAAGTTGTGACCGGTGTGTGTGGTCATGCATGATTAGTTTGTGTCAGGAATGAGACTCCTGACAGCATGTTGGAGGGTTTGGTAGGCCAGTTCAGTCTGCGCTGTCTGGCGGGAGTTCTATATATGTCTTTGCATTTGAGTTTGTCTTTGTCCATGCACCGGCTGGAAAAACCGGCCTGACTACTTGAGGCTATCGTCGTTGTATATGAGATACCCGACAGAGCCATTGTGATATGAGATACTTTACAGGCCACACATAAGCCCTGTGCATTGATACGTTCGAGTTTTCATTGTTCCCGCCTGAACGGCCAGAGTGCTGATCCCAGGCAAACTTGTAATTGTACGCTTGCTACTGTCCAGTCCATATCTCTAGTTGGTCTACACTAGCAGCCTACTAACCTATTCGCCTCCTGAGACCTTTGGGAGCGGATTCTTTACCTGTCAGAGTTCAGGTGTCAACCGGAGCAGACATCAGACCGATCGGTGTTCACTCCAGTATACATCTTGCAAGGGCTATCATCGGCAACAGGCCACCGTCCTAGCCCCTGTGTCTACATTCCCAGCGCAAGCAGTTATCAGACTTGTGCTAAAGCATCCGAGGACCTGCTTGGGTGCCCATCCTGCACCGCGCATCTGCCATCTGTCAGTCGCCCAGTGTCACGCTTCCGCAAAGCAACGCGCTGCTGCACGAACCAGCACGCAACACAAAATTACACCCGACAAACTGAGCCTAGTCAGCCTGCTGGGTGCCCTGATGTCCCTCTGCTACTGTGGTATTGCCACTGTGGTATCTGGCCTCCATAAGCCAACCCCCGAAGTTTCTTACCAAGCTGGTCTGGGCGAGACCCCAGTCGACTTCACCTTTGGCGTCTTCAATGCAATCACCACCATGCTCTTTGCATACGGCGGTCACAACATCGCCCTGGAGATCCAAGCCACCCTGCCCGCCCCACCGTCTACCGTCCGTCGTATGATGCGCGGCGTTAACGCGGCTTTTGTGATCACTGGTATCTGCTACTTCTGCGTGTCGATCACCGGCTTCCACGCCTTTGGTATTGCTGTGCCGGACAACGTACTTGCCGGTTTCGGGGCTGAGTATAAGTGGCCCGTGGCTATGGCAAACATCTTCGTGGTGATCCACGTGGCAGCTGCGTACCAGGTCTACACCCAGCCCGTGTTCGACATGGTGGAGTTGGCAGTTTCGAAGAAGCTAAAAAGGCCAGTGGGTCCCTTTATCAGAGTTCTCTGGCGTACCTTCTATGTAGTGCTGCTGACCGTTATTGCGATTCTCATCCCCTTCTTTGGGTCCTTAATGGGGCTTGTGGGGGCAATTGGCATCACCCCCACCACCTTCCTGCTGCCTTGCTTGCTGTGGGTGTTATATAAGAAGCCAAAGGCATTCAGCCGTTCTTGGTGTGTCAATTGGTTCTTGGTGGTCATCACTGGCCTGATCGGCATCCTGGGCACTATTGGGTCTGTGTATGACATCGCTAAGGCGTCAAAGAGCTACAGCATCTTTGCTAAGGAGTAAATTAATCACTGTCTAGCAAAATGTTCAGTAAAGTACATGTACGGCTCTGCATGGTTGGCTTAAGCAAGCCATATCCTGCATTCCTATCTAACTGGATGTGGACTGACTGTAAATTTCACATCCTTCTCCGTTGTTTGGTTACTAGGGGTGGTAAAGTAAGCTGCCGCAAGGCCCCCCTGTCCTGGTTACATCTACGCACACACCATTTGTGGCGTACAATTAAGGAAGTAGGCCTACTTAGTGAGGACCACCTACCCCAGAGTATGACTCCACCAGTCCAACTCCTCAACCAACCCCCTGTCCTTGTATCTATGCCTGTATTCGTATCGGACCTCGCGTCCTCTTTCCTTCTTTCCTTCCAGTGCTGCCTTCTTACGGGCGCAGACCGAAGGATATACTACACTCGTTCTGACAGTGTGTGATGTGGTTGGTGGTGGATTTGGTTGTTGCATGTGCTGCTGCTCTAGGCATTGACTAGTACCTGTAGAAATTGCCAGAATTGGCGTGTTTTATGTGGATGTGTCCTGAAACTATTGATTAGTGTCACATCCAGTGACTGCCACTCGGCAGCAGCACCACATGCCCACCGCTGGCTCCGTCAGCTTCACAAGTCTCCACATCATTGTTTGTCGGCTTGGATGTGAGTTCTCATGAAGTACTACATGATCCAGAATGAGCCTATGGTGCTACTCTTTTTTTGATCTTTTTTGTTCCATTAGGGACAGTGGCCCCCTTTGCAGTGGGGTCCTCGTGCGCTACTGGTCCTTCTTTGTATCTTTTACATACACAGCCACCATCCCAATGATGTGTTCATATACCTTCTGGTGTAAGGCTTCTAAGGGACTAGTTAGGGTTTAAGGGTTTAGGGTAACCCTACACCCTTAACCTAAACCCTTCTAGAGCATCAGTGTAAGGCTTTTAAGCTACTGGCCTAAGAGACAAGGCTTTGCTTTTGTACCAAGTGCATAGATCTGGGATTGGTGCCAGCATGCAATGTATGTGTGGTAGCCTCATTGGCGGAATGTACAAAGTATGTGGATAATGAAGTATGCAGTGGATTCATAACGGGACAAGGCGGCTGCACTTCCTTCTGCTGGTGGCATCCACCACGCATTTTCTTTAGAATCTGTATCTTTCTGAGTAACTTTTGCTGGCATTCTCTTGAGATGGCTGTTGCGCTTTCTTGGAGTGCTTACATTATCTGTGGCAAAGCAGAACTGCTCTATGTTCTGCGGTACTAAGCATTTCAATGATCATGGCTTACTCAGTGTGGGGTCTACCAGACCATCATTTATTGCAGGCTTCTGATACAGCACAGTCAGAGCGGGTTGGGGAATAATCTGATACGTGACGGCCATTTATTGATGCTCGCTGGCAGTATGAGAATCTATTTCGGATCATTGATTGGGTCAGTTGATTGATACAAGTGGTGAACTGCCACATTCGGCAGGGATGGGTTGCAGCCAGCTGTTGTTTCAGGGCTGGTTTGTACCAGATTACCGACCATAACATAACATAACAAACATTTAAGGTGTGGCAACCGCCAAGGGCTGCTAGGTCGAACCGACCAAACACACCATAAGTACTACTACCCGTTTGGCCCAGCCATCAGAGTTGTATAGTAGGACGGATGGTATGATGCATGCTGAGTCTGATGTAGTCTCAGCATGGTATGATGTCTCATATATATGGTATCACAGATGCTGAACTGCTGCTGAGTTGCTGCTAACGATGAGTCTGTTGGCTTTGACTTTGACAGCTCAGAGTTTTAGTCCCTGTGGCTGGGTAGCAGCTGGGACTAGGTCACCTGTCTGGGGGTGTTGGTGTGCGTCCTTGATGTGTTCTAACATGTCTATACCCATGCGCTAATGTGAAAAGCTTGACAGCTTGAGGTGCGGGGCCTATGGCACTTTTTGCTATGGCATATTGTGAACTGTGATAAATATAAGAAACGGTTGTGCTTTGACCATAACTTGATGGATCTGACATTTCTATGATGCCAGCATTGGGATTCCTGTCATTGGCATGGCTAGTGTCATTGGCTTGCAGGCGCCCCAGTTTGATGTATGTCCCAATTGGTTTTTGGTAAATGCTCTGGGTGTTGTTGTTTGCTGCTTGTAAAGCATTATGAGCTCTGTTTCCAAGGTCTTAAGCCAGCAGGGATCATTGCTGACAGTTTCCATTTGCTTGCGGATGGAAACTATTCCGTGGAGCAAATACCGGTAATGGGCTATTGTGGTGAGGTGTGGGACATGATTTGCTAATGTCTTCTGGAGCATTGGACAAGCTGTGGGACAGTAAGCTAGTTCTATATTGCCGCTGGAGCGGGTTTCAAGGCGGGCAATTGGTGCGAAAGTAAGGGAAGACGATGTCAAACAGCTGTGATGCAAGCTTGCTACATATCATCCGTGATAGATTAATTCATGACAGGAGTAATTCCTGAGCAGGGGTTAGTAGAGGCTGGTCATGGCTATCCTCAGGGCATGCATGTGATGCCGAGCTATATCGTTCAGGGGCATACAGCAGGTATGCCTTGTCGGGTTATGGTGGAACAACTCAGACGAGGTTACTTCGGACAGATGCACATCATAATGGTAGTGAAACAGGGAGGTTGACTAAGCGGCAGCTTCGGATTTGTGCTAAAAAACTGCTCAGTTCACGTTGCTGCTGCTGCTGCTGCTGCTGCTGCTGCTGCTCAGTCACGCACTGGCGGTGGTTGAGGACCAGGTGCATTTTCTTTGTGAGTGCCCAGCATATCTTAAAATTCAGGAAACCTGGAAATCTGCACTGCCGTTTGCTTGGTACTTGTCAACAAGCCTCTAGTTTGATGAAGTGACTCGTGCAGAAAATGTAAGGATCAAGAGGCCAAGCTCCCACTGGCGAAGGTTGTTCGTGAATGCTTGGAGTTCCGAAGGTCGCAGGAATCTGAGCGCTATTAACCCTTTATACTTTTATTTTAAGGCGTAGACTCTGTCTGTTCACCCCGCTGTAATGTGCCCTGTCTTTGTCAACCCCTCGCTCGCCCACGGCCACTGGTATTTTCCACCAGCCTTTCTGCCTGTCGATAAGCCTTCACCATGGATCAGGCATCCAGCTTGAAACTTCCAGCTATCTGCCAAGCACGGGCGAAGCCACTGGCCGGCCCCACTGCTGACATCCACCGTGCACGGTGACAGTCGGAGCTCTCGTACTGCCGTCGTACTGCCGGGCCAACTCAGCTTGCGTGGTGTCGACATTGCAGGGAAGCATTGCAAAGAATCACAACGGTTTGTGGCTACCTCTAGCCCCGTGGTAGTCCCTTGAAAACGAAGGTGCCCAATGTTATAAACACTCGAATGCCACTGAGGGGGAATCGTGCCAAGCCGGCAGGCGGGCCCAAAGGAGCTGGCCCGGCTTACTTGCCAAGCAGGTAAGCCAGCCCTGTGCAATAACTCGCTTGTATAAATAGTAGACTGAGAGATGTTCAAGCATCTTCTGCCTAGCCTGTTTACGAACCGCACCAGTCGCTTGCCTTCTACTGATAACTCGTACGTGTTGCCTGCTAGTCTGCATCCCTGCTTTTATTCTGTGCTTGCCTGAAGTCGAGGGTGGTGCGTTGGCATAATCCAGGCCCCGTGCTAATCCCGTGCTTGCAGTATGCGGGCACTTCGGCCTGCTGCCACCTTGTGCGGTGTGCTCGCAGTTGTCTTTATGGTTGCTCATGCTTTTGCTTGCGACAACGACGGCCCCGAGTGTCCCGGGTGGGGCCCATCTCAGTGCGGCCTTCCAGGTGTCCCCGACAAATGCCCCTGTATGTGCGGTGGTGACAGTGGAGGTGGTGGTGGAAGCAGAACGGTTAAGTTCGACGTCATCTACTCAGGGCAGATGGTACCGACAGGCACGTCAGACATTTTTCGTGCATACTGGTCAAACGCCTGGCCTAACATCGGAGATAATGGTGTTGCTGGATATGACCAAACTTGGTCACATGTCTGGTATGATCAGGAACAGGAGGTGTCTTCAGCATGCACTGAAACCAGGAAGGAGTACAATTTCAAACTCAGCTACAGCAGCGATGGATGGGCTGACTCGCCTGGGACGTCCGCCAGTCAGAAGAAGGATGTCATGATAAAGCTGATGTGGGGCGCAATTTCAAGGGCCTACGATGCAAACAAGAGGACAGTTTGGTTGGATGCCGATTACTCTGCATCGCCTGTCTACGTCGGAGTCGGGCCACCTCAGTGGATCCCACACTGCTCTGGCAGAAACGCAGCAACAGCCAGCGAGATCCCTCAAGCCGTGCTTGTGCAGTGCACCTTCGAGGATGGGGGTACTTGTGGCAATCTGAAGGCCGAATTTTCAACAGTTACTGGCAACACATCTGGTGGTGGATGTGGCAAGATCGGCACTGTTATGGGTGCCGGGATCTCTATTGCTGGCTTCCTTGGGGGTTTCACTCCAGCTGGGGCGATAGCCGCATCCATTTCCATTATGTGCAATATGTTCTAGTGTTCAGTGCCGGCACTGGTGCTAGCAATGGCATGATGATTGTGGTCCTGCGATTATGAGTAAGAAGTGATATCTGCAATCATGCATACGATAGGCCATGGGTGACTGATACCTGTGTAAGGACGCATTTGTCTGCAACATGACTCGCCCCGCTGTTGTGTGTTGCTGACATGAATGTTGTGAATTAAAGGGTTGAAGCCTCATAAGCCCCTCCCTTAACCTACGCAGGCTGGGACTGTGGCAGAGGCTCTGCCTATTCCTCAGTTACTCAACTAGCCTGGCGTAGCTCTTCTTCTTCTTCTAAAGGGTTGAGACCTCAGCAGCCTCAGAAGCTGTCAGTATCCTCCGGCCTACCCTGCAAGGACCCAGCGGCTATTCAGCACTGTATGACAGACCCTGCTCTCTGTGTTGACTAGCCTATACATATATGTGTCCATGTATGATGTTTATGTAGCAGTCTTGCCAAATAGACGAAGACGTGGGTAATTCCTAAAATAACAGTGAGCTATTTGACGTGTAAGTTTGTGATGAGGGTCTAATGGATTGTTTGGTTGATGTCCAGTGATTGTCAGGCAGTTATAATTTCTGATTGTGGGGTTGACTTGCTGGTACCCAAATGATGAGGCAGGTCTGCCTTGAAAATGGCAGCTTTCACTCATGGGTCGGTTGTTTGAAAGGTAGCATAGTGCGTGGTTTGTAACAGCAGTGCGCCAAGAGAAAAGCTGTGTAACCACTAGCCTGGATGGCTTTGGATTTGCGCTATGAATTGTGAGCAAAGTTGGCTGTACCTGACTTTTGGATATTTGGGTTTCTGGCGGTGCCATGCGGTACCCTATGTACTTTGGGCATGGACTGCTGGGTGCCTCGACAGATACATGGTCTCCAGATGGATTTCACGCTTCAGTACTGCTTTCCCTTTCCGTTTCTGGCGATCTGCTCTGATCAATGTGGTGCATGGCTCAATAGTGCTCAATACATGGGGTGGGGGTATGAACAGCAGCTCCAGCACTGATTGCTTTGACAAGAGCATAATTCTTTTGGCGATTGATCTGACAAGGCCGTTGTGAAGAGGACCGTCCCAACGGTTGTATGCCAGGCATGTGATGCAAGCGTGGAAATCACATACTATACAAAACTGGTCATATGTTTTCGGGAGCTCAATATGTTGAAGTGTGGCATCATGCCTTCAATAGTTGAGGCCGCCTCCGAGGAGTCTGTAGCACTCAAGAGGAGCGGGCGGTGGCTGAGGCGTATTGGTTGGCTCCTCAAGAGCGCCCCACAGTGACGGGGCCAATCGGTAATATTGTAATCTGGTATTGACCCATGGTGATGCCTGATGCATGCTATGCCAGGCGAGTGTGCCGAGTGCATGAGTGGCTGGCAACTGTGAAAGCTTAGTGTAGACCATGCATATACTTTCATGTTTACTTTAGAGAGGTGGGAAATCCCTTCTTGAATATGTTAATAAGGGATTGGACACGTACTTCCTGTTCTAACTTAGAAATACTAAACACGTACACATCAGCGACTACTACACAGCCCTCCGGCCCCTGCAGGACCCAAATTGGGCCAATACTGTGTGTGTGTGTGTGTGAATCTTACATTGGCAAACCCATCGGCACGCGTGCGGTGCCACAGTTCACCACAGGGGTGGCAAAGCCACTAACACAAATATAACCAGGAAAAACTGAACACCATCCACCAGTTTGAACTCCATGATCATGCATGTCCAAGCAGATACAATGATGCAGAATACTGGCCCTGGAAAAGTGCACACACAATTTTATATTTTTATTTTTTGGGGTTTTTGATTTTTTGGGTACATCCATCAAACAAACAGCAACGCAACAGCATATATCACCAGAACATTGTATACATTTTATGCCAAAAATACTCTCACCCAGATGTGGAGAATCGCAGAGCAGCAGCAGTTCCAGAACTAACACAGACTATTAACCAGTACATAGCCATGCCTAAGAGGTGCCCAGTAACATGAAAGTCATATGCAATCAATCTATATCATGTCCCATAATCCGCCATAGGTTGTAATCAAAGGGGAGATAACCTTCAGGCATGATTTCACCCTCTCTACCATCGTCAAGCAGTTGTAAACAACTTTCCCGCCTTTTCTTCAGTGCTGAAATACACCTCACAACTTGCACATGATCACTATGATTGAGAATAAACTTAACATGACTATCCTTGGATTGCCCTGGTAAGGAGGCGGGCTTGAAGAAGAGGGGGAAATCGTCCCGGACAGGGTGAAGCACTCTACAATCCAACATGAAGTGGACAAGATCTTCAACTGGAACTGACCCTGTAGTATCATCCCTATAACCAAGCTTTTGACACAACCGACACACCCTGTCATCCCTTACTATTCCATTGTATCTTCCTGTGTGGATGGCCAAGCAGTGCCATCCTAGCCGCATCTTTGCAATGCATTGTACCATGCCAAAAGACAGGGTTTTAGCCTTCAAGTATGTAGGGGCATCGTCATGGAGCCCTCTTGCCCATGCAGCATAGGAGTTATGAATAATGCGATTCCTAGGACAGGCTGGGTCCTGAGGGTGCTCACAAACAAGGTCAACATCCTCCCAACATTTGTCAAACATCTGCTTCAAACTCTCACGCACAACTTTCTCTTGAATGTCCAAAGCCATAATGCTGTCCACTGTGACATGGCTAGTCCCACTAGGAGACCAGTCGCTGGCTTGCACAACACCCACGATTGTGAGACTTTGAAGCAGGTAGTATGACCAACATACTGTAGTGCCTGGCCTGCCGGCAAGTCAACGGAAATCAGCCAGAGTAAAATAAACCTCCACACAATTCCCCGATCGGCCCCCTAAAAAAGCACTACATTTTAAAATAGGCAAAGTAAATAATGCGCTACGCTCCTATAGGGCTGGCCATTAATTAAAAGCTGGGCATGATACTTCACTGGTATGAAGATTGCATGCACTGTGCACACGGCGACAACACCATGGCTGTTGGTAATTGGAGGCCATGTGATATGTATTCATGACCAACAGCACATGTATTCTTGTCGCATCACTGTCCCCTGCTTTGATTACCTGTACCCAACCTCCAACACATGCGCGCAGTATCAATTGATTGCTGAACAATCAGGAAGTTGCAGACCAGAAACTGATCATAAGCCGCCGATGTGATGTTTATGGTCCATATGAACAGGCTGATACCATCAAGATGCTTTTGGCCTAATTGCTGAACCTCCTGATGTCACAAAAGTTGTCATGCGTGGGTGCTGCAGGGCCCAAAGGGCTGTGCACTGGTGCACAACTGGTCTGTCTTAACAAAAGGTGTAATGCATTCCGAAGACAACCGCGGGGCCTATGGCACCTTTCGCTATGGCTTATTATGAAGGGCTGCTTGAGAACAACTTTAAGATGTCTGCTTCATTAATTTCTGCAGCCTCGTGGCCGTTCTGACTTGTAGGACGCATGGCAAAAGCACCTGTATGGCAGGTGGCCACGCCTATATGGATGTAGAATGCATGTGGAATATGCATAATTGCTGCAGTAGCAGGAGTACCTCAGGGACCATATGTTTAGCGACACGGATAAGCAGGCTACGGGAGTGGACATGTGCTGGAGAGGTGACACGCCGCAAGGTGCTAGAATGCGGAAGCTAAGGGATACCTAAGTGTCAACAGCATCCTTTTGTCACCTCCTTTATCGCCGTACAGCCCGCTCTTTGGCAGCTGTTTCGCAGTACAGCCATGTCCTTCGCCAGGCGGTCTCCGGTACCACTTTCTTCATGGCTGCTCAAATGAATAGGACTAACACGTGCATTGGGGTTGCTACAGGCCTGGAGGTAGATGCGATTTGGCTGGAGCTGCTGAATGCAGCGAGTTTACCACAGTTCGGCCATGCTCCTGGGCGACAAGTCGTGCGCCATCGTCTTCTTCACGGTTATTTGCATCATCAGGGGTTACATGCGTGGGCAAACCTCTCGGAACGTGTATGTGGAGAAGATAGGCCTAGGCTGCTGCATGCAACGCAGTTTGCAGGAGTTCTGGACCTGGCGCCACGGATCATCGTCGCTGTAAGAAACAACAGGCCCTTCGCGAAGCGGGGATTTCGCAGAGACATAGGCGCCAGCTGGGGCCACCCGACTACGGGTGTCCGGAGCCTCAAGAAGCACGCTAGGACATCTGCTGGGCGCTGCTTCGAATCGCAGACAGTTTGGGAAGTCGAATCGGCAGGAAAATGACTGTTGTCGCGAAGCCGATTTGCCGCAATTCCCGTTGGAATTGGCGTTGGACCGCTAAGGTCCAGCCAAAAATGCTTTAAGGGCTTTAAGGGCCAGCCAAAAATGCCACAAGGCCCCGCACTACCTCGAGCTCTCAGGAAGAACAGCGAGGTGGAACAGAATACGGGTTGACTTGAACATGCAAGCATTTGCCTAGGCATGAGGTCCACTCAGCAGCTAGGTCAAAAGCTCCCAGAACCTCCACAACCACCCCCTACAGCAACCTTAGCTCCAGCACCCCCCTCCGTTCCTCCCCGGACTCCATCATGCCACCACCCTGACTGCTCCCTTTAGCCCGTACTGTTTTCAGTTTTCAGTTTCCAATAAACATCAAATGCATGTCAGCAGCAGCACCATATATGTTCTGACTTCCAAATCAACCAAAGTACGCAGACATCTCCCAGCAGCCCCCTACAGCAGTCTTAACTCCAGCATCCCCTCCTTCCTCCCCGGACTCCACCATGCCACCACCCTAGCTGCTCCACTGCTCCCCGGAACCACCACATCCACACCATAAGCACTCTCCACCAAACTAGGTCTCATTCCCCCCACATGTCTCAACAGCTGCAGATGAGCCCTGGGGTCCACCACACCCCTTAAACCCTTAGGACACGCTGCATGCGAATCCAGCGCAAACCTCCAATCCCCTCTGAGCCGCACCGGTCCCACGATCTGCTGTGTGGCAGAGAGTGTGAGTGCATGCCAAGCCCCCTTCTGCTCTACAGCAAAAGCTGGGTGCTTATGGCCTGACGCAGTACCTGCTGCTGGTGCTGGTTGTGCTGTGGCTGTAGCGATTGGTAGTCCTGCGGAGCTGCTACTCCCAATCGTAGCACCAGGAAAAGCGGTCCCACTCTCACCACCACCACCACCTGCTGCTGCTGCTGTTGCTGCTGCTGGTGGTCCCAAGCCAAGGCCGGGAGTTAGCATTCGCAGCACCGGCTCTCTATGCTGCTGCTGCTTCCCTCGCCATTGCCGCTGCTGCTGTGGCTGCTGACTCGCATGAGTAACCTCTGGTGCAGTCAACCCCACATCAACCACCAACTCCAACTTACTAAAGTCAAAGAACATCTTCCTCAAACGCCCGAGCTGCATACTAGCACCCCCCGACGCAAAAACCCGTAAGCTGCTATCCCTCGCCGCTACCCCCGTCATTCCCCCAACCCCCCCTAGGGGCCCTATCTTCAGAAGCTGAGCAGGCACTTGTGCCCCTCTAGCTGCCAGGCTAGCTGCTGAACCGCCGCGTTTCATGCCACCTGCTGATGAGGGTTTAAACGGGCTGCCCGGTCGGGCCGGGGGCGGGGCCGGAGTTCCCGGACTGCCGGGGCGACGTGGGGCTTGTAGAAGAGGACTACCTGGACGCGGCCCTGCTGCTGCTGCTGCTGTGTCGGATGGTGTGGTAGAGGAGGTTGAGGTGGGTTTGGTGGGGCTGCTAGGGGCAGTGCTGGATGCTGCTGCTGCTGCTGGCGAGGAATTGTTGCTACTGCTGCTGCTGCTGGTGGTGGTGCTGAGAGGGACCCGAGCTAGGACTCCTACCAGCCCGCTGACCTGCATACGGAGCAATTTACATAAGAAGGTTTGGGAGTTAAGCTGTCTTACTAGTGGCTGTTGGCTCATGTCATGCTTGGGTGCTGCACGGCCCAGAGGGCTGTGCAGTGGTCTCTCTTAACATAAGCAGGGGATGTAGGCTAGGGTGCTTATGAAGCTCATAAGTATGACGGCACTCATCCCACATGAGTGCAATCTACTCTTACCGAACCTTGCTTAATAGAAACATCAGCAGGGGTTAAAAATAGAAGAACACTTGAATGGTGGATGATAGCATGAGACTGGCCCCCCCCACTCCCTGCAGCTCCCCACCCCTTCCACCCTCTCCCTCCAAGACTGCACACCACTACTGAACCTCTCCAACGCAGCACAGCTATCCTGAATATACACCCCCCCCCCCCCCACCCAAACCCTTCCCTAGGGCCCCAAGTGCCCACCTCCCCCAACATTCTAGCCCCCCCCCACCAACTCCCCTCCATAGCAGCCGCCCTCTCCCCCCAAACCCACCCTCCCTGTAATACCCCACCCCAGGGATGTTCTCACCTGAAGTGTGGTGCCGGCAAGAAGCTTCTCCATGACGGAACAACATATTGCAGCCCATTAACTACAGCCAGATACATATGCCGTAACAACCCCCCCTCTCCCCCCCACCTTCCCTAGGGCCAATAGTCCCCACCCCCCCAACATCCAGCCATCTCCATCTCTCCCCCCCTTTATAGCATTCCCCCCCCCCCCGTACCACCCTCCATGAAATCACCCCACCCCAGCAATGTCCTCACCTTCACAATGTGGTGCCCATTCATCTCCCTTTGTCTGTATGACAGCACCCCCCTCTCCCCACCCCCACCCTCCATGCAATACCCCCACCCCACCCCAGCACAACTCCCAACTTTCTCTTAACATAAAATCCCCCCCCCCTCCAGCACAGCTCTCAACTTCTAACATAAGATTGCCCCACCCCCCTCTAGCACAGCTCTCAAATTACTCGTAACATAAGATTGCCCCCCCCCCCCGCTCCAGCACAGCTTTCAATTTATGATGCCCCCACCCCTCCTCATACCCCTCCCCCATACCCCCACCCCACCCCCATACCCCCACCCCAGCACAACTGTCAACTAAAGATGTGGTGCCCCACTCATCTGCCCGTGTCTCTATAACAACAGCCCCCACCCTTCTCCCCTCCCCCCAAACCCACCCTCCGCAGACCCCCCCACCCCAGCACAAACCTCACCTTCAAATGTTCTTGCCGCCAAAAAGCTGCTATAAGATGGATAAACATATTGCAGCCTATTATCTACCGCCAGATATATAACAGATTACCCCCCCTCCCCCTTCCCTAGGGCCCCAACTGCCCGCCTTCCCCTGCATTCCAGCCTTCTTCCCCCCGTCCCTTCTCCACCCCCTCTTCCACAACCCACCCTCCGCAGATCACCCCCCCCCCCCCAGCACAACTCCCACCTTAAAATGTGGTGCCATTGGCCCCATTCAACACCCCTTGTTCCTATAACCCCCCCCCAGCAACGTTTCCCACCATATTATGAGGTGCATATTTGAACTCCCCTTGTCTCTCTAGCAGCCGCCCCCTCTCTCCACAAACCCACCCTCCATGAGATACCCCCACCCTAACAATGTGGTGCCGTTTTCCCCATTCATCTCCCCTTGTCTCTATACCCTCCCTCTTCCCCAAATCCCACCCCACCCCAGCAATGTCTCTCACCTCAAAATGTGGCCCTCCAGCCCTTCCCCAGAGTCCCAATAAACCCCTTCCACCCTTGCTGCTGCTGGCCCCCCCAATCCACCATCTTTAAACCCCCCCCCCCCCCGCCCCCAGCACAATCCTCACATTGAAATGAGGAGCCCCACTCATCCTCCCCTGTCTCTATAACAGCCCCCCCCCCTAAACCCCCTCCATTAAACCCCCCCCCCCCCACCCCAGCGAATAACATTTCTCACCTTAAAATGTGGTGCCGCCAAGAAGCTGCTCCAGCCCTTCCCCTGTGTGTCAACAAGCCCCTTCCACCCTTGCTGCTGCTGCCCCCCCTCCCCCACCCCCTGCAGCTCCCCCCCCTCCACCCTCTCCCTCCAAGACTGCACCCCACTGCTCAACCTCTCCAAGGCAGCACAGCTATCCTGTAAAGCATCTTGCATCTGAGCGGGAGTGATGACAGGGAGACCCTCCAAGGTTGAGGATTTGTGGCTGATGACCTTGGACTTGCTATGATGGTGATGATGATGATGGTGATGACTACTGCTGCTGCCGGCGGCGGCTAAGTGATGATGGTGATGACTACTGCTCTGGTAGCCGCCGCCGGCTGCTGCTGCTGATATGTGATGATGATGATGACTGCCGTGTCGCTTTTTCGTGTGATCTTTCGCATGGGTACC
>OY744507.1:7173086-7339153 GCA_963556185.1 Pseudopediastrum boryanum
CCAAATGGCTCAACGACGGGTCTTGCACCGGCGCCCAGGCCCCTTGCAACCCAAGCTTAAACAGCAACCCCTGCAGTCGCTTATTCTGAGGGGTTAAATCCACCCCTAGCCGCAGAGGCGTACTGCTGTACCGCCTGACACTCTCTACAGACAGCTCATTCACTGCTAGGTCCGCAGTTAGGTCTAACCCTTCTAGCCGCTGCTTTAGCTGGAGGAAAACGCTCCCGTAACCAGGGTTTCGAAGCTGTAACTCCCGCTGCTGCTGCTGCTGCCGCGAAGCGATGTCGCTGCTACTGCCGCTGCTGCCACCATCAGCAGTAATGGCTAAACCCTGGCTGTTGCTGGTGGTGGTGGTGGTGCCGTGCGGGAGGAAGGTGCTAGTAAACCAATTAAGGCTGTTAGGAATGTCATTAAGGGCGTCTGATTGGAGAGTGGCTTTTAGGGATGTGTTGTGGGAGAGCTGAACTCGGGTGGTGGCTGCTAGGGCATAGTTGCTGGGGTCACCCAGGTTCTCAAGCTGCAAAACCATGAGACACATGGGGGAGACAACAGGGTGTAAGACGACAGTGTTACGAAATCTGAACATGGTATTTTACTGGGACCAATCCAATGGCATAGATGAGAATTCTGATGCTGCTGTTTGATTCAGTTGGGTCTTGGCTCCGATCAGGAGGGATGATTATCTACAATATTGAATGATCACAAATCACCTAGCTTGGAAAAAACCCTGATTACACGTCCCTGTAATACCTCCGCGGGCAAAGTTACTAAAAGGCGTGGAGCCGGAAGCCCAGGAAAAAGCAGCCTTAGTCAAGTGCACGCAGCAGGTTGCGCCTGGTTATTGGAGGCCTCAACCCAACAGGGAATACTTGTATGTATTGAAAAAGCCGTGCTGATGCTTTGGAGGCTTCGAATCACCTGCGGCTTCTGTGGTCACCCGCGGGCCGCGGCTTGTCGCTTGTTGCTGGTGCCCCAAACTCACCCCACAATATTTAAGACAGTGAAAGAGGACCACAGCATTGCCAGGGACGTGTACTGCAGGTGGTTTTCTCGTTTACACTGTCCCCTGCTTAAATTACCTGCTGTAATTACCTGTCTCCAACCTCCAGATACTGATTCATAGATGACATATAGTGGACTGGTAGAAGTAATATACCGGTAACAGTTAACAACATGTACTGCTTGCCACTGCGGCCTGGGCTGATGGCTGACCCATGAAGCCCGCTGCGTGTGTACTGCAAGTTGCTGCAAAGATCATCGCATAAACGAACTGATCCAGGCACTCATCTCCTCAGTTTAGATCAATCAAGTGAGTAATGACATTACATACCTTCAGGGCTGGCAACAAGCAGCTCATGCCCCCCTGCTGGCCTAACTGGACCTCAAGCCCCTCAGCATTGCCCATTAACGAGTCTATGAACTAGTTTCTACGAGTCCCTGATTTAGCTTCGTGCCACTGCAGATGCACCAGATTCTTTGCTGCCAAGACAACCTGCTTTCCGAAGGAGTCCTGAACCCAATCATTGCGCACCAGTTGTTTGCCATGTCGGTTGCGGTACCCCTGCTGCACCTTCGCCCGTCCTATCAGCGCTGCCCACCAGTTTTGACCACCAGATTGCACCAGAACACGATCTGCAACCTGCAGCAGCAAGCAACGGCGGTTGGCTGAAGCGGACCTAACGCGCGAGCAAGAAGCATGGGATCATGGGAGGGCTTCTGCGGACGTACCAGGCCTCCCTGCTCTCCGCAGACGCTTGGGAACAAAGGCACGCCAACGGCCTGGCTAGCAATTAGGAACTGCGTCCTTGACAGACCAGCGGGAGCACATAGCCTCAGCGGTTGGGGCTCGCATGGGCTGGTAGTAAGCCGTCCGGTGAGCCCCCTACATTGACAGAAACAGGTTTGATCTATCAATTGCATCTGCTCTCGATGACGTGGGCCTCTAGGTTGTGGGGAAGTTGTCCTACGTCATGGCCGAGGCCTACCTCGTACTTTGTACCTCCTGGGACCAGAACTGGGCAGCCACTGACCCTGTGACATGGCTCTCTAGTTGACGCTTTTCTGGATTGATCGGCATCTTGTGCTATTCACGCGATGGAGAGATGGTATCGACAGATCGATGCCATCCCTGCCAACTTGGAGCGTTGGATAAATGCTTTCAATAAGCCAGGCATATACAGACGCCCTCTGTGGATGCCAAGGTTGTTGTGCGGGGTCCAGGGCTGAACAAGCGGTCAAGCAGATGCGCCAAAGCAGCTACGGAGGGCTTAGCGAGGTTACGGGGGTGCCTAGAACCGCTGGCCACTCACTCTCACCACAAAAGTTCCAGAAGGCAGCGGCTGTACAGCCTTTCGTTGCAGCTGCCCATGCAGAGGAATTTAGATGTGTTTCGCTGCTGCAAACTACCTTGTTCATGCATTGCTTGCTGAGCTGTAAAGGGTGTAGCTTGCAGCTAGCCCAGCGGCCAACATGTTGAGTCGTGCTGTCACCCAAGCGGTGCAGGGCCAGGTACGGCCAGAATTTGCACAGCCGTTGTTGCTTTGCGTGTTTGCATCGCAGTCAGCTGAACGCGCCTGTTTTGCAGTTCTCGGTCCTGCCAGCCGCTATCCTTGGAGCTGTGCGTAGCATAAGGTACAGGAATGAGGATCAGTGCTTTACTTCATAATCAGGCAGCCAGCTAATTAAGTCCTATGGTGCAGTGTCTCCTCTGCTCTGCGGGAAAATGAAGTTATCGGCATTGACTTGGGTACCACCAACTCATGCGTGGCGGTCATGGAGGGCAAGGTAAGTTACGCATGGGTATGCGGTAGTGACATCATGGTCGATTCTGCATTCACCTTCTGGACCTCCGTTACTGCAGACGGCCAGGGTGATTGAGAACGCCGAGGGCCAGCGTACCACCCCATCCATTGTGGCCTTCACAGACAAGGGCGAGCGCCTAACCGGCATCCCAGCTAAGCGACAGGTGCGGTAGGAACGAAGGAAGCGGCTGATCGCCATCAGTCTTCATGTAACCTCCTGATCCACTCAGCTGCGCTTACAGTCTATCTCGGGTATCCAGGGACGTGGAAGCTTACAGTGTTGCTTGTAACCACGCAGGCGGTGACGAATCCCACCAACACGGTGTACGCCACCAAGCGTTTGATTGGTCGCGCCTTCGATGATGCTCAGACCCAGAAGGAGGCCAAGGTACGTCAAGGACATTCGAAAGGTCTCAATACACCCCTTAAGAGCCCCTTGGAGGGTTTCATTAGCAGTACAAGAACATGAAAGCTTGTTTCTGTTAGCAGAGTGCCGAAGAATAACAGACAGGTGTAGAAATGACATCTTGGGTGTCTCAGTATGTTATTTGTGGAGACAGCAGCAACAGCAGTATGCTGCAGCTCTAAGACAGTCAGATTGGCAGACCTGATAGCAGCAGCAGTATGAACTATGAAGCCACTGATTGGGAAGACTGATCAGTAAGATTAGAATCTCCTGTGAACCCCCAGCTACTGCTCAACGGTGGTACCCAAAGCAGCTGCTGCATGGAGAAGTACAGCAACTGTCAATTGCATGGTGTCATCAACAGCGGTGAAATCAGATGCTAATATGTGAAGAGGCTCAGGATGTGGTTAGTAAGGGAGTTGGTTCATAGGTAGTTGAGCTATATGCTACAGTGTTTTATGTGGCCTATGGTTCGCCTGTATGAGGGGTGGCCATATGGTTGGGGGTTGTGTGACTCCAGTCCGTCAGGGGTCGTGTGCTGCTTGGTCTTGAGTGACCTTTTGGCATAGCTGGTTTTGCGTTTTGATTGGTTGATTGATAGTTGAGCTACCTGCATGCCAGATGCTCAAGGTCTGGGCCTTAATGCTAAAGCAATCTTCATGTACCGGGATAATGAGGATGCTACAAGGGTGGAAGTGTTCTATCGTGGGTGAAAGTGATTTACTGTTGCATTGCAAAAATTAAGGATTCTGTCCAATGAGTCCCACCAAAAGACGGCTTTCTTTGGTGAGGGATGTCCCTTTGAAAGCTGTATATTGACAATACCTTATTGCTGTTGCTGCTGTTGCTGTTACAGATGGTGCCTTATAAGATTGTGCGGGCTGACAATGGAGATGCATGGGTGGAGGTGAGCAGGGGGTAGGGACAGCAGGGTTTGGGGTGGGGGGTCCTAAACCCTTGACTCAGAAAGGGGATGGTGTTGGGGTTGGGAGCAAAGGCGAGGGGGTTTGCCAGCTGATAAGGCAGGCGGCTGGGTGGAAGAGAGCAGAGGGTCAAAGGGGGTGGGGCTTGGGGCAGAAGAGGAGGAGGGTCTTCATCCTTGTTGCCTCATGCTCTCTGGAGATGTAGCAGCGGGTGGAGAGGGGGGCGTGGGCGTGCGGGCCAGGGGCGGGCCCCATGCCCTCTTGAGATGTACAGGGCGGGGAAGAGGGGGGCATGGGCGGGCGGGAGTGGGGCGGGGGGGGGGGGTGTACAGGGGGATGTGCACCTGCATCTAAGGCATCAAGATTGCAATGAGTAGAGAGGGAGGAAAGAGAGATTGGGCAGATCGGAGGAAGAATGATGGAGAAAAAATAATGACCTAAAACCATAAACCATAAACCCTAGTAATGCAGCAACATTGCGGGTGTTCCCAAGGAGCTACAGGTGTTAGCAACAGCGCCAGTTGGGCTAGCATGATTAATTTGATGAGCTGTCATGTCAGGGCCTAATTGAGCGACAATTGCTGCTGCGGCTCTGCAGCTGTTAGTAGTAGCATTGCTTACAGGGAGCAATATCCTGGCTGGACATGGCATGTCTGCTGTTTGTGTAGTGCTGCATTTGCACAGAGCTGCTACTGCACTCTACAAAGTGAGGTTGGTGTTATCTTGGGCAGGTTCAGTTGCTTAGAAAGGAGGGAGGAAGGGTGGCCATGTAAGAATAGTTTGTTCTAGAGCTGCTGCTGTCCGTCTTGTTGTGCCTCTTGTGCTGCAGTTTTACGCCGGCCTTATCGCCCATCGTGGCGTGCCGTAGTTTCGAGGTTTGTCATGAAAGCATTAACACCTCACCTTGTACTGCAGCTCACGTTGTACTGCTCCTTGTAATAATGTACTGCTGTTATTTTCCCCACAGGCTGGTGGTCAGCGGTACTCTCCCAGTCAGATTGGGGCCTTTGTGCTCACTAAGATGAAGGAAACTGCAGGTGCGCACTCAGGGGGTTTGGCAGGGGGTTTGGGGATGGGTTTTCGCGGGGTTTCAGGAGGGGCTTTTGGAGAGGGTTCAGGAGATGTTTTCGAGGGGGTCAAGGAGGGGAGAAGAAAGTGGAGGAGGAGGAGGGCAGACAAGGAGATTTAACAGGAGGACAGAAGGACGGGATAAAAATAGCAACAAAGGGATAAAATTAGCAATTAGAACTGACAGTTGATTTAGGGGGGGGGGGTGTGACAGCATGTGAGAGTGGATGAAAGATCATTGGGAAGGGGGGGGGGGTAGGGGAGGAGGCCAGCGGTGGGACTGAAAACGGCGGACAGGGGATTGTGGCCAGCCCGGAAGATGGGGACCACCGGAAAGGCTGGGTGGTCCTTCATGGAGGAAAGCAGCTGCAGGGGGATCTGATGATGGCCAACAGGCCGAAACGCGTAATCCCATGCACTTGATGTAAGAATTCACGATCGAAAGAAGAATGGCTCTGGCGTCCAACTATAGCTGCTACCTCAAGCAATATTAACACAGCTGCAAGGGGGAGGGAGGATGGAAACATGAAAAAAACGAGGGTTTGTGTGGAGGAAGGAGGAGCAGTGGGAGGGACTGCGAGGGGGCCTGGTGGAACAGGGGAGGCCATGAACAGTAGTTTCAGCTGGTTGTCATATGCTTCCGTTAAAGATGGTATGACATGTCGCTAGTTTTTGTTATGGTTCTGACCTCGCTCGATGCTCTACCAGCCCTCCAGCTGATATAGTTTTGACGCACATGCTGCTGAGTATTAAACGACGACTCACTCATTGTACTGTCCTTGTACTGCAGAGGCCCTACATTAAACCCCTAAACTTAAACCCTGAGCTCTCAAACCTGAACCCTTCCCACCCCAAGGCACCCTCCCAAACCCTAAACCCTGAAAACCCTTGTACTGCTTGTACCGCAGAGGCGTACTTGGGTCACCCAATCACCCGGGCAGTGATCACCGTACCTGCGTACTTCAACGACAGTCAGCGTCAGGCAACCAAAGATGCCGGTCGTATTGCCGGGCTAGAAGTAATGAGGATCATCAACGAGCCGACGGCTGCTGCTCTTGCGTACGGCAGTGATCGTAAGGAGGGGTTGATCGCAGTGTACGATCTGGGAGGCGGTACGTTTGATATTTCTATCTTGGAGATCATGGGTGGCGTGTTTGAGGTGAAGGCCACGAATGGAGATACGTTCTTGGGAGGAGAGGACTTTGATAACACCATCCTTAACTTCCTGGTGTCAGAGTTCAAGAAGGTGAGGGGAAGCGAGGAGAATGGGGTCGGGGAAGGGGTTTGTATTACATTTATGTATTATGTGTTATGTTATACAAAAGAGGGCTTTGGTGCCGTTATAACTACCCTCCAAAGGCAGAGGTAGGAGGCAAAGAGGAGGGAGAATGAGCCGTTTCAAGGGCAGCGGGGGGGACGGGCTTTGTTTACAGCATCCTGAACTTCCTGGTGTCAGAGTTTAAGAAGGTGAGGGGAGGTGCAGGAGAGAACAGGGCCCTGGGAAGGGTGTAATTAAAAGACTTCATACACATGTTAGACAAAAGCGGAAATTGTTACTACCAACCTAGCCTCAAAAGGCATAGGTAGGATGCAACAAGTGGTGTCGGAGGATTGGCCAGCTGGCAACTTATGGAGGTGGCATTCAGGTACGACGATTCGGTCTCGATTTCGCCTTTCGGATGGTGGTTTAGCTCTTGCATTTATTCGTCCTTTTCAACAAGGAGGGCAGATGAGCCATCAGAGGCGGAGGGTGGGGCTTGATACCACCATCCTCAATTTCGTTGATGTCAGAGTTCAAAAAGGTGAGAACTGGTGACAGGGCGGGGTTCATCTTTCAACAACAATTATGTATATGTAATGATATTTCATTGTTATCTTTGTCAATGTCCTGGCGTCCGAGTTGAAAAACGAGAAAAGTTGTTGAGAATGGTTTTAGGGAGGGAGAAGACCTTGGGAACACTGTCCGAGATCTCTTGGCACTAGAGTTCAGGGAGGTTACAATAGGGAAAGTGAGGATGTGGGGTAGAGGGGGGATGGATATGGGTTGATCGAGGGATTGTTGGGTCTAGGACGAACTTCGGAAGCATGTGCTATTTTGCATCTACACAACCGGCATAGTCGACAGGAAGCAGTTTGGGAGGGGCAGGCACAGGCGATCTTTCCCCGCAAGGTCTGGCCAGGGATCTGTTTGACTGATGTGAACGGAATCACACTTTGGTCCTGATTTATGCTCACTCTTACCCCCATTGGGGCAGTGGAGGTTTTGGGTGATTTTGACCTAGCTGCTGGACCTCATATTTAGGCATATATTGTCATACATGTCGAAGTTTACGCGTATTCTGTTCCACCTCGCTGTTCTTTGTGACAGCTTGATGTGCGGGGCCTATGGCACTTATTGCTATGGCATATCATGAAATGTAATAATAAATATGCCCACTCTTGGTCCGTCGCTAAACTTTGGTCCTTTTTTAAATGTATGCAGGACCAAGGCATTGATTTGTCCCAGGACAAGCTCGCCGTGCAGCGCCTCCGTGAAGCAGCAGAAAAGGCCAAATGCGAGCTGAGCAGCACCAGCAGCACCGACATCAATCTCCCCTTCATCACAGCAGACGCCTCGGGCCCAAAGCACATGAACCTGACCATCACGCGCTCAAAGCTGGAAACGCTCGTCGGAGACCTCCTAGAACGCACCAAAAACCCATGCGTCCAGTGTATGAAAGACGCTGGGGTTCAGCCGTCGGATATTAATGAGGTTTTGCTGGTAGGGGGTATGACCCGCATGCCTAAGGTGCACGACATCGTGAAAGATATCTTCAAGAAAGATCCGTCGCGTGGGGTGAATCCTGATGAGGTCGTGGCTATGGGGGCGGCAATTCAAGGGGGGGTGTTGAGGGGGGACGTGAAGGACATTCTGCTGTTGGATGTTACGCCGCTGTCGCTGGGGATTGAGACGCTGGGTGGGGTGTTTACGAGGATGATTAATAGGAACACTACCATTCCTACTAAGAAGAGTCAGGTGTTCTCTACTGCAGCTGATAACCAGACACAGGTAAGAGGAAAATGAGTACAGGGTTTAGGGTTATAGGTGGTTTGGGTGCTTAGGGTTTAGAGGCCGGGTGCAGTTTTAGCATCTTTCCTGACTGCGACGAGTGGTCGGACAGAGGCAATGGAGATACAGCTACAGGGCATGCAGGGTTTTGTATCACACGGTCCGGGTGCCCTGCAAAGCCCAGGGTTTTGTGTACTCAATGGGCCGGCACAGTGGGCGCACAAGTGTCAGCAAAGCATCTGGGGCTGAGCTCCTCCTTTGCTCACAAGTAGTGCACCGTCCGCAAAAGGCCAGGCAGGGTTGGGGATGCCTATAATAATAGGAGATCGTTTACTGGTGAGCTGATCATTGAATATCATGCCCTTTATGCTGTTGGTGTTGTTGCTAACCACCCTGCTATCTCCATCCTTCCGCTTCTACCCCCCCCCCCCCCCCGCCCAAACTCAAGTTGGCATCAAGTTGCACCAAGGCGAGCGTGAGATGCAGAATGCTGCCAGATTTTGTTTATGCCTGCCAATGTTGTTAAGTGGGAGTTAACACACTAGCAACCTGGTCGTTCCAAAACGTCTGATGGACCAGGTTCCAGTGTTTCTGCCCATGGAGCCTAGGTTGACTCCGTACGGGAGCCCCCTTTGAGGGGCCATGATGTAATCGTACGTAATCGTAATTGTAATCGTAATGTGTTGTTGTTGCTAACCATACTGCTATGTTTTTCTATCCCCTCCACCTGTAAATCAGGTTGGCATCAAAATGCACCAAGGGGAGCGTGAGATGCGAAGTGCTGTAAACCAGCCTGCGAACCAGAATTGCTCAAGTGCATGAACTTCTTGCTGTTGCTAATCATCTATTGCTACCTCCTTTCTCTCCCTTTCCCCCAGGTTGGCATCAAGGTGCACCAAAGCGATCATATGACATCATCGTTCTATCTCATAATAACGGATAAGATGGCTTACTGGTGTTCTTTCACAATACTATCAAACTGAAATCGGCATACTGGCGACCTGGTATTTGATTCCCTGCTGTTGCTAACCATCCTGCTATTTCCATTTTGTTCTCCCTCCCCCCCTAGGTTGGCATCAAGGTGCACCAAGGGGAGCGTGAGATGGCAGCAGACAACAAGCTGTTAGGGCAGTTTGATCTGGTGGGCATTCCCCCCGCACCCAGGGGCAACCCCCAGATTGAAGTGACATTTGACATTGATGCTAACGGTATTGTGCATGTCAGCGCCAAGGACAAAGCAACCGGCAAGGAGCAGAGCATCAAGATCCAGAGCTCAGGTGGGGGGGGGGGGAGTTGGATGGGTTTTTTGGGTGGGTGTAGGGTTTGGGGGAGTGGAGGGGGGGAGTGGGGAACGAGGTATGTAAATTTTGGGTTGCTCTACTGATGCATTTAAAGTAAAGGATAGTCCAACAGCAAGGAGCAGAGCATCAACATCAAGAGCTCAAGTGCGGGGGGGTGGGGGGTATTTGGAGTGTTAAGGGGGTTCTTACTATGGACTTGGGGGGGGGTTGCATTGAACCCTGTTGTTAATGATGCAACTATAGCAAATAGAATGCGACCGGCAAGGAGCAGAGCATCGGGATCCAGAGCTCAGGTGCGGCGAGGGGGGTTTAGGGGCGTCTTGGGTGGTTTAGGGATTGGGGGAATATGTTTTAGGGGAAGGTGGTGTGCAGATGCTGTGGTTCCTTTACTGATTCAAATAGAAGGGGTGAAAGAAAGGCCTAGGAGCAGAGCATCAGGATCCAGAGCTCATGTGCGGAAAGAGGTGTTTCTGTTGCATCTGCTCAGTAGGTCTGATGGTGGTGGTCACGCCTCAATGCCTAAGCCCAAGCTTTTTTTTTCGACCCTGGTAGAAAACGCCTTTTGGAAAGCACCGTAAACAACGTTTTTTATTGGGCAACGTCTTAACCGGTCAACCTAGGACTCCCTCGCCAGTGAATAGGAGCGTAATCCCAAGCTTTTAACAAGAAGGATCATTGTAGCTACCTATAAGTATATCTGTTGATACAATCATCTGAAACTAGTGATAACTGCTGCTCTCAGATTTGAATCCATCTCTGCAAAATGCGCCTCAACCTGCTCTATGTTCTCCTTGCTAAACGCTACAATAGCTAAGGGATGCAGCGACTGTTGGGCACCTTGCTATGGATTAAATAGACTCGGTCGCATCTGCTGCTGCTGCTGCTCCATATCCTGCTGCTGCTAAATCTGACTCCACTGATTCCCCTTCCCCCAGGTGATTTGAGTGAGGCTGACATCTAGACTATGGTGCGTGATTTCTGCTGCTGCTGCTGCTGCTGCTGCTGCTCCTGCTCCTGCTGGTAATTTTGATCCTGCTGCTGCTGATGATGATTGCTGATGTTTCTTTTGTTACTAAACTTGATGCCACTGATTCCCTGGCATCAGTGGTTTAGGTGAGGCTACGAACATTGCTATGAGTTGGGTTGACTGAACCCACTGACACCTGCTGCTGCTATAGGTCTGAAGCGATTATTTTTGATTCTAGTGATGTGAATTGTTTCCCCTGCCTCCCCTGCCCCAGGTGGTCTGAGTGAGGCTGACATCAGACCATGGTGTGTGATGCTGAACCTGCTGCTACTGCTGCTAAATCTGCTGCCGCTTCTGCTGCTGAATGCTAATGCTGCTGCCTGGTCTGCTGCTGAGTCTGCTGGTGCAAATCCAGCTACCCTGATCAGTCTTGGTCCGTGGGCGTAAGCACTAGTGCTCACGCCCAGCAGCGTTGCTGCTGTACTGCGTCAATTCAGTGTTAATGCACTGATCTTTATTGCATCGCTGCTTTGCTGCTGAATCTGCTGCTGCTAAATATCACTGCTTCTTCTGTTGCTAATGTGTATCCCTTTTATTCCCATTCCTTCAGGTGGTCTGAGTGAGGCTGATTTGGCTGCTGCTGCTGATCCTGGTAATTCTGAACCTGCTGCTGCTGCTGCTGCTTTGCTTCTGAACCTGCTGCTGCTAAATGCTCCATATCCTGCTGTTGCTGAATCTGGTTCCCCTGTTATTCCCTTGCCCCCAGGTGGGTTGAGTGAGACTGACATCCAGACCATGGTGCGTGATGCTAAACCTGCTGCTGCTGTTGCTAAATTTGGTAAATCTGATCCTGCTGCTGCTGCTGATAATTGCTGATGCTTCTTCTCTTGCTGAATTGTATCCTTTTTATTCCCATTCCTTCAGGTGGTTTGAGTGAGGCTGACATCCAGACCATGGTGCGTGATGCTGAGCAGTTTGCTGAGAAGGACAGGCAGCGCAAGGAGCTGATTGAGGCACGGAATGAGGCAGACACACTCAGCTACAGCATGGAGAAAAGCCTGCAGGAGCACAAGGTAGGGGTTCGAGGGGAGTTGGTTTTAGGGGGTTTCGGTTTTGAGGAGGTTTGGGTTTAGGCAGACACACTCAGCTACAGCATGGAGAAGAGCCTGCAGGAGCACAAGGTGGGGTTCGAGGGGAGTTGGGTTTAGGGGGTTTCGGTTTTGAGGAGGTTTGGGTTTAGGCAGCCACTCTGAGCTACAGCATGGAGAAAAGCCTGCAGGAGCACAAGGTAGGATTTGAGGGGAGTTGGGTTTAGGGGGTTTCGGTTTTGAGGAGGTTTGGGTTTAGGCAGCCACTCTGAGCTACAGCATGGAGAAAAGCCTGCAGGAGCACAAGGTGGGGGTCTGGGGGGTTTTAAGTGGGGTTGGGTTTTTGAGGGGGGGTGGGTGGGTTTAGGGAAGCTTGTGTTGACAAGGCAGGTGTGCTGAGCTACAGCATGGAGAAAAGCCTGCAGGAGCACAAGGTAGGGGTTTAAGTGGGGCTGGGTTTGGGGGGGGTGGTTTAGGAAGCTTGTGTTTTCAAGGCAGACACACTGAGCTACAGCATGGAGAAGAGCCTGCAGAGCACAGTGTAGGGTTTAGGGCATTAGCACAAGGTAGGGTTTTTGAGCATTAGCACTGTTTTCAATGTCTACCTCTCCCTGATATTCAATTTTCAGAGCTGTTCTTCATGATATGAATTTTGTGCCTCATATTCTGCTTCCCCTCTGCCATTTCCCCGAACGTTGTTTGCAGTCCAGCCTGCCTGCCTCAGAATGTGGTGCCAGCACCGTTAACCATTCATTACCTTGCTTTGTATTGTTTAGCACTGGTCAAGCACTGGTCACTTCTGACAGAATGCCCTGCCTCTCTGCCTTACATCTGCTGCTACAGTCATGTCTTCTTCAGAATGTTGTGGATGACGCTGAGGGTGCCATCAAGGATGTTTTCGAGCATTAGCACTATTTTGATTTCTATCTATCCGATTTCGAGCTGTTCTAAAACTTGTGTCTATGAAATGGTCCTGCCACTCGGCCAATCCCGTATTTGTGTTGAGTAATGCATAAAGCTGTGCAGTGATCTATCCTATATATATTGCCTTGAGGAGTCTCCCGACCGTAGCAAAGAACCCCGTAGCTTACCTCCTGTGCCTTTCCCCCTCCTGTTGTTTGCAGTCCCGCCTGCCTCAGAATGTAGTGGATGAGGTTGAGGGCGCCATTAAGGATGTCAAGTCTGCTCAGGAGGGAGAGGACCTGGCGCTGTTGAAGGAGAAGATCTCCACACTGTCAAATGCTGGCATGAAGATCGGAGAGAGTCTGAACCAGCAGAGCGGTGGGAGCAGCAGCAGCAGCAGTGGCAGCGGTGACGGAAGCAGCGGGACATCTCAGTAATGGGGGAGACCGAGCAAGCCTTTGGCTTCGCTTGCCAGAAGCAACAAGGTTGGGCCGCTGGCTCTTATGGGTCGGGGGCGGTAGCTCTGTTCTGGTGGTGGTGGTGGTGTTTCCCTGGTCCGAGAGAGAATCGGGGGGGAGTCTGGTTGTGTGGGCTGATGGGAGACACTCATGCAGGGTGGACTGTGAGGAGAGTGGGTGTGAATGAGTGCAGTATGTAGTGGGGCTGGGGATACTAGGAGGGGACGTGCGGACAAGGTCTATGGCGGTCAATAGTGGAGGTTGGGTCAGGTGGTTACTAGTGTTTAGTGTGTGTGTGTGTGTGAATCTTACATTGGCAAACCCATCGGCACGCGTGCGGTGCCACAGTTCACCACAGGGGTGGCAAAGCCACTAACACAGATAGAACCAAGAAAAACTGAACACCATCCACCAGTTGGAACTCCATGATCATGCATGTCCAAGCAGATACAATGATGCAGAAAACTACCATACAGCATAGTGAACTGAAGCAGGGGATTTTCTGTGCAGAAAAGGGTAGAGCTGCAGCAGTGTTGATGCGGGCAAGACGGCCTAACTTTCTGCGCAGGTTCTTGAACCGACCAACTACCATACAGCATAAGAGCAGCATCCGCGTCTCATACCTGGCACTAATGTATATCATGAACATTTTCATGCGTTTGTTTCGCACCTTCGGGCAATTCTTTTACTTTTTGACCTCGCATTCGATGCTGCCACGATGCGATGGCAGAAAGCTCGCCGTGCAAAAGGCTTTATATGTTGCATAGCCGGAGGATGTAGCAAGATGTACAGGTAGACATGTTACGTGATTGGCACAGTACTGGCCTTATTGAGACCATGTCTCTGAGCTTGTCAACAGATGGTGAGTGCAGTCTCGGCAGGAGAGCAGACCCCTGAGGCAACCATCTGAAGGTCGCACGCCCCTTGGGTATGCTTGAATGTCCCCTATAATACTGATAAACCAGTCGCGCCGTGCACCTTAATGCCTATATGAAGCCTCTCCGTGAACTGTGCGTCCGCGAGTGCGTGTTGAGAAGCTGCTCCTTCACCCAAGCAAGAGCTTGTGCTGCATTCAGCAGCTCAAAGCATCTTACGGTATCTAGAGATGGAACTAGTTGGGCCGGCGGTAGGGGCTATAAAGCGTGAGAAGGCACGTTTTGGCAAGTTGGACGGTTCTAGGACCTGCGCACACTGTTAGGGGATGTGACCTACGATCTTGGATAAGTATGCTCTCAGGGAGAAGGGTGGTTGCGGAATTGGGCTGGCGGAGGAGGGATACTATAGTGTATTGATGGTTGAAAGTTGGAAAGCGGTTACAAGCCGGATTGATACGGATTCAAACTGCTCTGTGGTCCCGTGGTTTGATAGATAGTTCTTAACAAATGAGTCGGATGACACGGTACTGGAACGTTCGTCCCCCGACTGATCCTGCCCGGTCGTGTACTGAAGGTGACTGCAGGGCCGGGCGACGGTGAGGCCAATCACACTTGCTATTTATTCTTTCAGATGTATTGTAAACCATGCCGGCAAGGCAGGTTGTATTCCCTCCGCAGAGGAGTTTTCCGAACGTACGGGACTGCTGGTGCCATGCAATCGGAGTAGTGTCACTCGATGTCCGCCCGTAAGAGTCGACATGCAGACTTCTAGCTCCATCGAGATCATTTTCCTCTTCTGAATTCTGACATGGAACACTTATCGCCAGAAATGCACATACAGACCATTTCAGCAACTCGAGTCTCACACCACTCCACTCCTGCATGCCGCACCATCAGGTTACTGACCCCTTGTTTGCTTACAACAATGCTGCATTCCCACTACTATGTAGTGCTACCCTGCATAAGCTATGCGCCCCGAATCCCATACTCTTTAACAGCTAAGGTACTAACTCATCAGGCAGCATGCACCATGACCAGCATCCTTCCAAACCAGATAGTCCCACCTGTTTTACAATTGATCACCGCACCATGACCACAACCTTCAGTCCTGGCCCAAAGTCGCACTTGCTGCTCAATTGAGTTCTAAGCTCCTGTCGGCACCACTAATCCCCGCTTAACTGCCAAGTTCCCCTGCTGCTGCAAACCTCAGCATAAAGCTTCCGCGCAAACAGATAGATGCCAAACCACACTGGCACCATTCCAGTACTAAACCCCACTAGGCCCAGCCCATGCAAGTTTACATAAACTGACCAGTCAGCTCAATCTGTTCAGGTCTTTACTACAAACAGACCCTCATAAGACCAACTGTGTGCATTCCAGTGGCTTGGAGCCTGCAAGCAAGCCCCTGCAGCTGCCATGCAAAGGCTGCTGTTATGCCATGGCATACTTTCTGGTCCATTCTCTGGCTGTCTCCTCATATCGCTGCCTGTCGGTCTTGTACACATGTGCAATCTCTGGTACCAGAGGGTCATCTGGGTTAGCATCTGTTAGCAGTGATGAGATGGACAACAACACCTGCACACAGCACCACCAAGTTGGGCAACAGAAGCTCAGCTGAAGCACAGAACTATTCACATCGATACTGCAAGCAACACCCACCCATACGTACCTAGAGACAATTTCACATATTGAGATCAGGGCCTATGCATGCACAAATAAACAGGGGCAGGTGTGACATTTATGAAAACACACCACCAGCATAAATCACAACAAAAAAATAAGAAACAGCATTTGCATGCCTGCTTCAGCTTGTGTTCCATACATGCCATTCAATCCATGCCTTTTAATCCATGGATCCAGACCCGTCCACACCATTTGTTAGCTCCAAACCACCGCCAAGATATTTGTATTACTGCTCAACCCCAGTACATGCAAGTGACTACTCCTGCATAAACATCTCTTATGTTCGCAGCAGGCCTGCTTCAATTGAGCGGGCCTTGAATCATATAAACGTGGCCCATACAAATGTACATACTGTTCAGAACGCTCATGGGCACAATTGGGCCACCCATTTGCTGACCCCCAGCTTAATCCTGCCACTTCTCTGGCAAATCAGCCCACTGCAAATTTTAACTTTACATGCACCGCCAATTCAACAGACATTGTACTTGTACAATCCCCCTGGCTGTCAATGCCATTTGCATGCACAGCCGAAACCCTGGTTCTGAATGTAGCCTTGCATCTGGTCATACAGAGCCATGCCAACCTCTGCCATGACCAACATTGGCTGGCTTGTGTTTAGTCTGTTTGCAAGCTGCAGCTTATAGCTGCAAAATGTCGTCGCAGTTGCCGCTTCCATGTAGCATGCTGCCCCCTGACTTCTAACACTTGCCCTTCCTGTCTAAGGGTCTCAATGACTGCATGCCTCGTGGTTACCCAAGCTGCCCACTGCAGAGCTGTCTACACACCTCACACCCTGCAAGTTGCATGCACCCATGGTTCCCGAATCGATCTGCAAAGCATACCTTGGAGATGGTGAGAGCAGGGCTCCACTGGTCTTTCAAGATGTCAAGACAGATGCTGCCTGAGGAATTTACATTGGGGTGGTACACCTTGGTTTGGAAAGCCACCTGAGAGCCAACAGAATGAAAGACGTAAGCCGACGACGAGATGCAACGACTGCCCAAGGCCTTCCGACCTGCTGCATGGAAAAGGCTTGCCGTGCGCGAACCCGGAATACCTTTGGGGGCTTGAAAGGGTAGTCTGGGGGAAAGTGAATGTTGATAAAGAAGACGCCACCTGCATGGTCATGAGGGCGTAAGAACTGCTGCGAGGTAGAAGGGGCAAGCGGTACTGCGCGCGTCCTCACCAGCATAGGGGCTGTCCGCTGGGCCCATGATAGTCGCTTGCCAGTGGAAAAGATCATCGCCCACAGGGCCTGCGCTGCAGTTTGCTGGAGGGTCCTTCTTCAAGTCGTCCAACTCCTTCATAATACGTTTGCTCGCCATGGTGACAAGAAGGATCAACCAACCAGGTACTAAGCTTTACTGCAAGGTAAGAGGCAGCCCAAACGTAAACGACAGCAGTCCTGGTCCGGATACAAGCGCAGGCGTGTGAACAGCCACAGCCTGCTTACCTAGTGGCGCGTCACCAGGCCAAAGGACTAGGGATCAGCACAGCAAAACTCTCTCAGGCAGGGGCAATCACAACCAAAGAACTGCCCTCTTCTTCTCTCGATGCATGGAAGATTCAGAGTGTCCATGTCTTGCCAAGCTTGAGCTGTTTCATGGGCCAGAAGTACTTAGTGATGAGCTTCTAGGCTGAGCTTCTAGGCTGCTCCGCAGCCAGTCGAAATTGGACGGAGTTGGGCGGATCAATGGTGCATGCATCACGACTAAGGCACCTATACTGGACAGGAGGTGCTCTACGCACTGTGGGACAAGCTGCAGCAAGCAAAGTTGTCTGTGATTAGCGGTGCATGGCGTAGTCCTTTGAAAGTATTTTTCTTCTGGACTGTCTTCGCTCATTAATCATGCTTAGTTCGGTGAATAAGCGGACGTCCTGCGCTTGGTAGCTTGCTTGAATGACGGATCTATTCTGCTGCGTCTGATCTGCTTGTAAAGACGTAACATGTGGGGCTTCTTGCTGAACCCCCGTGGCCTCTGCAATCACAGGCTTAGACTTCAGTCAAAGCACAGGCTCAACGCCCGTGGCATGTGCAAGTACAGGCTCGGACTTCAGCTAGAAGCAGACCTGAAGATATCTGCTGGATGATCGAGAGCTGCAAACTCCCAACTGGGGCAACAGCAACAAGTGGACTTATCAACTCCAGGCAAGGCCCAGCAGACATACTTATCAACTCCAGGCAAGGCCCTGCACAACTTGCAAATAAGTCATTCTACCCAGCTGTTGGCTGTTGAATGGACATGCGTGGTGCAGTAGTGGCACTTGCAGGCCTTGACTGCCTACTACCATTCATGGTCAGCTAGCTACCAGTCTGCAGTTGACACAAGCAAAAAGGCAGGGGGCTACGGACAAGCAATTAGGCAGGCGATGCCTAATTGCACTAGAGAGTGCAAAGAGGATTCCGGACAGCCTGTGAGCATGACAAGCTCTCTGTTCTAATTAGAAATTCACAACATGACAAGCAGGCGAACGACTCTGCAATTGTGGTCACGTGTGCCCTTGCATGGGCCCCACCGTGCAACGAGAGACGGAACAACACAATTTCTTCTACAGCGGACGTGATGTTGCTGATCCGACCTGTGAAGTGTTAGCGGTTGGGGCCTTTACAACAACCTGGTGATCTACAGTCCTGCTGTTTGCAAATGCCTGTTTCACTTCATGCTTTTCTTGGCAGCTGCACTGTAGCAGTAGCAGTCTGAACTCACATATCTGTAAGACTCTCTTAACATACCCCTAAGACTTGGGTGCTTGGGTGCTGCACGGCCCACAGGGCTGTGCAGTGGTCTCTCTTAACATATCTGTAAGACTTTGTTTCTGCAGAGCTGTCATCTTGCTGTAACTGTTCATTGGAAGTTGCTTACAAAATTGAAATATGCATGTCAATGATGGAGAGCGAGCTGGCCTAGTAGCACCTGAAGCTATGATTCTGCTTGTGAAAGGCCCTGGATCACAGCACAGGGCCTGCAGCGCCCGTGTGATACCCGTTCTTGTTATCTGGGGCTTCATACTAACAAACTGGATGGAGTTATGCCGCGGGCGCGGCATGGCCCGAAAGCTGTGCAGTATCAATCTCATATCTGGGGCTCTCTTAACATATCTGGGGCTTCTGGAAATGCATGCCTTCACAGTCTGGCATCTGATGGGTGATAGAATTTCAAACAGGCCTTGGACCCGGACCTTGAAGTTGTCAATATGCTAGCACTGACTGCTTTGTGTGTGTGAATCTTACATTGGCACTGCTTTAGTTGAGCAGTGGTACGGAGAGCTTATTAGTGCTGTTAGCAGTGGGGACTCACTAGCGGTCGGAGGTTGGGTACAGGTAATCAAAGCAGGAGAGAGTGATGCGACAAGATGGCGGTCATGGCTGGCATATTTGCAAAGTGAGGTGATGTGTGAACAGCAGGTGGCTGCTCCCAGCCCTACATGATCCGATTCAACATTTCTGCTTGTGCAATGTGCCTGGACCGCGGTACAGTCTACGGCTAGTATTAGCGGCCGTGGCCCGTATAGTCAGTAACGGACGTTGGAGCTATTCTGCACGGCGTTGGCGTTATGCATATGCATGCATGCAGGCAACCCGCTATCATGGTAGTACCTTTTGACACAGTGGAGGTTTAGTTTTTGGGCCGAAGTTTTGGCTCTCTATGCCCCTATCCAATGTCAGCTCTATGGAATGAACTAGTGATCAACGGCTGCTGGTGTATGCATACCCTTACGCCATCCTGCATTGTCGCTGGCAGCGCTACAAACTGGCTGCTGCACGCCGCCGCACCTGTCCTAGCTGCTGCCGCACCGTGCGCCATATGGCCTGCGGTGATCTACGATGTAATGTACTATCGGTCTGTTCTAACCTAGATGCTCCAACATATGGCTCCCTTCATTGGCGGCCCAAGGGATGCGCTTCTGGGCTATCTATTATTTTTTTACATTTCATGATATGCCATAGCAATAAGTGCCATAGGCCCCGCACCTCAAGCTGTCACAAAGAGCAGCGAGGTGGAACAGAATACGGGTAAACTTCGACATGTATGACAATATATGCATGCCTAAACATGAGGTCCAGCAGCTAGGTCAAAATCACCAAAACCTCCACTGCCCCAATGGGGGTAAGAGCCTCCCTCCTACTTGAGAAAGCAAGGAGGGCTTGTAAGCCCGGGTGCAAGCAATAGTTGGTAACAAACCCCATTGGGCTATCTAGTTGGTGATCTGGTAATCTGCCAGCTGCTTCATATTGGAATCTGCTGCATGCAGTGAGTCCCCTGCCCAACCCCTGCTGCTTGTGGTGGCCCATCATTGCACTGTTGGGCTGCAGCAGCAAGCCTCATCACTGACCCTGCCCCTCACATGCATGCACAACCTTGCTGTCTGCTGCGCATCAGTTTCACTCATCAGTTTCGCCAGACCCTCTGCAGATAGTACTGGAGATTCTCAACTTGACTGCATTGGGTCAGCAATGGCAGGAGCATGAAACTTACAATTTCAGGAGCATGAAACATACAAATTTCAGAGCAACAAGATGACCAATCACCAGGACCTTCTCAAGGCCGGACTGGACTATCATACCACAACATGCTGCCATAATTGTGCTGACCAAACAATCCTTCCCATTTTTACGGAATACTATCACTGCACAGCCCTCGGACCGTGCAGCAGTCCTTCCCATATTTCCATGCCACATCACAATGTCTAATCCCATGTGAGGTGCAGTGTTCACAGCCACAACCAACATACACCAACGTTCCAAACACACGATAAGCATGGCAGATGAATACAACACAGCAGCATTGACCAAACACGTGCAGCCAGGCATACAAAGATAGATCGCTGCACAGCCCCTTCGATCGTGGCCTAACGACCCAGGCATATCGGCAGGTCTTTGCTGTCCTTGCTAGCAAGCCTGTATTTGCCGCCACATCTCCCTATCTGTTGTTATTACAAACAGCTGTCTGCCATCAGCAGAAGACCACTACTTACACAAACAAATCATATGCTGTTAGCAGGACGCCTGTAGTACGGCCGTTACTTGCAACCCCTCACACAGACAGGACAGCATCCATAATGCGATGCCAGCGTGTTCACAAAACTACACAAGTCCGTTACAACAGCGACCACCGAGTGCTGCACCGGAATCCATGGGGATTGTATGGTAATTTACAAGTGAATTGAACAAAAAATCCGGTGATCCTTGCACAATATGATGTGTCACCCCCACTGAACATGCATGGCTCCCTCGGCTAAAATTCAGCAACTCCTGTGGATAACTGCCAACTGAAATGTGTCTGGGCTCTCCACAAAGCACTGTCAAATCAGACAGAGAACTGGAAGGAAGACATATGGCCAGGGGCCCTTCATACAGGATCAACATACGTGTCAACAGCCCTGTGTATACATCAGGCCTGAAGCAGCATGACTAGCATGCATCTACCTGAACAAACTGCTTTAAAAGCACAACTGAAACACGCCGCTTGTCTCCGTCCTGCTTAAGGGGAAAAAAACGGAAGATACAGCCCGTCCCAGCACGTGTACAAGGGGCAACAAGCAACCTCCAACCGCCTCCATAAGAGGCTGTGCAGAATGGTTGGAAAGTGCATATCATAAAAATATGGTTCAGCTGAGCCCATTCTGTGCAGCATACGGACCGCTTGTTAAACCCTGTAGAAGCGCAGGCTGCGCCTGCTGTATACGCATTATTCCGGCCGTGGACCATGGCCCATCAGTCGCAGCAACACTTTTCGCAGCACTGCAACTGCATGATCGTCGTCTGAGCACTGACATCATTTACAGCAATCGCTACCAAAGATGGCCACAGTAGTGGGATCCAGCACAACAAGGGTTCCTTCCGGGCATCAACCAGACTTCCCAGATGTTGTTGACCTGCTGGTCCCTAGGGCATGACCCCCCTATGCAGAGTACCAGCTGGTGGTGGGATCAATGTCAAAGCTCTGAGCCCACAGCTTTTGGCGGTTCTTCTGAAACATCGCTGGCGTCCAGCGTCCAGGCTTGGCCTCAGCCTGATCCATGGAAGACCTAGTCGAGTCCATGCTGGCCCTTAAATCCAGACTCCCCATCTTCATTGCGTTCTGGTCCATGTCCATGCTCTGGCGCGTGCCAGGGATAGACATAGCAGTAGACCTGATTGGCACGTCACCCATGGTTGTGTCGGAAGCTCGACAGAGATGCTTTCTGGCTTGTGTGGCTGTCGCGCTTGCAGCAAAGATCAAGCTTGATGTCAGCGCAACCCTAAACTGCAACCAGAGGCTACTCCGTTATATACTGCAGGAGGTGGTTTGGAGGGGACGGAAAACATTCCGAAACCCGCGGGCAGAACTGCTGAGCTGGACGGCTATTGCCAGCTAGTGCTACTGCGGGTGGAACTGATGCTCTCAAGCTTAACGCAGATATGGACGATGTAGACCATGCCAGTAGATGCACATTGGTATCACCTGTAACTCTCCCGTCTATTGGTACCAAACAAGGCAGGCCATTACATATGCAGCAAGATGCTTCCGGTTGGAACATGAACTTCACGAGACCTCGCAGCATTAGCATCGACACCAGGCGAGACCTCAACATGGATCGCGGGGGCATCCGCTTACCAAATGCTGTGCATGGGAAGGTGGTGACGCGCTTCCCACCTGAGCCCAGCTGGGTTTTCGATGTTGGCCACGCCAAAGCAGCGCTTATGAACGAATACATTGCCAAGACCTACCAGGTGAGCAGATCTACCTCTGTAGCCAGGGTAGAAGGGTTCTTTCGCCCCTTTCCCCCCGTCATTTGTCCGTCGACATTTAGAAACCCAGACCAGCCCTACAGCAGCTTCCTGCCTGCACATATACAGCCATGGCAGTTGGCATCCACAGCAACGGCACAAAGATTTGAGCCCCTTCTAATGGGTGCTATATGCCACTGCGCAGCGGCTTCTGAGAGTATGGACAAGTGCCATACCAAATGCAAACCCTCAACCAACCAGCACATTTTTTGGGAAAAGAAGGAACATTGTGTTTGCGGTGCCGTTGGGGTGCCGGGCGTATTTGGACAGTCTATGTAGATGCTGCATAAAAAGGGGGGCCTTACCAGAACACAGGCAGCAAATGTGCAATAGATAAGCCTCTGAAATGCAACACGTGATGCTTCATTGTTAGGTATATGGTAAGAGAAGTTGTTCTGCTGGCTTCACCTCCCTGTTATACTAACAAGCATGCCATGTACCTGGCATGCATCAGAGAGAATCTGCAATCTAAGGTCTAAAGCAGGTTCAAGATCATGGCAGAGCCACAGGCTCGAAGTACACACAAAGAATAGCATACTTGGTTTCTTGTTACAACTGGTGGCCTGCTTGCTTGCAAAAGGCAGACATTTGCAGCAGACATCTTTCGATTGACTATTGGGTGGGCAGTTTGCATGCTGCTTGTGAGACACGTATATGCACCTAAATGCACATACAGCTCATCAATTCGATTGCAGGCATATCGCTGTCTCTCATGTCTCTGTGCTGTAGCATTACAGTGCAGTAGCAGTTCCAACTGCAGCAGCATATGGACCACCCGTTACATCACCCAAGTGTAATTTCTTCTAGTGATGCAAAGACATAGTACACAAAGTGCTTCCATCCAATCTTGTTTCATTTAATGCATCACAACTGATTTACCATGATAGCTTTCTGCAGAAGTAAGAGTTAAGCTAGGGCCTTCAGTGCTGCCTCGAGGAAATATAGCATGACGGAGGTTGGGTGCGCTGTTGGACGGAGGGGTGTGCTCTAAACGCAGTCCAAGTTGCAGATCAGCTGCAGCAAGCCCTAGGACTTAGCAAATTCGCTGGATCAGCTGGATCAGGCTCTATATGCAGTACAAGTTACCAAGCAGCTGGATCAGGCTCTAGGGCTTAGCCACCCAGTCAGTATCCTCTGACTTCCTAGGACCTATATTTGCAGGACTTTCAATACTTTGACATGCACAAGTCCTAAATCCGCTTGAAATGGTACAGGGACAGCAATTCTTGCCCAATGCAGCTATGACAAATGGCATGCGTGAGAAACACTCTGCAAAGGGCTCAGTTGTGTGTTCCAGATGTTTTGATATTCAGGACCAGGATCCCCAGCGGCAGCACTTGCCCTTAGCGTACACTCCAGTCTCGTCTCTTCATTCACCATGCATGTTGGATACGTCACTGCATGTCACTTGCTGGCTTCCAGTCATACTAAAAGGTCATTTGCATGTTGTTCCAGCCGTTTAGAAGACAGTCACAAGGTCTTTCTAAGTTTTGGCGCGTGATTTGACCCTGGGCCTGAAGTGCAGTAGTGAGATAGCGCTGCAAGGGGTGTCATGTATGCTTTTGCTGGTACGTCCCAAGGGTGCGCATAAGAACAAAACATAGCTTAGGTACCATATTGTGCTGTAGCTGTTGCTAAGTGGATGATGCCTTAATTTCTGTCGGTGCACAACAGGGCAAATGGATCCTGCGTTTTGATGACACCAACCCCAGGACTTGCAAGCGCATCTACGTGGATACATATCACCAGGTATGAGGGTATTTAAGGCTACAGATCATGATATGCTGTCCGGGGTGCTGGGCTTCTCCTTTCAGTGCTCACAAGTAGGGCACCTTCCACAAGAACCCAGGCAGGGTGGAGAAGTAATAGTAATGACATACTATAGCGAAAATGGGCATAGGTCTGTTATACTATGAAGTGAAATGCAACCATGCACTTGGCTGTCAGCTGCATGTGCAGCAGCAACCGTCCCAGTCGCTTCTGCAGCATATCCTGGAGGAGGCCTCATTTTGCTGCAACCTACATGTTGACGTTGCCACATGAGTTTTGCCTGCAGTCTGCTGCAGACTGCTGCTGCTGCTTTAGCCTGCATGATCTGAGCTTGACCTGCTGGTGTCTTTGATTTTTTATTAATCATATGTCATTGGGAATGTGCTTGACTACTGGTCAAAGTGCCTCTTTTACTGAAGATCTGTGCTGTCTCCAATATGCATCTACTGCTGAGTTACGCCTTCTCATCCTCCTGCTGCTCCTGCTGTTGTTGTGTAAGAGTACTACAAAAGCCTAAGAGTCCACCCAACCGTAGGAAAGAGCCCCGTAGGTCACCTTTTGCACGCGGCTCCGCCATCTAACGCCCATCTGTGGCTGTTGCTCTTGTTGCTGCTGCTGCTGCTGCTGCTGCTACAGGACATGCCCATGTTGGGTCTGCAGCCCTCTTTGACATCCTACGCCTCTGATTACTTCCAAAGCATGAGAGACACGGCAACTCAGCTCATACTACAGGGCTTTCTGTATGCAGATGACACACCCTCTGAGCAGGTGCGTTTTAGGGGGTTTAGGGGATTCAGGGGGTTTAGGGTTTTAGGGTTTAGGGTTGGGTCATCGCACAAAACCCTAGACCTGAGGAGTTTGTATTTGTAAGTGATACATAAAGCAGGGTATGCACACTGAAGCATAGCCTTGCTCAAGCAGACGCAATGTTATCATGTCCTTTCTCTGATCCATACAACCAGCCGTAACAGTGTAGAGGCGCACCTGCCGTGACTTGCTTTTCTATACCCCCAGCGTTACAGCAGACCGTGGGGTTTGCCTCTAATACATGACGAGCTGTATGAGATAGGAACCTCCTAGCGCTGCAGGCCCTATAATCACACTGGGGGATCTATCCCTACGGGCCTATTAGGGGCGAGGGTGGGTCCGCCCCTCATTGGAGGGGTGGGGGTCCACTTTGCTTTCAGGTTTAGGGTTTTACACTAGGAATTACGCCACACGGCGTCTGTAGAATTCTTTACCACCTTGAGTTCTAGGTCCTGCATCCCTACCCTGCTCCTTGTAGGATTGCAGGGCTCCCCCTCGGGGTTGCTGTGGCTTTAGTCAGCAAACCATCTGGGGCTGGCCTCGTTTTTTGCTCACAAGTAGTGAGCTTTAGCTGTCAAGGAGAGGCCGGGCGCTAAACCCGGGTGGTAAACCCTTATGGCTAATGGCAAATTGCGGTGGTTTTGTTGTTCATCCGCATGCTTATGAGTGGTAGCAGCTAAAGCTAAATATAAAAATAAATAAAAATAAATAATAAAAAAATAATAAAAAATATAAACCAAAGCTAAAACTAATAACTGCATGGTGTTATCTGTTGTGTCCTGCAGATGCGTCAAGCTCGAGCAGCAGGTGAAGGGTCAGCAGCTCGTGGCCGCTCCCCTTCCGAGAACCTCTCCCTCTGGCAGGAGATGCAGCAGGGCTCTGAAACCGGGAGGCGCTACTGTCTGCGGTTTAGGCTACAGCCTGACCATGTGAACAAGTGCCTGAGAGACCCCGTGGCTTTTAGGGTTCTGCTTGAACCTCATTACAAGACAGGTCTGAAGGGGTGGGGTGTTGCAGGGTTTAGGGGTAGAGGTCGGGCAACTGCATACACCCTAGTTTGTTTCAGGCCCTATGTGATGCAGTGGCGGGCTTGCAAGAAAGTAGGAGATTTACTGCGGTGTCAAAGGTGCCATAAGTCCCGGATAGGTGCTATATGTCCCGGATAGGGCAGTTTAAGGGTGGTTTGGGGGGCTCAAGGATGGTTGGAAGGCAGTTTGCGGGCGGTTTAGCGGCATTATGGGGCGGTCTCAAGGGCGGTTCAAGGTTGGTTTGGGAGCTCAACAGGCCTACCAAAGCCTGATGTGATGCCTGGGACTAGGATAAGTTAGATGGCATGGCTGGCATAGAGAGGTTATACGGTGCATTGTACTGAACCGGCTACTGCTAGCAAGTCTGCATCTGTAATTGTGAAGAGAGCTATTTATGCAGGTGTTCTGCCGGCCTCCATAAGGCACAGCAAACTGTGTGCTAGCGAGTGTTTTTATTGCATTTCATGATATGCCATAGCAAAAGGTGCCATTTGCCCCGCACCTCAAGCTGTCATAAAGAACAGCGAGGTGCTAGTGAGTAGATAGACTCGCTTCCTGCATGCTAGGGCTCCCCTTTGAACCTGCTAGGGTGATATCTGTAGATGTGATGAGGCCCTATGTTGGTACCACCAGTTCATATAAAGAGTCTGTTGTCAAGTACGCGTGGGGTTTAGCAGGACCTGGGTTTGGGATGGGTGGGCACCACATTTCATCCGCGAACGAGTGAACTATACTCACCTATTTGCAGATACACGATACAGGATACATGTCTCTTTAACTCGTTCACTTTATACGCAAAGCTTGGACGTCACCTTCATCGTAATCTGCTATTTTGAGATTGTTCCCACAGCATGGAGCACCTAAACGAGAAAAAATTGAATTCGTCAGTTTCAAGCAGCGCCATGTGGTGAGTTGTACTGCTTGTACTGCTTTGCAGGAGAGCAGTACAAGGTGTACCCCACCTATGACTTTGCATGTCCCTTCATGGATGCTGCTGAGGGGGTGACACATGCCCTCAGAACACTGGAGTTCAGAGACAGGGATGAGCTGTACCAGGCAGTACAACAGGTGAGCGGCAAGGCAGTACATGCAGCACGTGCAGTACAGAGAGTAAAGGCAGTACATACATAAGTACTGACAGTGAAGGCAGTACAGACACAACTATCTGTTAAGGAAATGGCGCTGTAGGAAGAAAGGAGGAACAGGCTCTTACGGGAGCAAAGAGGCTTGGATGGTACATGTGTGCCAGGCTTTGTATTTTTACGTTTGGCCTGTCGTTACGTCTTACACCCTACTTCGTCGGTCCCTTCATCTTCCTGGCACTTAATGAGGTTGTGGATTTTCAAGCCAGTAGTTGTAGAGAGGGCAGCACAGACGATGCACTTGACAGCATCAGCAGTACATGCACGGAATTGCATGCAGGGAAGATCTCAATAGCAATGCTAGGTGTTCACACAGAGCAGCGCATGTTCAGCTTCCTTTGTTAGTTGGCACTAGCAGATGGTAACTTTGTTTAGAGAGACCACTGCACAGCCCTCCAGGCCATGCAGCACCTACGCATGATGGAGATGGAGATATTGTGGGGAGCCTGCAGTACCGGTATTAGGTACAATGGATGCAGACCAGCTAAGGGTCCTTGTCCGGCAAACCTGACTGTCCAACATCCGATGAGTCATGGAATGATCATCGATAAGTATGGAGCTACTGGCAAGAGCACCGCCTGCCTGATGGCGTTTGACCCCGGGTTTTTTTGATCGTTCTCACCTAGCCGCCTTAATGCAGCCACACCTTAATTATCTTTTGCACCATTGCCGTCCCCCACCAACAAGGTTTGTTCTTGTCTTCCTGCTCCTTGCAGGGCATCTTATCAGTCCATCATGACTGGTCCCCCTCTACCATTTGGGAGTTCCCCCGCATTCGTTTCCAACACACATGTCAAGCTAAGGGCCAACAGCGGGCACTTATGGAATCAGGTATCTGGGAGCTTGATGACGGATAGGGTTTTAACCTAGAATCCCTTAAGCCCTAAACCCTAGAGCGCTGGACCATCTTTTAAACACAATGCAAAGCTAAGGGTCCACATCGGGTTAGTGGCAGCTTGAAGGTGTATAGGGGTTAACCCGAAGCCCTGGACCATAAAGCCCCAAATTTCAAAACACTAGGCACTAAAGGAGAGTTGCAGCACCAATGCAAACCTAAAAGGCAACAGCATGCACTCATGGAATCAGCTATCTGAGAGCTTGAAGATGGATACTGGGGTCTAAAATGGCATATGCACTAATGTTTGTGTCTGTACAACTATATTTAGTGACATGCCATACCAAAAGTGCCGTAGGCTCCACAGCTCCACCTGTTTTAAAACAGCGAGGTAGAACAAAAACTGTGTGTGCTAGAATGGGGTACTTCAGAATCTGCTTCGGATGCCTGCTGTATTTGGCCCCGTTTCTGCACATAGGTTCAATTAGAAGGCCATCTCAACAGAAAGGGGTCAAATTAATAAGTAGTGCTTTACACATTACAATGATGCTGTTATGCATTTCTGTCTAGGTTGTGTTGAGGGCTGGAGTGACCCCCGCCTGCCCACATTACGGGGTTTAATGCGCCAGGGCTTACAACCACCTGCCCTCAGAGCCTTCCTGATGGAGCAGGTGAGGTTTAGGGTTTAGTATGAGGTGGGTTGAATAGGGGTTTAGTGCAGTGTTTACTTGCCTGCTGGAGTGGTGGATCGTGGAAGAATCAGATGAGGCAAAGGATTGTTGGTTCTGATTGATGTCGTCTCATTAGGAGCCTTAGCTTATTAGCCCCGCACATTTGTATGTAAGTCTCACAAGTCTATGTAGACTTGATGAAGAAGCCAAGGACGCATTCGTATTCCAAGGAAACATGGTCGGGGCCATAGCCTCCTACTCTGTACTCGCTGTCTCCTACCAGGACTTATGATATATGAAGCAGTTCCGCTGTGCTCATTCCATCCTGGGGTCCCTTTGTCGCGCGAGAGGGCCTACGCCACTCCTGACAGTCTCCTGCAAGGGCTGACCTGCCAACGTGCTTTCAGTTTCATATCATCTCATGTAAAGCTGCTGGGCACTGCCTAGGAGAACTTTGGGCCGGCTTGAATACCAATGATGGAACGTGAAATGCTGACACTGACGTGCTCTTTGCCTGTTCCGTCCTGTACCAGCTGCGCTTTTGCACCAAAGCTCAAACAGTCCCTTATTTCCTTTGCACCATCTGAACAGATTACCCCAGCACGTAAGGAGACCTGCCACACTTGGGACAAGCTCTGGACCCTAAATCGCAGAATACTGGAACCCCTGGCACCCAGGCACATGGCAGTGGCACCAGGAGGGGCTGCGGTGCTACTGCGGGTGACGGGGCCGGGTGTGCCGAGTGACACCCCTGTGGTTCAGGAGATGGGTCTTAAGGCGGGGCATGTGGCACGGGTGATATGGTGGAAGGAGGTCTGGCTGGATGGGGAGGATGTGGAGGTGAGGGGGGCGGGTAGGGTTTTAGGGGGTTGGTCCTAGGGTTTAGGGGTTTAGGGTTTCAGTGGGAGTTTAGTGGGGTGTGGAGGAGGGGAGCATGGATGTGGGTGGGGGGGGGGGGGAGCAGTGTGCATTCCCTTACCTATAGGGCACCAAGAGGGAGCAGGGCAGATAAGCAAATGGTGGCATGGGGAGAATGTGGGAGAGGAAAAAGGTTGGTCCTAGTGTTTACGGTTTAGGTTTTCAGTGGGAGTATAGTGGGGTGTGGAGGATGGGCATGTTCGTTGTTGAGGGCGGAGGGAGGGAGTGTGCAGCCCCGAGAGCTGGATGAGGATGAGGGGGAGGGTTTGTGAGGGTCCCAAGAGGGAAACTGGCAGATAACAGAAAGGTGGCATGGGGAGATGTAGAGGTAGCGAGGAGGGGGGAAGGGACTGGGTCAGTAAGGTTTAGGGTTCTAGTGGAGCCGCGTGTGGGGCCCGGGGCATGCATGTTGTGAAGGGGAATGTGGATGTGCTGAGGGAGGGGGAATGGGAGAGAGGGAGACGGGGAGGGGGGGGAGGGAGGGGGGGAGGGAGGGAGGGAGGGGAGGGAGGGGAGGAGGGGGGGAGGGAGGGGGGAGGGGAGGGGAGGAGGGAGAGAGTAAGGGAGGGAGCAGCCGCTTAGGCTGCATAACAAGGATCTTCGGATGAGAATGAGACTCGCAAGAGCGAGGGGGTCACATAAGGGTGTGTGGTCGCATTTTGGAGATGTGGAGGTAAAGGGGTGGAGTGGGGTGGGGTGGTAATACTATCGCTGAAGGGGCTTGATGTGGATAAGACGGAGCTGGGGGGGCTCTGCAGCAAGATTTGGGTAGGGGACAGGTAGGGAATGGGAAATGCTGGGGACGTAGGGATAGAGAGAGAGAAGGGTGAAGTAAAGGACGGGTGTACACCAGGCAGTTGGATCTGGAAGGGGGGGGGGGGGCAAAGGTGTTTGAGGGGTTTGAATGAAAGGGCTGGGAGGGGAGGGCGGACCCAGAGGCGGGGGAAAGAGGTCAGCGGGGAGTCCAAGGAGAGGAGTCGTCCTGGGGCACATGGGGAGGGCTGTGGGGCTAGTTACTAGAAGCTTTGACACACCATGGTCCGTCATTAGGACGATACAATACTCATAGATTCCCATTAGTAATCAGTAATCTTCTTCACCAGCAGGACATGTCATTATGCAAACCCTATTCCTTGCAGGATTTGGTGGAGGGTGATGAAATCACTCTCATTGCTTGGGGGAACATCACCATCAAGAAAGTGATCAGAGGGGGTGATACAAACCCAACCACGACCACCACCACCACCACCACCACCACCACCATCACCACCACCACCACCACCAGTAGCAGCAGCAGCACTAGCAGCAGCATTGCAGAAGGGGTAAGAGGAAGGGAGGTCCATGAGGAAGGCCTGGAAGAGGATGTGAAGGGTCCTCTGGTTGCTGTTGGTGATGGTACAGTGGTAGTGAGGGCTACGGTGGCTCCGTCCAGCAAATCTCCTGCTGCTGCTGCTGGTGGTGGTGGTGGTGGTGGTGGTGCTGCTGCTGCTGCTGGAGGTGGTGGCGGTGGTGCTGGTGGTGGTAGAAACAGCAAGGGAGACCCGGAAATAACAAAGCAAGCAGCAGCAGCAACAGTTGGTGATATCCCAGGTGATTCCGGCGATGTTGATGATGATCGGGATGTGTGGAGACAGAATAGGGACCAAGGAGTGCAATACCAACAGCACAAGCAGGAGAACCAGCAGCATGAGCAGCAGCAGCAGCTTGAGGAGGGGTTAGCATTGAGCAATTTTTTAGGAGAATCAGGAGGGGAATCCAAAGCACCACCACCACCGCTACCAGCAGCAGCAGCAGCAGCACCAGTAGAAGGAGCAGCAGCACCACCACCAGCAGCAGCAGCTCCATTTGAGCGCTTTAGTGATGTGTTAGCAATGCGGCAGAATAGTGCGGAAGTCTATGGTGAGAAGAACATCATGCTGTGTAGCAGCAGCTGCTGGAGTATAGCTGGATCTAGCACGGTTGGTGGGGTAGAGGGAGAAGGGGAAGAAGAGCACCGTGGATTGGGAGAGATGGGGACGAGGAGGGAGAGAAAAGCAGAGGGGGATGGAGATGGGGAAGGGGAGGGGGGCAAGGAGGGGCGGGGGAGGGAGAGAAAGTGGAATGGGGAGGGAGAAGGGGAGGGAGGCAAGGAGGAGCGGGGGAGGGGGTCTGTAGTGGGCAGCGGTTTCATGGGGGTACATGCGGAGGGAAGGAGTCACGTGCAGGTACGAGGAGGGGGAGGAGAAGAGACCGAGGGAGAGGGAGAGCAGCGGAGGGAGATGCGGGAGGGAGAGGATAAGGAAGGGGAGGGAGTGGAAGGGGAAGGAAAGGAGCAGAAGCAGAGTGAGCGAGAGCGTCATACAAGACACAAATGGCGCCAAGAGCAGAAGAAACTGAAGCAGCAGCAGCAGCAGGAGCGGGTGGTAGACTCAATAGCCCATGTAGCAGTTTGTGAGGAAGGGACAGCAGCAGCAGCAGCAGAACTGGAAGAAAGGACCGAAGCAGCGGGAGGGGATGGTTGTGGTGGTGCTGTTATAGGTCTGGTTGCTGAGCTGCATTTGCAGGGGTCGCCTAAAGGTAGCAGGAAGAAGCTTCATTGGGTGCCAGCCCTTTCTGTAGGCGTGAATCAGCACCAGCAGCAGCAGGAGCAGCAGCAGGAGCAACAGCAGCAGAAACAGCAGCAGGAGCAGCGGCAGCAGGAACAGCAACAGCAGCAGGGACAAGGGCAGGGGCAGGGGCAGGAGGAAGGTGGGTGGGAACAGGGGAAGACAAAGCAGCAAGAGGAGCCCCACCACCACCACCACCAGCAGCAGCAGAGGGAGGGGCAGCAGCAGCAGCAGAGGCAGGGCATGACGGGAGGGAGGGAGGCCCAACGGGGAGGTGTGAAGGGGCAGGAGCAGGAGGAGGGGCAGCAGCAGCAGCAGCAGCAGAGTGGGTTGATTGAGGTGGAATTGGTGCGTTATGGTCTGCCGCTCAAGGTGGAGAGGGTGAATGGGGATGAGGATGCAGCAGCCATCTTTGACAGCAACAGCAGGTGAGGGGTTTAGAGGGTTGGGGTTCAGTTGGGGTTTGAGGAGATTTGGGGCTTGGGGTGTAGGGTGTGAGGGCTTGACAGCGACAGCAGGGGAGGGATTCAGGGGGTTGGGGTGTAATGGGTTTGGAGCGTTAGGGCTTGGGGCGTAGGGTGTAAGTGCTTGAAAGTGGCAGCAGGTGATAGGTTTAGGGGGTTGGGGTTCAGTGGGTTTGAGGGGTTAAGCTTGGGGGTTGGGGTCTGAACAGGGTTTCACAGCGACAGCGGGTGAGGAGGTAGGGAACAAACAAGCAAACAAACAAGCAAACATCTAATAAGAGGGAGCCGCAGGAGGGTATCAAGCAAGGTGGAGTAAAGCCGGTTTGCAGCGGTTAGCGGCGACATGCGCAAGAGGTGAGCTGCGGGGCTGTTTCCTAAATTTGGATGGCTAGCTAAGCATCTGCGTTACTCATACTGTGTGCAGGAGGGGACACTGGAAATACCAAGATGGCTGGCAGTTTATACTGATTAATTATGTTGGAGCTAAATATGCAGGCGTTCTGCTGTCCTCCATATGGCCAGCCAAATGACCAGCAAGTAGGCAGGCATTAATCACACCATAACGGGCACTAGTTACAAAGCGGAGTGAACAGGGGTGGCATTTAGTGCAAATAGGTTGGATGGAGGAAGGCAGGGGCAGGAAGGGACATACGAGGGAAGGGGCAGGGACAAGAGCGGGTGGTATTTATTTCTGCTTTTGGTCCTCTTCCAATGTTGGGGGAGGTATTTGCAAGATTGAAGGCTTGGCATTGACACCGACAAGCGACTGCCAGATACTTGCAACAACTCCTCTGTTACAGGATGAGATGTGCGGTGAAGATTTACACGTACTGCTGTTATTGACCTGTTATATGATGTTCATGTGTTTGCTGTTCTTCCACCATCAATCCTGCAGAGGCTCACTGTTGTGTTGGAGCTACTTAAGCAGGTGTTCTGCTGACCTCCATATGGCACAGCCAAATGTGCTTGCAAGTAGACAGGCCCTGTTCCTGCATGGTAGGGTTCTGCGTCAAAGCTGCTAGGGTTTCTATGCCTATACTATGCTGGCACACCTCACATCATAAACTTGTACTTTGTACGAACAAGGGTAACTGCCCTTGCTCATTTTGACATGTTACTTTTGGGGCATGCGCGCCAGTTGCAGCGCACAGCTGGTCACTGAGCCATGCAACCGGGTCAAACGACCTCGAAACGTGCACAGCAAGAGGCATGGGCCTGTTGAGCACTTGCGATTGCTTAAGACGGGGTCCGAACGCCTCAGCTTCGTGAACTGCAGAACTTTCGGCAGTGACGATGCTTCGGTACAGAGCAAGCTATCCTCTTACGTCATGCAGCTGTCTCGCCTTGGCGTTGGAGCCTGTGGTGTTGCTGAAAGCAGGATACCGGGTAGTGGATGTCGTAATGTTACGAAGGACTGGCAGTTGATATGGTCCGGGCTGCCAGAGGGTCAGCCACGGCAACATGGGGTGGGCCTGTTTCTTAACTCGAAGTGGTCCCGTTGCCTAATCGACTGGTCTGCTGTCAGTGAGCGAATCCTGGTAGTCCGTGTGAGAATCAGCAGTGGGATAAACGCCTCAATCGTGGTAGCATATTCGCCGACTGATACCGAGTCCACCTCTGAGGAGGTCAAGGAAGCTTTCTACCTGCAGTTGGAAGCTATCTTGGCAGCGCTGCCTTCCAGGGACATGCTAGTCCTTCTGGGTGACTTCAACGCCCAGGTTGGCACTGATCCAGAACCGTATGGGGGTGTTATGGGGCCTCATGGCTTTGGGAAGCAGCAGCCTTCAGGGAATGGTGAGCGACTCTTGCAGCTGGCTGGTGCCTTGAACCTTCGCTTAGCCAACACCTTCTTCAAGCACAGCAATTACCGGACTGCTACTCACAAGATGGTTAATAGAAACAAGCAGGATGTGCTCAGGGTCATCGATTACATAGCTGTCTCCAAGCGGTTCATGTCAAGTGTGACAGACTGCAGGGTCTTTCGCAGCTTTGATACAGGTGGCTCTGATCATAGAATGCTGGTGCTTACGATGCGCCTCCGCTTGTCAGTGGCCAAGCAGCACAGTGCGAAGGGACAGCCAGCACGGCCCTATGACTGCAGCCGGCTGCAAGAATCTGCAGCAACTCAGCAGTGCTTTGAGCTGGCAATGTCTAACCAGTTCAGCCGTCTGGTAGGGGCTCAGTTGCAGAGCGCACAAGACGAATGGACACAGCTAACAGCGGCAGCCAGCCAAGCAGCCCATAAGGCTGGTCTAAACCTCAAGCCTCAGCAGCGGCGCCGAGATTTCGCTATATCCGATGCGACCTTGCAGAAGATTGAGCGGAAACATGCAGCACATGCAGCGGTGCTGTCCTCTCCTAATGATGCTACCAGGGCAGATTACAGGGAGGCCAATAATGCTGCTAGGCGAGCGGTTAAGAAGGATCAGGAGCGGTACTTCAAGCAGCAAGCGCTGTTTGCGGAACATGCTCTAAAAGCTGGTAATCTAGCCGTGTTCCACAAGCATGTCCAGCGGATCTTCAAGGAGCAGCAGGGCAGTAGCTCTGCTGCTCCTACAGCTGTGCTAGGGGGTGCTGATGGCAAGCAGCTGTTCCAAAGCAGGGAGGAGGTGGTGAAGTGCTTTGCTGAGCACTTTGCTGATGTCCTCAACTGCCCTGCCAAGCTCGACCAGCAAATGCAGCAGACCATTGAGGAGTTAGTGCAGAAGATGGAGGCAGGGCAAGGTGCAAACCAGCAGAGTGAAGCAGCAGCTCAGCCACCTACTGTGCAGGAGGTTGAAGAAGCTGTCTTTGCCTGTCGTAATGGGGCAGCTCCTGGGGTTGATGGTATCGCAGCGCCTATGCTAAAGCTCAGTGGGACCATGCTGAAATGGTTGCACAGGGTCATTGTGGCGGTGTGGGAGTCAGGGAAAGCGCCAGTGGAGTGGAAACGTGCACTGTTGGTGGCACTGTATAAAGGCAAAGGAGAGCGCAAAGTGAGAGATAGCTATAGGGGGATAAGCTTGCTAAGTATACCGGGGAAGGTGTATGTCTTGGTCATTTTGGCTAAGATCAGTTCTCATATCGATGCACAACTGCTTGATAACCAGTCTGCTTTTAGGAAGGGGAGGGGCCTCACTGATGTTCTGTTCACCATACGCCAGGTCATCTCTAAGTCTGTAGCATTCGATCAGCCTCTATTCATGGCTTTTGTGGATTTGCGTAAGGCATATGATTCTGTACCGCGAGACACGCTATGGCGCATCCTGCATGTGTACGGGGTACACACAAAGCTGATAGAGTTGCTGATGGACTTGCATACTGGCACACAGGCTGCTGTTAGGATGGGTGGTGTGGTGTCTGAGTGGTTTGATGTGCATGGCGGGGTGCGGCAGGGATGTGTCATTGCTCCCTTGCTGTTCAACATCTACATGGACTTTGTGGTTCGGCAGGCAATGGCTCAGATGCCGGAGGGATGTGGGGTGAAGCTAGCCTATCATGCAGATGGGAAACTTGAGCGTGATGGGTGTGGTAGTGGTGGGTGTGTGGAGCTGTTGTCTGTTCTGCTGTATGCAGATGATATGGTGTTGCTAAGTCCCAGCAGGGAGGAGTTGGTGGTCATGCTGCAGGTGATGGACAAGGTTGCTGCTAGTCTTGGGTTGCGCATCAATGCAAGCAAGACTGAGATCCTGTCCATTGACAAGGATTGGAAGGAGGGGGATGTGCCAGTGCAGCAAGGACCAGAGGTGGTTATCAGTGAGGGTGTGGTAAAAGAGGTGTCACAGTTCAAGTACTTGGGAAGTGTGCTTGTGACTGATGGCAGGTTGGATGTGGAGTTGAATATCAGGAGGGGTAAGGCTGTGGGGAGGTTTAAGCAGTTTGAAAAGATGTGGGGTACCAAGCATCTGTCATTGGCTACGAAGGTGAAGTGTTACAAGGCATATGTGTTGACAATTCTGCTGTTCGGGAGTGAGTGTTGGTCCCTGACCAAAGTGCAATCGCAAAAGCTTGAGCGGGTGCACTCTAGCTGCCTTAGGAGCATCCTGGGGGTCAGGCTGTCAGATCGGCACACCAATGAGCATATCAGGAAATCATGTGGGGTAGCCACCTTGTCAGCATACATCACAGCAAATAGGCTGAGGTGGCTGGGGCATGTGGGCCGCATGGAGGAGGGCAGGTTGCCGCATATTGCGTTGTTCTCTTCATTACATGGTGACATGACGAGGCCAGTGGGTAGGCCTCGCCATACCTGGGAGAAATGCGTGTGTGCTGATCTGAAGGTGCTTGGTCAAGATGAGGGGAGCTGGGAGGCTTCATGTCAGATTAAGAGTGCTTGGAGGAAGAGGTTGTGGGATCTTACGCACCCTTGGGAAAGCCAACGGTTAGTGAGGTGTAGAAGGCGCACTAAGCAAGCTATTGATAAGCATGTGGAGCGCTATGTGGTGCCTTTCAGTGGCTGGGAGGATGGTGGTTCACCAGTACCTAGGTGGTGGGAGCCACCTCCAGCCCCTACTAGGGTGGTGCTTGATCCTGCTGCCTCCCCGCCACCCATGTGTGATGGAAGAGGAGCAGGTTTTGGGTTTTAGTGGTGGTGTTTGTTTCCCCTTGGTGTGCACGCCGTTGCATCTAGCCTCAGCTTGTGTGTGGCAAATCCACCATCGGTTGTGTGGCTTCGTGATTTGTGATCAGGAGCCTTGTGTTTGTGGCCTAGGTTTGTTTGGCCATTGGCATTGCTGGTCTTGCGTTTTGATTGATTGATTGATACTTTTGAGGTGATTTGGCAGCCCTGGCTCTGTAGCGGTCTCGACTCTTTGTCGGGATCTCTGCTTTCCAGATACTAACAAACTGGATGGAGGTATCCCGCGGGCGCTGCACAGCCCAAAAGCTGTGCAGTCATCTAACTCATGTAGCAGGGTTAGAATGGTGCGGGGGGCCCAGAAATTCCAACAGCTTTCTTAGCACTGTACAGCCCTCAACTTGACGCTGGCTTCATCGTCTTCCCACTGAAGGTTGGGTACAGGTTCTAAAAGCAGGGGAGAGTGATGCAACAAAGATGGGACCATTTGAAAATCTGGTTATATCAGTGGCTGCGATCAGTGGTGGATCTCCCATGGGCTTCGAAGTAGGCCTGCATCCTAGTGCTGGGAGGGGTTTCAGTCCCCCGACTTGTATTGTATTGTATCTGGTTTAATGCCAATGGCCACCTTGTGTGTCTGCCTGTATGCAGGAGCTTCCAGGAGGGTTTTGCAGACCCCTCTATATTGCTGAGTGCTCATGAAGGTGCCATAGTGCAGCTGCAGCGTAAGGGGATGTTCAAAGTGGATGAGGTGATGTGGAGGGAGGCCAACACAGGAAAATTTCCTGAGCCTAGGTACCGTAGGAAACGGAGCAGCGGCAGCAGTAGCGGCAAAAGCAGCAGCAGCAGTAGTATTGATGTTGACATCAAAAACAGTGGTGAAGGTAGAAGCAGCAGTAGTAGTGGTATGGGTAAGGGCGGGGGTGGGGGTATGGCAACAAGGAGCAAGAGTGAGTGGGCTGATGTTGGTGTAAGGGGTAATGATCAGATGGTTTCAGGATTGAGTAGTGGGCTTGGAATAGATGCTAGGGGGACAGCTGATAGTGAGGCAGGCAGCCAGGGGTCAGAAGCAGCAGCAGCAGCTGCTGGGGAAGCAGCGGGTTTGGAAATGAGGGAGGTGGAAGTGCAGTGGCCAGCTGTGGGGTCTGCATGGCCTGACAAGGGTTTGATTGCGGATGTTTGGGATGTGCCGCGGTTGGTGTTAGTGGCTGTGCCTGATGGACATGTGCCCTGGAACCCTAAGCGGAAGGGGAAGGCGGGCGAGGAGTAGTGCAGTTGAGCCCGAGTCCAATGCTTCAGTTGCCTCGGTCTGCTGCCCGTTGTAAGTAGCTCTCTGACAGCTTTGCAGTTGTTCCTGTGTTGGCCATTATTGTTGCCTGTGAACGCGGCCATTGAGATACTCACGTCCAGGCTGCGCCCTTCAGCTGCTCGGGACCATCGCCATATGATATCCCCGCCCATTTGTCGCTCATGGAAGAAGCTGCTAAGGAGTAAAAGGACCAAAATCATTGTGCGTTCAGGACACCCCATCAGCCCATGATTGCAAAAGCTGGGCGTTTTGTGCTCCCGCTTCAGAGTGCATGTGTCACTAGCATGAGACAAAATCAAATAAAAGTAGCTTCTGCACTTGAAGCGCGCAAGATGGTCTCTTCCAAGTCCGTTTACATTTCAGTGCGCTGCATGAAGACAACGGAAGAGAAGGAACATGACTTGCAGTTGCGTCACTGGGACGAACCTGGTGACGACAAAGCCAGACTTCAAAGGATTGTGGCCCATTAAGGTTTTTTATGAAGCTCTTGTGCACACGATATCGTCAAGTCCTAGTGGAGGGCGTGGCATTTCGGCTTGTTGTTGTTCGGGTGTTCTTCACGCTCATGCGTGGCCTTATTCCTCCAGAGGTTCTCGCTGGTTTAAGCACTGAAGCAATTGTCCTCTCTACACCACATATTACCTTTTGCCCAGCAGCGCTGAGCCTAGGACGCAATTAGCATAAGACTGACTGGCGTGTCCTGCATCGGTAGCTTCCCAGTATCGCTGCGAGGGGTTGGACAAGCGTACCTTGTTAGCCAGAGTTGGCAGACACCGGTGCAGTGAAGGACCCCGTCAGCAATACGGCAGCTGTGTGACATGTTCTGCGGTTGTTGCTGGCCGTCCATTCACCCCTTGTCCACCCTTCGCGACAAGCTCATCCACCATCGGCAGAGCAATTCGCAAGTTTGTGCTTGCCCAGGTAACATCGCACCCTGCATAGCACACGCAATAGCTAGGTCCTTTCAAGCCCACGGTAGCTCAGTGTTGCTTGCTATCGTCACAGGGCCCTCCGATGCGTGCCAGAGCTGTTCAGCAGAAGCGCCCTTGGCACCTGCCCGACCATCAGAAGACGTCTCTCCACCAGAGCAGCAACAGGTGAAGCTTCGTTACATACTCCGAAATTTTCCTTAATTTGTGCTCTATTTGCCATCTTGGCAGTACCAGCAGCAGTTTCCTGGAGCAAGCAAGCCTGGATAGATGGGCCCTTGCCCTAACCTAGTACTTCTTCATGAAGAGCCATGTGCGAATTCCAGAACATTTCAATTCAGGCTGATGCAGAGGAATGGCAATTGCGACAGCTGCGCTGTGCCTGCATTCTCCAGGGGAGGGCAGTCATGCACTAGTAGCTGTATTCACTGTAGGAGGGCACGCACTTGATTGAAGCCTTGGCATTGCCTCTAGTTGTGCCATGCAGCATGCACGCTGATCTCCCTGCCAGTACCTGTTGCCGGGGAATGGGGTGTGTCATTATTTGTCACCGCATGCACATCAACTTTGCACCAGGCCATTTCTTGCACCCCCTGGGTGCTGTCCATCAGATAGCCCCTACACCACTATGCTTGATTCAATGCACAGAATCTCTTTGTATAGCTTGCATTTGGACATATCTGAGATGCACAAGGATCAATACGCCAAATTGCAGCTAATCCAGTCCTTTGTAGCATTAGGAGTGCAGTTTTTGCAGCTTTAGCAGCACTGCTGATCTTGTCAATTGTCGTGCCATTGGCGCAAGTGGTGGGCGCTGCTGTCATCAATGGTGCTGATAGCCCCACTGCAGTATAATTGTAGTGCTGGTCTTGTACCTTTTTTAATTAAAGCCTTCGTTGCTCCCAGTCCAATGGTTAATTCTCTATGGCATCGCTTCACCAAAGGCTTCGCTCTGCGCGTCTGCTTTTCTTACTGTTGCTGCTACTGCTACTGTTGCTGCCTCCACAGGGCATAGAGCTCCACCCTGCCAAGGCCAATCCCTTTTTGGGTGTGGATCATCTCTGTAATGATGCCCCGCTTGTCAAAGCACGCCCAGGCTGAACCCATATCGAGCTGCAATCCAAGAAGTTGACCAATCGTGTGAGATCAGCTGCAGCTACCCTCTTTCAGCTCCACCACCTTCCTCCCTACCATGTCGGGCCCTTGTGATAACTACCCGTAGTAACAGGGTAATGGGCGGGTTGGGACGTGGAGTTGCCTTTGCCATGTCAAGCCCACTGTCATCGCTTGCGACAGGGCAACTGGCAGGTTGCCAGCGGCGGTACTGGGGTTGCTCTCTTCTCTCTCCTACTGCTTGAGGTGCGCGAGTCAGCGAGGAGTGTCATGCAGGCAGCCCTTTTAGTACCAGACATGGGAAGATTATGGGCTTAATGGGCCTGTGAGGGTGGTTGCCGGTAGTACTGGTGTGCACAGCCCAGTGCAGAAGGCTAGACAGGAGGAGGTGGGGTAAAGGCTTCAGCAAGAGCCCGCATGCGCAGCCAGTCAGCCTCTCGTGGTGGTGGCTTCATTGTCCACCGTCATCTGTGGTTTGCTGCAGCTGCATCAGGTGGGGGGGGGGGGTGGATTAGCTCCTAACAGCAAAGTGAGGCAGCAGACAAGCTGCTACCTTTGTCTGTCACTTGCAATGTGCAATGATTGCGGGCCGCTGTTGAGAATCCAGCAACTAGACTGCACATCCTGCCCGCTTACCCATCCCTCCTCCTCCTCCCCGCCCTCTTACCCCTCCCTCCTCCTCCTCCACGCCCGCTCCGCGACATACACCAACTAAAACGCCAGCAGCAACAGCACCACCTACGCTCCTTCCTTCTCATGTGGACTTTCCGCTCCAGGGCGTGGGTTGCTCATACTCTGTCCTGCACGGTGAGGCTGTGAAGACTTTTTCCTTTGAAGGAGCATTGGCAGCAGCATTTGCGCTCCTACTAACTCCAGCACAGCCCAGATGCTCAGAGGTACCCGTGCAGTCAGCAGGCTCTGCTGAAGGTTGTTCCCATCTAGGGTTTAGGTTACCCCGGCTGTTGTGGGCATGCGTGGCGATCTTCCTTTATGGAGGGGTGGAGGAAAGCTTCGGAAAGAGCAGATGTGTACATAGTATTCAAGGTATGTTTGCTGTTTACAACAGCGGGCACACCACACTTACTCAAGGGGAACAGCCAGGGTATGTCCAGTCTTCGAGAACTGCTGTTGCATGAATTGTCTATTCCATCCATATGGTTACATCTTTTTTGTATTCTATTCTGTTGATCAACCATGAGTAGGAAATTGGGGTTTGTCTCCGGTGTGTTCGGTCGTGGCAATGTAGCTGCTGTGTGCAGCAGCCACAGATTTTTGCTTGTTTTTTAAGAGCTAGAGGCGGTCGTGCAAAGGTTGGAAGCTCAAGCTGTCTTGGGTCGTTTGGGTCGTGCAATGGAGGTGCGGTTTGACAATGATTGTATTGACAGTGGGATGCGGTGTCTCACTGGTTGAGGAATGATGAGGCACTGTGCTGCGTTGCTGCCTGGTTGTGTCATGCACTGCTGATGAGCAGCTTGATAGCCATATTTGTACAGACTGCCCATGTCCCCCTGTTGTGGTCACATGACGCTGCTGGTTTAGAGGAGAAAGCAAGACGCCAAGAACGTTACTTGAAGACCCTAGCTAATCAGTCTGAATCAGTCAAGGCAGTCCGTACAAGGTGCTCACCATGAATTCGGCCGGTCTCAAATTCGGCCCAAATCACTTTTTGTCATGCCTTGTCATGTTAACCACGGATCTAATTCTTGACACTTCAGTCCAAGGATGGCCGGCCCACGCGGCATCCTTGGACGGGCCGGTTGGCACTGATGATGCCGCCGGCCGGCGACGCGGCCATGTCAGCGGCGCCAGCATGACGTCGTAGTCTGGTGATGCACAATTGTACAGCCACCTATGCACGCGGCGCCGCCCCCTTTGCACCCAGATCCCTGCTAATGGTGCCTAGGGGCTCGTGTGTGAGCGCTCTTGGGTTTTTTTGAAGGATTTGGGGCATGTTTTAGGCTGCTGGTTCCGAAGAGGGGGTCTGCTGCCACTGTGGGCAACTGGGTCGAATGACCTATAAAGCCTAGTATGCGCTGCCATGGGCGCGACCTACATATAATATACATAATAAACCTTCAAGGCGCTCTAATTGCTTGCCATGGATGGTTCCGTGAACATCCTGTTTTCGACGGTTCATGCCCCATGGTATCCGGCCTGGGTATGGCCGGAGCGCGAATTTGGGCACGTCCACGGACAGGTACGATTACAGTAACATATTAGAGCTGGACTATGGCAAGCGGCAAACAAACAAAAATTTAAGGTGCGGCAACCGCAAAGGGCTGCTAGGTCGAAACGACCAAACACACAAGGTGCGGCAATCACTACAGCCGCTTTCTTGCTCTCAATGGGGTCGATTGAACTCGGGCCGAATTCCTGGTGCGCAGTACTGCTCGAAGCAGTACCATTTTGAACGCTGTAACACAGGCAGGGCTGGTGCATTTTGCAGCCCCTCCCGGCTCGAACAACTACTATGTATGGGGGTACATTGGGCCCCTTGAGCGGCCCCACTTGTTAGCCCCACTGTGCTGTGGCCGTTTTCGGCCGAATTCATGGTGAGCACCTTGTATCATCCAGCCTGCTGGTCCCTTGTCGGTGCGGTGCATTACTTGTGGCCCTGAGCAAGGCATAAAACTGTTTGGCTTGCTGTTGACTGGGTCAACTGGTCAGCGCATGGCAAGTCGAAATAGGCTGGCCTGACATACATTGGCTAGCAAGGGATTTAGGGTGGGCTGGTGGCAGCCATTGTTTGAGCTTGGACAGGAAATTTAAATTGAGTATGCCGTTGGAGCCTAAGTTGGCTCCTTGTGGGTGGCGCTGCCCCCACCGGCGCCCCGCTTTGACGGGGCCATTTGGTAATTGGTAATTGGTAATCAAAGGAATGGATAGCCCTGTCCCAGACGGTTTGCTGACTTTTTGTGCGCCCACTGTGCCCGGCCTGGTGGGGACGCAAACCCCGGGCGTTGCAGGGTAGCCGGTACGGGTACTATAGGTAGCACACACAGAAATACTGTAACCACCGGGTAGGACAATGCTGGGGATGGGAGTGTCTGTTAGCATGTACGCGAGCTAGCCAGGTGGCTGGGGAGCGTTGCTGAAGCTGCGTTGGGGACGTGGTGACACTGATCTGCCAATCAGATCACTGCTGCTGCAGCGAGATTGCAAAAGAGGACCTTCATTTGTTTTGAATGCTTGCTTGTCTCTCCCTGTGCTGGGGCGTGCTTGCGCAATCGTGCAGCTGGTTTGCTTCTTCGTTGTTACTTGCAATTGTTAGGAAGGATTGCCACTTTAATGCCTTTGATGCTCTTAGGAGCACATGACGGCAGAGCCATGCTAAGGGTAACCATGACATTGTTTGCGGGCACTCAGTTCTAAACAGCCTTTATCAGCAATGAATGTGTGTGCTTGCTTCTGTCCGTGTTGCTAGGGATGCTCTGGCAGGTGGAGGATGGGTAAGACCACTCCATGCAAGCTCAATGAGCCAGAAGTGCTGATGCTCATCGTGGCGCGGGATGCTGGGGGTAGAATGTGGGAGCGGTGGAAGTGTGGGGTGCCAGAACAGGTAGTGTCAGAGTGAACTAGGATGTCCCTTAGCAGCTTGGCTTAGATGTGAAAGAGCATCGATGCCAGCTGTACAAAAGCTCCAAGGCATGCTTTGTAGCAGCTAAAGGAAGTCTGGGGCAGCCTAGGCTGCAGCAGTGGTATGAGAGTGGCTGTAAATGGTGTACTTCGTGGTAATAGGGAGTGTAAATGGCTCAGATAATGCTGTTTTTGGGGTTGTGCAATGGCCAGACCTTGGCCAGATGCTGGCCAGATGCAGCAGTGCGCCAGAGTTAGCCAGACTTGCCAGACCATAGCCAGACCATGGGCCAGATGCTGGCCAGCCATGGCTAGAGCTGGGCCAGACCCCCGCTTGCCCTAGTGATTCGTAGAAGCCTGCCCGTAAGTGTTTGCTGCGAGATCTGGATGCAGCTATGCGTTGCCTGATGGTTGCAGGCAGTTGTTGTTGCCACCGTGGCCAGGCAGAGTTGGAAGCTGCTGCGCATGATGGCGTTCAGCGACTGTGGAAAGGCAGCAGCAGCATCCCAATGCTAACCGGGTCCTTTCTGGTTGAGCTGATTCGCCATGGAGGTGGAGGGTGTGAAGCGGACTGTCGTATTGTTTTGCATGGCCACACCGCATCCCAGAGACGGCCCTCCCTGACAGCATGCCGGCTCATGTCAAAGAATTGATGCGGAGACAAAGCATCCCAGACGCATTCCTCTACCGGCCCGCAGCAGATGGCCAATCTGCGGAGTACTGGATTGTTGAGATCAAATTCTGCAGGGACACCGACAAGGACGGAAAACTGGCGCAAGCTGTAGAGCAACACAGGGGCCTATATGACGCACTACGAGAGGCTGACAGAATGGCCACTGTACACTACACTCCCTTAGTCATAGGAGTAGCGGGCAGCATCTTCCAAGACCTGAACACAAAGCTCCTGGCTCTTGGAGTTAATGGACAAGACCTTAAGGCAACAATCAAAGCCATACACCTCAAGACCACAAAGCTGCTGCACTGGATCTACACGACCAAGCAAAAGAAAGAACGCAACAAAGACAAAAGAGCACCCTGGAAGCGCAAACGCAGATAACAAAGGTGGGTGGGCGAGATGCCCACCCACGCCAGCCAGGACAGTTTACGGTAGGGGACACGAGGCTAGGCACCCTAGCCTCAGTTGCCTCTCCCTTAACTTACGCGGGCTGGGACTGCAGCGGTGGTGCTTGCCCCCTGCAGTAGCTCAACCAGCTCGGCGTAGCTCTTCTTCTTCTTGCATGGCCGCAGGGATGCGCATGCGTCTGCGAAGGCTCCTCAGATCCGGTGTTCGAGTCCCGGTCTCCTCGCCGCCCTTAGCCGGGGCCTCTCAAGAAAAAGGTTACAGGTATCCGCGTTGTCTTGAGAATGGATTCGTCTGTTCGATGGGCTAACGGTCAGATCAACTGGGCAACACCGTCGCCGCAAGGCCGTCCGATGAGTCGTTTCGACTTCCGGTCTTGGACCCGGACGTTAAAGATCGTTTGTTTTTGTTTTCTTGCTGTTGCTGGCGGTCCCCCTCACCCTGCGCATGCATTGCCCCCCGGTCTGGTCCGGGGACAGTGAAGGACTGGACAGCATGGCGCTCCCCGGCAAGAACGGGCTGATGTATGCGCCCGATCCTGCGCTGGCAGGATCTTTCGTGCAGTACGGCCCGCTAAGGTCCGGCCCTAAGGGCCAGCCAACAACTTTGAAGCAACCAGAAGCACCTCTATTAAAGCATCTTTGGAGCGGCTTCGAAGCAACTCTCAAGCAGCTTCGGAAGCAACCAAAAGCACCTTTGAACTAGCAACTTTGGAGCGGCTTCTAAGCAACCAAAAGCAGCTTAGTTTGAAGCATCTTAAGAGCGGCTTCGAAGCAACTCTCAAGCAGCTAGCTTTGAAGCAACCAAAAGCACCTAGTCTGAAGCATCAATCTTTGGAGCGGCTTCGAAGCAACTCTCAAGCAGGTTAGTGCCGAAGTGGCAACCAAAAGCACCTTTGAAGCAACTTTGGAGCGGCTTCGAAGCAACCAAAAGCAGCTTAGTAGTTGAAGGTTGCATCTTTGGAGCGGCTTCGTGCAACTCTCAAGCAGCTTTGAAGCAACCAAAAGCACCTCTGAAGCATCTTTGGAGCGGCTTCGAAGCAACTCTCAAGCAGTTTAGTGCCGAAGCAACCAAAAGCACCTTTGAAGCAACTTTGGAGCGGCTTCGAAGCATCTCTCAGGCAGCTTTGAAGCAACCAAAAGTAGCTTTGAAGTGGCTTTGGAGCAAAAACATGCCATGCGCTCAGCTGCCTTCTGCTCAGCTCTATCGAACTCCTACGGCTCCGCGAGAATGCTCGGTCTAGAACGCACACCCCTGATTCGGCCACAGTCACCACAGTCACCACAGTCACCACAGTCACCACAGTTAGCACCCGCCCTAATACACGCGCCTCTGGTTCCGAGTAAAAAATTGTAATCTCGCAAAACGTCAGAGTCCTATCTAGAAAAAAAGCAACGCAACATCATGATCTCAGCAGTCCACGAAGGGAAAGGAGTCGTCCTCCATGGGAGGGGCGGGCCCTGTGGCCTTCAACCTCGGATAGTTTTTCTGAGCCCACACATCTCAAGACGCTCCTCTCATGCATTCAGAGGCCCTCGAGCAAATGCAAGCGGCCATGCTTGGGCTGAAACTCCAACAGTTGGAATCCCATGCGGCAGCAGGCAGGTCGGTGCAAGCAAGGGCTGCATGCTAATCACCTAGCCTTGTATGCAAGCAACACAGCCCTGTATCTTCAGCTTTCCCTGCTCATGCATGGTTACTTAGGGCGAGCATTTGCTGCCAGGTGAAGGGTTCCCACCTTGCCTGCGATCATCTGCAGATCACCAACCGCTGCCCTTGCCTTTCCCTGCCATGCAGTTCAATGTCCTGTGAGGAAATAGCAAGGAGTGGATGGCTGACTGCTCCTGCAGGCCTGCAGTATGTACCTGACCGCAGGTGCTTTGGCAAGCCTCTATGCCAATTCAGCCTGTGGCTGTCGGCACTCATTTGGGTAAGCAGGGGGGGGGGAGTCCGCTCTTACAAGGGACAGGATATCCACTTTCATCAAGGGTCACTATGAGAGTTTTACAGTGTCTCCAGATTGCCAGCTAGCACCGAAGCCAATCTCCCTTCATACAGTTCAATACAGTTCATACAGTACTATAATGTAGGTGTCTTCTGACATTCACATGCTTCATACATTACTACAGTTAATACGGACCTATTAGTATTTCTGGAGACAGAAGTTTTATGCACAACCTTGGTGAACAAAAAATAGCTGCAGGACCATCCCCTGGAAGGGAGCAGGTGTGTATGAAAGGGCTGCTTTCACCCTGGAAAACTGCACTACCTTACACATAGGGGTGACCGCTGCCCTTTGCCTTTCCTGGCACGCAGTTCAATGCATGTGAGGAAAGCAAGGGGTTTGGATGTCTGCTCCTGCACCTCCTGATCACATGTGACCTGGTGCTTGGCAAGCTTCTATGCCGACCCACCTGAGTGCTTGTGGCTGAGCAGGGGGGCTCTGCTTTTCCAAGGGAGTACAGGCCTCCACTTCTTTACTGCGATAGTGTACATTTCTCTTTCATACAGTTCAATACAGTTTCATACAGTTCAATACAGTACTGTAATGGAAGTATCTTCTGAAAGTCACATACTTAATACACTAATACAGTAAAATGGGGCTTGTTAGTGGTCTGGAGGGAAAAAAAGGTTATGCACACCTTGGTGAACACAAAGCTACATGACAGGCCCGGGGAGGGGGGCAGGTGTGTATGAAAAAAGGGCCAGTACAAATCTGGAAAACTGCACCTTCTTACACATCGGGGTCATCGCTTGCTTCCTCTGGTGCCCCCACATCTGATCCTTTGTAACAAATGCCGCAGCGAACCTTTTTGGTGGTCCACTTACCGCCCACCTTGACGCTCTTGGGCTCTTTGGGGGAGGCGTAACCCAGGGCGGTCAACTGCATCCCCAACTTCTTCTCTGACATGGCCAGCTTGAGGCGCTTGGGGCCCACCCCGTCCACCAGCAGTGCCTGCTTGATCTCATCAAAGGGCACCCAACAATCTGCATTGGGGCGCCCCTGGTCGTCCAGCTTGGTGTCGTAACCCATGGCCAGCAGGCCCTCAAGTCCGGCCTCATTGACAACCCACTCCTTGATGGCGGAAGACACACTGGCAGGTATGTTGTGCCCCTTTTGTTGGAATGTTTGGTATGCATCGAGGAGGATGCTCAGGAAGGCTGCCTGGTACTCAGGGCTGCCAAACAGGTCTTTCAGGGTGCGGTCAATCTTCTTTTCGTGATTAGGCCTGAAGGGGTTAGGCTTGCCCACAAACCGGACCTGCTTCTCAAAGACGCCTCCCTGTCTGTCTTCCACAGCTTCGTCACATGGTTCCATCTTTGGCACATCATTACACATCATAAACAGGGTGGCCCTGTTTCTGCGCCTCACCTCATCCTTGTGATTGGTCCGCATGGTCAGGTTATCGCCCCCGCTAACCGCTTTCTTGATGAGCACCCCATCCAAGATGCTGCCCTGCCGGGCTTCGCTGGAAAAGGCAATGCGCAGGTCCACGATCATTGTCAACCAACTGAGCTGCTTTGCTGCATCCGCGCCATTGTTGGGGTTGTGGACAAAGCTGTTGACGTCAAATGTTCCCACGTATGTGCCGCAGGAGCGCTCTAGGGCCTCAGTGAGCAGGCCTTTGCCTGAAGAAGTGTCGCCAACCATGATGTACATCTTCCGGAGCCTGTAGTCTCCGAAGAGGGCCCTGGCGAGGGCTATCTGCTCACACAGGGTCACGCCCTCCATGAGCTGCTCGCTGGTGTAGGGGTCAGTCCACATCACCTTCATCAGGTGAGTCTTGGCTGCTGACTCTTTGCACCGGTCAAATGCGCGGTCTATGCGGCCCCTGAAAATGATGCTAGGGTCGAATCCAGAGCTGAATTTGTTGGTCTTGAAGTCGTAGATGCGTCCTTGAACAACAGTTTGCCTAGGCTGCTGTCCAAGTTTTTGACATAGAAATCGTCGTCCAGCTGGATGTGGTTAGGCAGCATGCTGAGCATCTTTTTGATGTTGCTGGAATCACCCCCGTAGTTCAGTGACCGCTTACCCTGCTGGAAAATCAGGTCGTCTTTGTGTGCATGCACGGCCGTCTGCAGGGCATGGGGGCTGCTCTCCCACATGCCTGTGTCTTTGTTGAAGAGGTGCACAGCCCCCTCCACTAGCCTGAACAAGTCTTGGCCGTAGAGCTTGACAAACTTTGCGGCAGCAAAATCGTCGTCCACAAGGACGTTCGCACCAACTTCAGCCAGCAGCTGGGGATAGTTGGAAACCATGGGCTTCACTGCTATCTCAATGGCACACCCTCTGGCTCTTAAGACATCCTCTGTGACCTGTTGCAGGCACTCTGGGGCGAGGCCCTCTTCTCCAGGCTCCAGGTGAACCAGGAGGCCGTCGTAGATCAAGCAATTCACCTGACGCCCCTGCTTTTGGAGGGAGTGGGCGATCTCCACCAACAGCTCCAACTCCTGGCTGCACATCAGGTAATGCAAGAATGTGACCCTGCCCTTGAGCATCTTTGCAGCCTCTGCTTCCTTGGCATACCTTGGATCTGCCATCAGCACCTTGCCAAGCATCTTGACCTCGGTAGCCAGGCGGTGCAGGAAGAAGTTGCCCCTGCCCTCATTACAATATTTGGGGGGCTTGGCGCCATTGAGGACAGCTACCACAGCTTGCGTGCGGTCTGCATATGAACTTAGCCCATAGTCTTGCTCCAGTTGGGCCAAGACAGCATCCCTGTTTTCCACGTAGTGCTTCAGGTTGACAGCCAGGTCCAGGTTTTCAGACCCCTTGCATGCCAACAGCAGCATATTGGGATGTGAGTTCTTGATGTCCACGTCAGCACATCCCTCCACAATGTATTTCCTGATTTCAGTGGGCAGCGTTCCCAGCGTCACGTCCCCATATATTCTGCCGATGCCCTGGGACTTGCAGGCGGGGTTCTTCCTACTGCTGAAATCATACTTTGCTTCCACACACCACATTTTCGTCTCAGGGTCCTTGGCAGCATGCTTTAGGAAGCGATTCAGCTTTCCGCGGTGGTCTGCAGAGAACACGTCGGGAGGGGCTTCAAGCAATTCTGTAGCCCTGTCCATGTTGAAATATTCCTTCAAGCAAAACTTCATCCCCGGGAATTGCAGGGCTTGCCTCAGGGTGTCCACAGAGCCAAGCACGGACAAGGAGTCATCCACGTGAGTTGCTGTTGGCTGCTCCATGAGCTATGCTATCACACAGCTTTGGGTAGGGAATGTTTTGGATTGGATGGACGCAAGCCTGTTTGTTCCTGGCTTTCCGACGGAGATAGGCCTCTCGCCACAGCTGCTGGTAGTGAGCATCATTCGCCCGCACTTTTTCTGCAGTCCTGGCCCTCTCCTGGGCCCTGAACTCGGGGTCACTGTGGTATCTTTGAGTGTAGTAGTGCTTGGTGCTGCTTTGGGCCGGTCCCTGCTGGGTGGTGGCCATACTGCTGGGGATGCAATCCTATGGTAGCAAAATCAGAAGGAGGCCTGGGACGCGTGTCATGATGTTGCTTGTTTGGCACACGACTGTAATGTGTTTGTGCTGCAACAAGATCAAAAGGTGCTGGTTCAGGGAGCAGGTGGGAGCAGCAGCAGGAGGCTAATCAGTTGAAGCACACACCCCTGGCCTCCGTGATGACCTTGTTCGCCGTATCAGGCACCGTGATTTGTAATTGAAAGCCAGGAACTTAACGGGTCGCTTGTGGGAGATCAACCCAGCTGCTGACAGAGCACAGGTGAGCCGCATGCCTGCCATGATCACCTCGTTTGCCGTATCAAGCACCTTGATTCTGTAATTTGATGCAACAAATATCATGGGACCTTTTCTGGGAGATCAACCCAGCTGCTGACAGAGCACAGGTGAGCCGCATGCCTGCCATGATCACCTCGTTTGCCGTATCAAGCACCTTGATTCTGTAATTTGATGCAACAAATATCATGGGACCTTTTCTGGGAGATCAACCCAGCTGCTGACAGAGCACAGGTGAGCCGCATGCCTGCCATGATCACCTCGTTTGCCGTATCAGGCGCCTTGATTCTGTAATTTGATGCAACAAATATCATGGGACCTTTTCTGGGAGATCGATCCAGCTGCTGACAGAGCACAGGTGAGCCGCATGCCTACTGTGATCACCTCGTTTGCCGTATCCGGCACCTTGATTCTGTAATTTGATGCAACAAATATCATGGGACCTTTTCTGGGAGATCGATCCAGCTGCTGACAGAGCACAGGTGAGCCGCATGCCTACTGTGATCACCTCGTTTGCCGTATCAGGCACCTTGATTCTGTAATTTGATGCAACCAATATCATGGGACCTTTTCTGGGAGATCGATCCAGCTGCTGACAGAGCACAGGTGAGCCGCATGCCTACTGTGATCACCCTGGTTTGCTGTATCAAAGCACCGTGTTTTTTTCCCTTGCTGCCAGGAACCTATTGGGTGTTTCAGGGAGATCGATCCAGCTGCTGTCAGAGCACAGGTCAACAGCATGCCTGTGATCACATGCTTTGCCACATCAAGCACCATGTTTTTGTTCCTTGCTGCTAGGAATGTACTGGATATCAATTCAACTTAGACGGATAGGGCATAGGTCTGTGACATAGGTGAACAACATGCCTCCCCGATTAGTCACCTGGCACACACTCGCAAAACCGCACTTGCAGTCGGTTCTGCAGTGCACAGACTGCTAAGCCGTAGCATTTTGTGGGGCAGCTGCTAATTTCCTTTGCAGGAGCCATGGCACACTGCCTTGCATTGAATCACCCAGGCAAGCTCAGCTCCTGATGCTTTCTGCTGCAGAGCTGATGGCTGTTGGAGAAGCAGCACCTGCTGCAGCTGCTGAAGGTGATTAGGTGGGTTTCATACCTTCATGTGCATCTGGACTTTTGGTCCCGTACAAGACCAGCATGCTCGGCCATGGTTACCATGAGCCCTCCTATGAACCTCAACTCCAGACCCTTTCTGCTGCAGAGTAGTAGCCGTTCGGGAGAGGAGCTGCAGTGGCAGCAGCTGCCAGAACTGATGCCCTTGCATCCTTGCAGGTGCATTGCCAAAGCCTTGACTCTGAGCACCTGGCAGGGCGGCATTGCTGTTTCAGATGACAAGAGTTTGGGGCTTGGACTGTCTTACTGATACATGTGCTGACAGAGCACAGCTGAACAGCATATCTCTGTGATCACCCTGGTTTGCCGTACCAAGCACCATGCTGTTGTTCCTTGACGCCAGCAAAGTAGTGGAAGATAATCCAGCTGTTGAAAGGTCATAGCTGAACAACACGTCCCCGCAAACATCTGGGGTTGCTGTTCCAGACACCGTTTGTTTCTGCGCCAGGAAACTAATGGGTGTTGTGGGAGATCAAAGCAGCTGCTGACAGAGCATAGTAGAACTGCATGCCCTCTGTGTTCACCTAGTTTGCCAGATCAGGCACCGTGATTTGTAATTGAAAGCCACGAACTTAATGGGCCGTTTGTGGGAGATCAATCCAGCACAGGTGAACCGCATGCCCTCCATGATCATCTCGTTTGCCGTATCAAGCACTGCAATTATGTAGCTTGCTGCCAGGAATGTTGTGGGAGATCAATGCAGCTGCCCACAGAGCACAGGTGAACCGCATGCCCTCCTTGATCACCTCGTTTGCCGTATCAAGCACTGCAATTATGTAGCTTGCTGCCAGGAACGTTGTGGGAAATCAATCCAGCTGCTGACAGAGCACAGGTGAACCGCATGCGATGCGCTCCCAGCAGAGTATGATCGCATGCCTATCCTTTATACCCAAAAGCTCATGGCTTAAAGTGGCCTGTACACTGCCTCAACAGCTGTCCTTGGTGCCGTGGGTTTGTTCCTCCTGCCAGGGAGTTGATGGGCCTTTTGGCAGAGCAGAGCAGATGTGAACATGGTGAGTTAACCATGGGGAATGAAATCACCAGTAGTCCTAGCTGCTCCCAGATTGTTGCATGCCTGTATGTTGACCACCTGAGTGGGGAAGTTGTGTCTGCTCCCTTCCTGACCGATTGCAGATGTGTGTACGTGGAAGGACTATTGCTGGTTGTAGAGCTGAGCCTTGGAGGCTGAGCAGTTATACGGGGATACAACTTTGAGTGATCAGGCAGACTAATAGCCCTGCGCTGGTCACCTGATTTAACCGTGTTTCAGATGTTGATTCCCACTTCCTTGTGTTGTAGAAAAGGTATGCCTTGGCATGAAAAGGAAACGCTGTGCAGCAGAGCATGAGTGACCAGGCAAAATTTCGCCCTGCGCTGATCACCTGAATTAGTAACCGTGTTTCAGATGTTGATTCCCACTTCCTTGTGTTGCAGAAAATGTATGCCTTGGCATGAAAAGGAAACGCTGTGCAGCAGAGCAGGAGTGGTCAGACAGACATTTGCCCCTATGCTGATCACTTGGTTTAACCGGTTTCAGATAGCGTCTCCTACTTTCTTGCGTTGCAGAAAAGGTATGCCTTGGTGTGAAAAGGAAAACACTGTGCAGCAGAGCAGGAGTGATCAAGCAGACATTTGCCACTGTGCTGATCACCCTGTTGAACCGTTATTGAACCGCAACTCCTGATGTTTTTGCTGCAGGGAGAAAATGCCCTGCTGCAAAAGGGACGGAGGGGGTGTGGACATGCTGCAGGTGAACGGAGACAGTGGCTGCTTCTTACATCCCGTAGTGACAGCATACGATGTGTCAATCAAGCGTCCATACCATATTAAGGTAGGCAACCCTTACTGCCAGCCATCACCCAACTGTTACTGCCTTGCAAAGCCGGGGTTCAAGGGATCCCCAACAGGCCGGTGCCGACAAACTGAACACTTGCATGGTTTGCTATTGGGTTCGGACTAGTTGGGGTTATCATTACCTGGGACTGAACCAAATCCAGCACCGGCGTTGTTGGCATATCCGCAGCTCACTTGTTACACACCAATGGTACTGCTGATTGTGCTACCCACCCCAGCCCTCATTGGTCATGATCACCTGCATTTGACCGGTTTCTAATGGCAAACTGCTTTCTTCGCTACAGAAGGAAATGCCTTGGTCTGAAAGGGACTGACGTGCATTGCAGTTGGAGTGATCAGTGCTGGCAGTGTGTTGACCTTTTCCAAATGCTGTTCAGCCGATGCCATGCTGTGCAAGGAATTAGAGCTGACAGGTGGGCCCATGCTTTATGTATCATCCACCTGGTTATCTTGGACCAGTCAGGGTCAGTTTCACACATGCCCTGTGCTGATCACCTTGGCTGTTATTGACCAAACCATGCTTCTGTTCCTTTGATGTGTAGAAGCTGCTGATTGTTGCTGCTGCCAGAGCTGTTAGATGAACAAGGCAAGAGCACAGCACCCTTGGCCAGGGTGTGCACTTAGTTCACCTGTGCTCTACCAGCAGCTGTAGCCATCCGCCAGATAAAGACAGCAGTTCATGGCATGAAGGAACAAAATCACAAACCAGGTGCGATCACCTGAAATGCTGTTTTTAACACCGTAGTTTTATTCCTTCCAGCAGCTGAAGCTGGTGTGGTATAGCTAGAAGGGACGTGAACAGCCGTTCTCCTGCTGCTTGATGCTGATCTCGCACACGGTTGTTTGCGCCCCTTTTTGCAGGCAATGGCAGGGCCATCCCCCTCCGTCATGATGCCCTAAACATCTCGAGGGCTCGAGGGTTTCCCCATGGAATGTGCCTGGTCATGGCGCAGGTGAGCACCAGGGACCAGGGGGTTAGAGGTTTTTGAGACTGATGTGGAAAACCACCCATGGGAAAGGTCTGGCCATAAGCAGGCAGCTCAATCATGGCGACTTTCAACAGCTGGTTAAAGAAGCAGGTGGACCGTCGGGATCATGTGGGTGACCTGGCAGACGATATAGTGAATGATGTCAGCTTACCAGCTAACAAAGAAAGATGGTTGGAGTACCTTGAAGCCAACAATGCTTGTAAAGCAGCAATCCGTGCTTTTCACCGGGCCTGGTCTGAGTATGAGGCATTGAAGGCAAGGCATGGAAGGAGGACAAGCACAGCCAATTGTGCCACTGATGAAGTAAGTATACTTTCTAGATGTTTACTGCAAACGTTTTCACGCTCCTCACCCATCCACTCTTTTGCCTGTCGCAGGACCCTGAGATCACAGGCATGCGTGCTGCTCTAGCAGAGGCCCACATTACTCTGATCCCTATAAGCAGCAGGAGCACATGGCAAGCAAAGGTGTGTGTCCCGCTTGCCAGGCTGCTCAACGACAGAACTAACAAAGGGGCCCCGAGGCAGGCATCAAGGAGCGGGATCACAGGAGATGCCACCTCTCCAGCTTCAGCACGTATGGCCCTCTACAAGCTGGCAGCCCTGGACTTGTCGCGGCGCCTACAAGATCAGGACATGTCTGTATGTGACGCTGTGCTGAAGGCGGTAACAGCATTTAAGAACATCATGCCGTTGGGTCATCCCCATAGGAGAGAGCTGCAAGAGGCTCTGCACATGAGGACTGAGTGTAGCCTTGGGTAGAAATGGTTCCCAGTAATGTTTCATTTGGCAATGATTGGACTCAGTGTGTGTACAGGGGGGCATGGAAACTTGACTATAATAGAGTCTGGTTGTTTGAATGCCTTAGGGGTGGCCGTACCAACAAGAACCACTGTGTGTCACTTCTATAGCAGATCAATGAATGAGCGGGTATTGTGTTGTTTTAATGGTTTTATCCATGCAGCAGGAGGGCGTTAAGACAGTGAATTGTGACTCTTAGCTCCTGCGGATGGCACTGGACCAACCTGTTACCAACCTGTTACCAACCTCAACAGGCAATTTACGTTGAGATGGCTGGGCAGTCGATGCCTAATACTTCGCTTTACTGCTCCCAGTCCCCAAAGCGCGCTCCACTCTGGCCAGGCGCGGGAGCATCGTGATGAGTCATTGCGCTCTAAGGGCGAGGCTCGCGGGAGCCTTGTCATTCTCTCAACAGCCGCCTATGCAACCAATATATAGCCATATGGTAACGCTTCTGATCATAAAATAGCAGCTGCCTGCACGCTAGCATGCCTGAAGGATCGTACTGAACCCTCGTGAACCGATACAGATGAGGTAGCCTACTAGCGCAAGAACCCCCGGCAGTCGCTTCAGCGGTCCACTTCACTGGGTTCGAACAATCTCGTGTTATCTACTTTGTCGTCCGGTGATTTCCAGTGCATAAGCCTTGCTTGTGCCTCTGAGACTGAGTATCACAGTAGAAGCCTGATGGAGCTGGCGCAGAAAACAGTCGGAAGCGCCTTGCAGCAAGTTGGGAACATCAAAAACGCCTCTCAAGGACTTCTCTATGACGTCTATAGATTGGCTTATGGCCCTGAAGGAGCTGCCCTGCTCCAGGGCACAGTGCCCAACCGGCTTGGGGAAATGTTGATCAAAGTGAAGCCCAATGATCCAGGTGTCCCTTTCCTTTCGTTCCTTCCCTTTCCTCACGTTGTTGCCCAGCGGATGGCCCAACCCCAGCACAACACCTCAGCAATTGCTCAACCTCCTAGCCATGCCTCGTCCAAACAAGCCCATGGAAATGATCTGCCGCTGCTAGCCGGCCACCTGGATAAGGCAGAGAGCAGGGCACGCCTCTATAACAACAACAACAACAACAAACATTAAGGTGTGGCAACCGCAAAGGGCTGCTAGGTCGAAACGACCAAACACACCCTATAACAGGTGGTGCAAGCAGACACAGAGCATCAGGGCCCTGTACTCGGCCCAGCTGCACCAGCAGTTGGCAGGGTTGGCAAAGCGCGATACCGTCCCTGCTGCATGGCTCGAGGAGATCTGCAAGTGCTTGAGTGGCAGTGTCGGCGGCATGGCCGCTGATGAAGCACATGACTGGCCACTGCTGAGGCAGTTGGTGCAAGCCTTCCAGGAGGGAGATGACCACACCATAAAGGGTTGGAGCAAGGCTTGGCAGAAGGTAGGGAGGTTGCACATGGGCGAGCATGCTTTAACTGAACATCCAAAAAAGACTATGCTGATTTCCCATGTATCTTGGCTTTGCCGTTGACTGGGTCAACTGGTCAGCACATGGCGAGTCGAAATGGGCTGGCCTGACATACATTCGCTGGCAAGGGACAAGGGTGGGCTGGTGGCAGCCGTTCTGAGTTTTCATAATGAGTTCTGAGTTTGCCGTTGGAGCCTAAGATGGCTCCTTGTGGGTGGCGCTGCCCCCACCGGCGCCCCACTTTTGATGGGGTCATTCAGTAATCGTAATCGTAATCGTATCTTCTTGCAGAATCAAGATGGCAGCAAGCAGAGTCTGAACCCCAGCAAGGAGCAGCCCTCCCACACCTCCCCAAGTGCTGGCAGCAGCTCAGAAGTTGGAGATCAGGATGCAGAAGTAAAGGCCGCTGCCGAGAAGACATTGGAGGGTGAGAACGTTCAGGCCAGACCTGTGCGCCGTAAAAGCAGCTCTGAACGAGGCAGCTACAGCAACTTCCGGCAACTACACCGCAATAATCAAGTCGCTGGAAGGCGGCATCAACTTTGAAATAATTGCAATTGACAATTTGATAGGCTCCTTGTCCAAGCAGTTGCAAAGACAAAACTGGGCAGTGCTTGGCCAGCAGCTTGAGGAATACCAGCGGCAGCTCCAGCAGGCCAAGGACAAAGTATGTGATGCAGAGTCGGTGTTAGCAGCTGTGAAATGCAACAACACTGCCAAGGTGAGCTTAGGTGCAACTGCAATAGCAACGAGCAACTTGTTCTAGCTTAACAACAGCAAACCTGCATCGCCTGCGTATTGATACCTGAAGTGGCTATCGGGTCACCCAGGAAGAAACGTTGACACTAGGCCTACTGTGCCTGTATTGCAGGTGACACCACCTCCTGGCCCTTCCAGCAGCATAAACCACCATGAGGCCGCTGAGGAGCCGCCAAGCAAAAAGCAGCGCACATGCCAGAGCCTTCAGCAATCACAAGGCGGTACACATGCCAGTGCTGAGCCCTCAATGCAGCAACCTGGTGTATCGGGAATGACAACTTCAGGCAAAGGAGCAGCTCCTACCCCTACGGCAAGTACCACTACTGCTACTGCAGGCAATGAGGGCTCATATGGGGAGAGCAAGTCAGCAAGCAGATCTGGCCCAGGCCGTAGTGCTGTTAGTCCTGGGAGTAGGACCATTCGAGGTCAGCAGCACCACCCCAACAAGGCAGCAGCAGTGGAGATTGCAGAGATGCAGGCGCATGAGCTACACACCAAGCTGGTGAAGGTCAAGATGATTCTGGAAAATGGAGCCCCTGAGGATGCATCAGCTGCATATTGGCAGGCCCAGCAGCTACTGGAGAAGCTTCAGAAAGCCATGGAAGATGTTAAGAAGCAACTAATAGATCATGCCACAAATTAAGCACTCCTTCGTTTGGTATCAGGGGTTGAGTCTGGTTGCTGTGCAAAGCTGTGTTTGCTTACTGCCACAAGATGCTGTGCAAAATAGCCAGAACAACCAGACTGAATTAAATATTAGAGTTTATTCAGACAACTGCCCAGATACGGAAGTTGAGCAGGCTCCTGGCAACGGAGCAGATCATTTTTTAATTGAGATGTCCTTCAACGCTGTCGCCATGTCGTCCCTTTCCAGGCTCGCTTGCTTCCACTCCAGCCGCAGTCGATTCATGCTGTTGCCTCGTCAGAAAAAGCTCCCCAGGCTGCATGGTGCCTAACGAAGAGTTCGCCACCAGCACAGCTATCTCGGATATTGTCTTATAGCTAATGTTGCAGCTTGAGCGAGCAATTTGGTTGCAAGCACCTACGTAGATTAGGCGAAGCAAGCATGTTTACAACCGGAAAGAGAGACTCAAACGGCGCAGCCACCATTCCACGCACCCAACGATCTGCCACAAGAAAGAGCTCATTTAGCCATGAATGAACGTCCAACTTTGGTCATTGTACAGCCATGTTAGGTGCAAAAGCTAGTTCATATGCATCGATTGAGGCGGCCGAGGCAACCGAGTGTCTCTCGAGTGCGATTGGTAACGTCAAGGCCACCGGAACACTGCCGCCGAGCCCGCCGGAAATCATATCAAAGATGATCAAGTAGACCCTGCAGAACCCCAATCCTCGATACAGGTAATGCCAGTTACACAATCAGACCCACAATGCCCCCAAAGAAAGTAAGTTTGCCACAAGCACAGTAGAACAGAACATAACATAACAAACATTTAAGGTGTGGCAACCGCAAAGGGCTGCTAGGTCAAACCGACCAAAAAAAAAAAAAAAAATTTTAAGGTGCGGCAACCGCAAAGGGCTGCTAGGTCGAAACGACCAAACACACCATCGGATGGGTCCAAAAATAATGGAATCCATACCACCAAGCAAGAGGAATACCCAAGCAGACATCCAACTACGGACACAGCAAACAAATCACCAGCAGGAGACTGATGGGTGTATCCAAATCAAACACAATCCAGAGCACCAACCAAGCAGGATGTCCAGTAAGTCCACCGCATATGTACCACCCAAGACGGCCAGCACACCAACCAAGGCGAATACCCAAACATGTAGCTATCTAGACTTCAACCAGTTCCTCATCAGACGAATCACTAGGAACATCTGTCTCCGACTCCGAATCAAACAGATCCAAATATTGACCTGCCGGGAGCAAGATATCCGGTAAGTCCACCACATCAGTACCACCGGACTGATGGCAGTACCAACAGACACGAACACACACGGCCACATACTTGACCAAGGCCGAGAGAGGGACACAGCCAGTGGCTGACAGTGCCCAGAAATCAGCATACCTGAGCGAGGACAACGCGGCCACGGGGGGAACCACAGCTGCCAGAAACAAATCTCTAGCCTCAACAATTGTGGGGTGTTCACACATGAACAAACAATGCGCCTCATCATCAACTACTGTGGAGCTACACCGCAAACATGTGCGTTGAGAATGCGGAAGGAGGGGCGGAAGCCAACGCCCAGTATGGATACGCAAATGATGGCAACCAAGACGAAAACGCAAGAAACGTACCAACACACCATGAGACAGTCGACATGAGTAAAAAGAAGGGACAACGCCCAAAACATGTGTACCAACAACCCTGAAATACAGACCAGTACGGGAGTACCAGTACCAAACACACCAAACACACCAGAAATACAATGGACTGACGGATTCCATTAGTTCATTCAATTAAAATTGGCCTCCAATGTACAGTGGTAAGTACTGTCAGCAACTGATCTTGCATTGCCCTTGTTCTTTCTTCAAGTACTGTCAGCAATACGAGCAACACTCGTACTCTGTACGGGTGTGAAGCCCGGGTGTGAAGCTTCGAACTCTTCGAGATGGCCTGCATGGATATTACCTAGTAGAGCACCCTAGTAGAGCTTTCAGTGGTGGCTGCGTCCACCGCTTCCTCATCCAAGAGTTCCACCGAGCTTATGACACAGACCTTCCGGAGTCGCGTGCATTTCCCAACTGAGCGTTGGACCCTCGTTACTCATGCTGTCTCTGGCACGTTCTGCCCGTGTTGTGGGGGGTTGGCCTTCCAACAGGGGTGGCTTAGCTGCTCCTTGCAACCACAATGCTGCCCGCTTCAAGCACGCACATCAGGCCAGCAGCACCCCACTCCAGGGCCCCTTTGAGGGGCTGCCGCGGATCAGGTGCATGGAAGACCTAACAAAGGCAAGCGGCTATGGCAGTACTTTAATCTGGCGTACATGGATATTCCCAAACGGAGGGCTTACTCCCCCCCTTCTTCTATTGCAGCTGATGCACGAGAGCCCTTTGGCACGTGAGGTCGTGGAGCTTTTGGCAGCCCCTCTTATGGCCGAGCAAGTGCGCATCTACCATGCGCCCAACATTGATCCCCTCGCCTACACTGTTGTCGAGCGCCAGAGCCTTGCGGATGCCTGCAGCAGCCTTGACTCATTGCACGCTTTTCTGAGGGAGGAGCTGGGCATTGCTGCCGGCCAGGAAATTGATGTCAGCTGGGCTGATGATGTGCACCCTGGTGGCAAGCAGTACCAGCTCACCCAGACTGCTGAGGCTGCCCCACTGCCATACATCGTGGGGAGGGCTGTCAGCTGGTTTGTGGCAGAGAAGCAGTAAGCAGCGTCTGGTTGCGGCAATGGACTCGCCTTTAATGGACCCTGCGTGTAGTCTGTGCAGACGGCAGGAAGCCCAGGGTTCTTATATGTGCTTTTCAGCGGGTGGGGCTGCAGCGGCTATCCACCTGTGCCGTGCACGTTTTGGCTGTGATAGTCTATGCATGGTGCGCGTCTTGGGGCTACTGCGCTTATGCACATGCTGCTCCCCTTGGACCCAATGTTCTGCGGGTGGGAGTGGGGCTGCCCTGCTCTCACACCTGCGGCCTTTCTGTCCAGCAACAAGGACGGCAGCTGCATAGCTACAACATGGCAGGGCGGGGCCCCCCTTAGACCCCCTATGTTCCCGATGTGACAAAGTGAAGGTAGCCAGGGTTCAACTCCCCTTATCATGCTATTGATAGGTGGCTGGGGCATCACGCGGGATGATGCACTCTTAGCTGGGTGTGGCAAAGCTTTTCACATTGGCGGAGTTGGTAACGATACCTGCCTGCCATCCGGGCAGTCCGAGGTTTGACTCCCTGTAATATCACTCTTTGTTCCAACCATGTACTTAAATGTTCTCAAACAAATATGTTCTGCATGTATGGGCTGTGGTGCCACAGTGTTGGGCTGTGTTTGCCTTGGATGTATGTGGCGCTGGCAGTAGTGGTGTGGTCCTATCTTCTGGCGGGTGTGGTGTCTATAACTCTGCCTTGTTGGCGAATGATGGTCAAGATGGCTTCTGTGACTGGTGCTGGCTCCTTGCATGTGAAGTCAGCCGCATGACCTGCAGCTTGCATGTTGTATGGGTGCTTCCCGACGTTGTACTGCCCCCATTGGCTTTTTGAGGACCATGATTACCTTGGCTGACCATCACCTTCTTCCATACTTTGACTTGAGCGGAAGAGAGAACAGGAGCAATAAGGGTGAGTCTGATCAAGGTGGCTACTGCGGCGTACTTTGTCCCCCACTTTCTGAGCGTTTGAGCCTACTGCAACTTTGGGTGCAAAGCAGCAGTCCAACCACAAGAAGTCCTTGTGACTTGGTTCCACTCCTTGTACTTGCCTTGCAGCTTGTCATGGTTCCCACAAGGCGGGTGCACTTGTAGCTGCTCGCTACCTGCCAGGTCCTGAGCCTGTTAAATGGTTTCATGGGTGATCCAGGCAGGAAGCTGCCACTCACAAGACACTGAGTGAGACTCACAGATTCCCAGGACTTCCACGCCAGTCCCATGTGTGCATGGTTCTCAATGGGCAGCCTGCTGTCTTGATCCGGGGGAAGTCTAACAGTTTAACCTTACTGCACGTACATGTTATTTTTGCGTGTCAGGAAACCGTTCCACGTCTGCCATCACATCTTGGCAGCATCTGGCAATCTAACTTCCAATTGGTGGTCTGGAAGCCTTTTGTGTTGGATCCATCCGATGGTGTGTTTGGTCGGTTCGACCTAGCGGCCCTTTGCGGTTGCCACACCTTAAATGTTTGTTGTTGTTGTTGTAATCTTGCACGTATTTCTGTTCTACTGTGCTTGTGGCAAACTTACCGTTCTTTGGGGGCATTGTGGGTCTGATTGTGTAACTGGCATTACCTGTATCGAGGATTGGGGTTCTGCAGGGTCTACTTGATCATCTTTGATATGATTTCCGGCGGGCTCGGCGGCAGTGTTCCGGTGGCCTAGGAACGTTACCAATCGCACTCGAGAGACACTCGGTTGCCTCGGCCGCCTCAATCGATGCATATGAACTAGTTTTTGCACCTAACATGGCTGTACAATGACCAAAGTTGGACGTTCATTCATGGCTAAATGAGCTCTTTCTTGTGGCAGATCGTTGGGTGCGTGGAATGGTGGCTGCGCCGTTTGAGTCTCTCTTTCCGGTTGTAAACGTGCTTGCTTCGCCTAATCTACGTAGGTGCTTGCAACCAAATTGCTCGCTCAAGCTGCAACATTAGCTATAAGACAATATCCGAGATAGCTGTGCTGGTGGCGAACTCTTCGTTAGGCACCATGCAGCCTGGGGAGCTTTTTCTGACGAGGCAACAGCATGAATCGACTGCGGCTGGAGTGGAAGCAAGCGAGCCTGGTAAGGGACGACATGGCGACAGCGTTGAAGGACATCTCAATAAAAAAATGATCTGCTCCGTTGCCAGGAGCCTGCTCAACTTCCGTATCTGGGCAGTTGTCTGAATAAACTCTAATATTTAATTCAGTCTGGTTGTTCTGGCTATTTTGCACAGCATCTTGTGGCAGTAAGCAAACACAGCTTTGCACAGCAACCAGACTCAACCCCTGATACCAAACGAAGGAGTGCTTAATTCGTGGCATGATCTATTAGTTGCTTCTTAACATCTTCCATGGCTTTCTGAAGCTTCTCCAGTAGCTGCTGGGCCTGCCAATATGCAGCTGATGCATCCTCAGGGGCTCCATTTTCCAGAATCATCTTGACCTTCACCAGCTTGGTGTGTAGCTCATGCGCCTGCATCTCTGCAATCTCCACTGCTGCTGCCTTGTTGGGGTGGTGCTGCTGACCTCGAATGGTCCTACTCCCAGGACTAACAGCACTACGGCCTGGGCCAGATCTGCTTGCTGACTTGCTCTCCCCATATGAGCCCTCATTGCCTGCAGTAGCAGTAGTGGTACTTGCCGTAGGGGTAGGAGCTGCTCCTTTGCCTGAAGTTGTCATTCCCGATACACCAGTTGCTGCATTGAGGGCTCAGCACTGGCATGTGTACCGCCTTGTGATTGGTGAAGGCTCTGGCATGTGCGCTGCTTTTTGCTTGGCGGCTCCTCAGCGGCCTATGGTGGTTTATGCTGCTGGAAGGGCCAGGAGGTGGTGTCACCTGCAATACAGGCACAGTAGGCCTAGTGTCAACGTTTCTTCCTGGGTGACCCGATAGCCACTTCAGGTATCAATACGCAGGCGATGCAGGTTTGCTGTTGTTAAGCTAGAACAAGTTGCTCGTTGCTATTGCAGTTGCACCTAAGCTCACCTTGGCAGTGTTGTTGCATTTCACAGCTGCTAACACCGACTCTGCATCACATACTTTGTCCTTGGCCTGCTGGAGCTGCCGCTGGTATTCCTCAAGCTGCTGGCCAAGCACTGCCCAGTTTTGTCCTTGCAACTGCTTGGACAAGGAGCCTATCAAATTGTCAATTGCAAATATTTCAAAGTTGATGCCGCCTTGCAGCGACTTGATTATTGCGGTGTAGTTGCCGGAAGTTGCTGTAGCTGCCTCGTTCAGAGCTGCTTTTACGGCGCACAGGTCTGGCCTGAACGTTCTCATATCCTCCAATGTCTTCTCGGCAGCGGCCTTTACTTCTGCATCCTGATCTCCAACTTCTGAGCTGCTGCCAGCACTTGGGGAGGTGTGGGAGGGCTGCTCCTTGCTGGGATTCAGACTCTGCTTGCTGCCATCTTGATTCTGCAAGAAGATACGATTACGATTACGATTACTGAATGACCCCATCAAAAGTGGGGCGCCGGTGGGGGCAGCGCCACCCACAAGGAGCCATCTTAGGCTCCAACGGCAAACTCAGAACTCATTATGAAACTCAGAACGGCTGCCACCAGCCCACCCTTGTCCCTTGCCAGCGAATGTATGTCAGGCCAGCCCATTTCGGCGACTCGCCATGTGCTGACCAGTTGACCCAGTCAACGGCAAGGCCAAGATACATGGGAAATCAGCATAGTCTTTTTTGGATGTTCAGTTAAAGCATGCTCGCCCATGTGCAACCTCCCTACCTTCTGCCAAGCCTTGCTCCAACCCTTTATGGTGTGGTCATCTCCCTCCTGGAAGGCTTGCACCAACTGCCTCAGCAGTGGCCAGTCATGTGCTTCATCAGCGGCCATGCCGCCGACACTGCCACTCAAGCACTTGCAGATCTCCTCGAGCCATGCAGCAGGGACGGTATCGCGCTTTGCCAACCCTGCCAACTGCTGGTGCAGCTGGGCCGAGTACAGGGCCCTGATGCTCTGTGTCTGCTTGCACCACCTGTTATAGGGTGTGTTTGGTCGTTTCGACCTAGCAGCCCTTTGCGGTTGCCACACCTTAAATGTTTGTTGTTGTTGTTGTTGTTATAGAGGCGTGCCCTGCTCTCTGCCTTATCCAGGTGGCCGGCTAGCAGCGGCAGCAGCAACCAGATCATTTCCATGGGCTTGTTTGGACGAGGCATGGCTAGGAGGTTGAGCAATTGCTGAGGTGTTGTGCTGGGGTTGGGCCATCCGCTGGGCAACAACGTGAGGAAAGGGACACCTGGATCATTGGGCTTCACTTTGATCAACATTTCCCCAAGCCGGTTGGGCACTGTGCCCTGGAGCAGGGCAGCTCCCTCAGGGCCATAAGCCAATCTATAGACGTCATAGAGAAGTCCTTGAGAGGCGTTTTTGATGTTCCCAACTTGCTGCAAGGCGCTTCCGACTGTTTTCTGCGCCAGCTCCATCAGGCTTCTACAGTGATACTCAGTCTCAGAGGCACAAGCAAGGCTTATGCACTGGAAATCACCGGACGACAAAGTAGATAACACGAGATTGTTCGAACCCAGTGAAGTGGACCGCTGAAGCGACTGCCGGGGGTTCTTGCGCTAGTAGGCTACCTCATCTGTATCGGTTCACGAGGGTTCAGTACGATCCTTCAGGCATGCTAGCGTGCAGGCAGCTGCTATTTTATGATCAGAAGCGTTACCATATGGCTATATATTGGTTGCATAGGCGGCTGTTGAGAGAATGACAAGGCTCCCGCGCGCCCCCCGGAGGGGAGCCTCGCCCTTAGAGCGCAATGACTCATCACGATGCTCCCGCGCCTGGCCAGAGTGGAGCGCGCTTTGGGGACTGGGAGCAGTAAAGCGAAGTATTAGGCATCGACTGCCCAGGCTTCTCAACGTAAATTGCCTGTCGAGGTTGGTAACGGTCCAGTGCCATCCGCAGGAGCTAAGAGTCACAATTCACTGTCTTAACGCCCTCCTGCTGCATGGATAAAACCATTAAAACAACACAATACCCTCTCATTCATTGATCTGCTATAGAAGTGACACACAGTGGTTCTTGTTGGTACGGCCACCCCTACTAAGGCATTCAAACAACCAGACTCTATTATAGTCAAGTTTCCATGCCCCCCTGTACACACACTGAGTCCAATCATTGCCAAATTAAACATTACTGGGAACCATTTTTACCCAAGGCTACACTCAGTCCTCATGTGCAGAGCCTCTTGCAGCTCTCTCCTATGGGGATGACCCAACGGCATGATGTTCTTAAATGCTGGGGGCTGTAGCAGGCTCTTAGGCACAGCAATGGCGCTGTGAAGATGTGATTGTGTAACATAACATAACATAACAAACATTTAAGGTGTAAAGATGTAAAGATGTAAAGATGCAGTAGCTTGAGGTGGAGAGGTGCTGTCATTGTTGTTGCACTGCAACCCTAAACCCTCAAGCCGCTGCAAAAGGAAAGGAGAGACATAGCTAGGCATGCTCGTTCTCGCTTTGTTTGTTTGGTGGGGGCTTGCAGGGAGGGGAGGGCAAGCTGGGTAAATGCTGGAAGCGGGCGGTACGTTGGGATGCAGGCAAGGGGGGTGTCTGCCCAGCCAGTACCTGCCCTGCTGGGGTTTAGACCACTGGGTTTTAGCAGCACCAAGGGCTGCTGGATGCAACAGACGCTGCATCCAGGCAGAAGACGCTCGGACAGAGCGTTTTATCGGCCCCCATGTCTGTCCCCCTTCTTGTGGTCACATGTATGCTGCTGGTTCAGGGAGGAAGCTAGACGCCAAGAACAGTACTTGGAGACCCCAGCTTGTAAATCAATCTAGATCAGTCAAGGGAAGTTAGTTTAATTGGGTTGGTAATTGGTAGTTTAAACAAACAAACAAAAAATTTAAGTTTATCCTCCCGCTTGCGTCACTGGTAACTACTTCTTTCCGAGTGAGAGTGACATACTTTACTCTTGGAGAGAGGGAGGAGGAGAGGAGGCACATGGCTTTTCATGTCAGACTAATGCAGAGTAGCCGGACCACCATAATGCAGCTGTCAGGTCACCAGATTACCAACTTGCATGCCCAGAACCGGCATCCCTTAGTTGAAAGCCAATGAAGGCTCGTAGAGTCATAGGGTCAGTTTACCCAATACCAGCACCATTGCCAACAGAGCAGCCGATCACGCTGCTGTTTTTGTATTAACTCATCAGCTAATACCATTGCCCTGATAAATCCATCAGGTCAGGGACCCTTCAGGACAACAAAATAGGCACCGCATTGCTGGTGCATCGTTTTCTATGGGCAATTGCCCAGAAGCATTCACATTTACTCCAGCCCTTCATTAGCAGACCACTCACCACACAGAAAGCGGCAGTGGTCCCAGTGCCAGCATCCGCAAGTGCTTCCCACCACCCACCGACGACCAAGAGATATGATACTGTTGAGCATTGACAGGCTGAAATGGAGGAGACACCATCCTCCAGCCTTATCCCACCTGCCCAAAAACATTTAATGTGCTGCCACCACATAGCTCTGTACATCCACAGCACACACCAGACATGCCCAGAAACACCATATCCAGGAGACAATAGCAGTACAACATCCAAGAAGGAAGGCAGTGCTTCAAACACAATGCTGCCTGGCTGCAAACTGGTGCATGTGTTCTCTTTTACAGCATCGCGTAATGCCATGCTGATCATGTTTGCGCCACGTGGTTATGGAAGCGGCTTCCATAACCATGTGGTGTACTCTCGCCTCAGCTGGCAGCACAAAGGAATACCAGACCATCAGCTTGGCAATCCACGTATGGTCTCTGTCAGTCAAGCGCACGTAAGACATTGAGCATCTGCAGCCAAGTCCAGATATGCATCTGTCAGTCAAGCGCATGCAAGACATTGAGCATCTGCAGCCAAGTCCAGATATAAAAAGGTGCGACCACAGCACCTGTTGTACTGCAGTTTGGAAGCATGTGAATGCACATATGGCACACCTCCCTGCTATTTCCGACCAAGCATTGTTTATCATCATTTCGTACACAGACCTCCAAAATCATTGTCTGGGGTATACAATTACAGCTGTTGAACAGCTTGACAGCGATACTCTTGCAGCATAGGCAGCCTGGCACCAGACAAGTTCACCTCTTGCAGACTGGGCAGGATTTTGCACTGGTACCCAATATGGGCATTGGAGCCTCCAAATTACCCACAAGAAAGCCTTCAGCATGCAGCCAGCTAATGGCCTGGTGTCATTCTGTGCCAGCGCTAGATGAATTTGCCCTAGAGCAAACACCATCACATTAGCACTTAACCCCTCGAGGTACATCCTCTGTACTTCATATCACCTTCAATTTACACAAGGGGCTGTTCGCACAACCCCAGCCTCCCATGCTATACCAAAAGGTACAGCTTTTTCTTGCCAGACCTCATATCATTCACGAGACCAGACCTGAGTATCAGCAGCTAAAGTGCAGCTGTATCCAACATGCGGTCACTGGCTCTGCGATTGGTAAGATGATGGGGACAGAAATGTAGCACCTGAACCACAACCCAGCAGCACATAGCCGCCAGACAACTCACGGCTTGCCACCCCACCATCTAACGTGCCTGTGCCTAACACCAGTCTCACTCACATGTGTTACCAAGCAACCATCTGTTGCTAAGCGGCCATCCTGCATTATATGACAACTCAAACTCAACAGTGGTAGCAAGAAGACATGCACTACTGACTACGGAGCCAAACTTGATGTTGCAAAAGAAGACCATCACACAGGACAAGGGCCTTGCAAGAAACAAGAAGCATCTGCAGATGCATAGCAACTCATGACCACCACTATCATCATCTTTATGGTCTATAATATGTATCATTAGACAGGCAACTAAGTTGAACATGCTCTCTTTGAAAACGGCATGAAGAACACTGCACACTTTCCCAGTGGCAGAAACTAGGCAGACATGTCAAGCAGAATCAAGATGCACAGGTATTAACGACATGCATGTATCAGAGACTATTCCCCTTCCAGCCTAGCATCTGCACGCAACGGGGCTTGCAAGTAGGCTCCATTACTAGCCCATGCTAAAACCAAACCCACTCGGTTGCATCCGGAAAGGATGCTTTTGGTACGCTAAACCTCTCGCTAGTCCAGTGTAGTGTGTGGTGTCCCCCCACAAGGCCCAAGTGCGGTGCATTTCCTCTCTCGTTGCACAAAATGAGAGGTCCATCATAGCATCACTGCTTCCTCCAGCAGCAGATATATGTAATTGCATGTGTATCCCTCCCATCATGTCATGCTACCACCCTCATGACATGAGCTCGTCCCTCCCCTCCATCCCAAGCCCCTCACCCAAACACCAAATGTATCAGAGCATGCATTTCATGGCTCCACAGTGAGGCAGAAGTCCCCAAGGGTCCAAATCTCCTCGTTCAGAGCCCACCCCTTCCCCTCCCCTTCTGACAGTACAAAGCTGCCACCAAGCAGCCACCAAGCCACATGTTGCAGGGCCATGGACAAATAAGTTCATAAGCAGTGCTACAGCAGATGTAGAGTTCTTCTCCTCAACCACATAAAATCCATCACGCCAGGCAGAACACGAAAGAACACAGGAGCAGGGCACACAACGTTCCCGGCTGTTACACCAGAAGTTGCTGCTAAGCCTCTGCTTCGTCCTTTCCACAATGAAAAAACACTCAGCCTCTCATTACAGCTCGTTGGGTTCCATCACCACTGTTGCAGAGCCATGTTGTTCAAAAAAAGTCACCATCTCTCCCCACTCCAACAGCATCAGCTGCCCAGACCTAAGACTATTAACCAGATTGTTAAATCTTCACCAGCAGTGTATTCCTTTGCCAGCAGGGACTCGCACACTCGACAGCAGCAGTAATTGCCCTTGGGTATGACATGCAGGTGCATGTGCATTATGCCCCTCGACAACCACTCCCCGCCGGACCCAGATGCCCCATGTTTGGCGCACCTGGGTCCTAAGAATACAAAAAACAATACAGACCCTCTTCTCAAACCACTCTCTGGCACGGAATAGCCATCTTCCACACTTCCTCTCTCAATGTGAAAAGGGATGGGAAACCAGAGAGTCTAGGTAGGAGAATGTCCCCAGAGATTACGGCCACAGAATTCATATTGAACCATATATGCCTGCAAAACAGGCATTAAAATTCCTTGTAAATTTTTGAAACACTCTAGATGCACTTCACCTAATCGCATCTGTCTCTGAGACACAGCACTCACACACACTCAAGGCATGCCCACTCAGGGAGCTCTGTCAAGTGCAGAACCTGTAGAGCTGCAGTTCAGTTATCTATCAGACTCACCCAGGTGCTCCGATGCTTGCATGATGCATCTGCACTCAATTGTCAGGCCACACCCACACCCACACGCATAAGCACCATGCTATGGCTAAGTGGTGAAAAAATTTGCCTCTACCTGACTCGCAAGCACCACCGCTATTGCCAAACGGGTCCTGAAGCCCTCAACCTTGAAAATAAGCTCCCAGTAACTCCCACCTAGAAGCTGGCAGAATCACCTGTTATACTTAAAGAGGAACAGGTACGAACAGACCGCAAACTCTGAAGCAGTGCAGGAAGTCTGCTCTGCACATCCTCAGCACATGCTCACAAGACAGGCGCCAGCATCTGCTCAAGCAGCACTGCATGCACGTGCCAAGCAGCAGTGCCAAGCAGTGTTGACATGCAGAGCGCACGGCCTCTACTCCATGTGACCGGCACGAGATGGCTGGCCAAGGCGGGAAGGGCCCCTGGAGCGTGTCCGTGCCACAGGGTACACCCCAGCCCCCTTTCCATCACCACTTGACTGCTGCTGTTGGTACTGTTGCTGACCCAGCAGGTGCGCCACGTCAAAGCCTGTATCCACAGAGCCCAGTGACGCCATAGATGCCATGGACGCCATTAGCGGTCCAGCCATTGATGCTGCTGAACCTGGCCCAGCATTGTTAAGGCCAAAGCTACCATTCAGGATCAAGCTGAGGGCTGTCTCAATGCTGCCGGTGGTGTTGGCAATCTCCATCACCTGAGCAAGGTAGTCTGGGGTAGACCCCCCAGCACCGAAGCCCCCTGCTGCTGCTACTGCTGCAACCCCCAGCTGGTCAACCACAATCCCGGGTGAGGTGGAAGGCCCAGGGCAACCCCCTGTACCGCTTGCAGCACTTAGCTCGCTCATGGCACTTGCATCCGCATGCGCAGCAAATGCTGTGTTGAGCAGGGGTAGGTGAGGGCTTGGCAGGCACATGGATAGAGTGTTACCACCCTGGCTGCAGCCCAGCAAGCTGGGGGGCTGGTAGCTGAGCTGACGGCTGCTGCATGCAGCTGCTCCGCTGGGGCCCACATAAGCACTGAAGCCACGGCAGTGGTTGCTGTTGTGGTTTGCTGCTGTGCCATAGATCACATGGCGGCCAGCGGGGAGGTGTGCATCCTCCTCAGAGCAGCTCAGGACCTCAGCGGTGTGCAGCAGGGAGTGGGAGGAAGCAGGCTGCTCCTCTGCAGTATCATCCAGCACCTCCTCTGTCTGCAGCTCCAGGTCAGTCTGCAAAGCACAGGAAGGCACCTTAAGAACATGCTGCACAGGCTGAAAAGCAGCAGGGATGTCTAGCAAGCAGCACACTTTAAGGCAAGTAGCGCCTACTACCAGTACAGGAACTATCTTGCCATAGCATGTGCCAAGGATGAATCATGCAGCTTTCTGGCTTCAGCAGACGACCAAAAGCATGGGTTGCTGCTGTAATGGTTCGATCTGAAGGAATTTGTGCGGCTACCCTGCAAGAACCAATCTAAACGAACAGTACATCGCAGCAATGATAGGCCCTTACCTCCTCGTCAGTGCCTGCCTCCTCGTACTTGATGCGCTTGCTGCTTGGCAGGCTGGCAAAGTCTGAGATGGGAGGGGGCACTGTGCTGGTCTCTGTGGCTGCCATGCTGGGGCTGGCGCTCATGGGGCTGTCTGTGCCCTTGCTGCGCTTCTTGGGGATCACCTTGCTTGGCGTGGTCTTGCCCAGGGAGCGAGTCCGCAGGAAGCGGATGCCGCATGCATTGCAGAGGATGGGCTTGCCCTTGGGCCCCTTGCGCCATTGCGGGCTGCTTGCAGCATGGCAGTGGCAGCATGGCCCCTGCAGCTCCTGCTTGTTCTTGCTGCGCCTGACAGCTGTGGTAGCAGCAGCTATAGGGATAGGTGCTGCTGAAGTGGTGCAGATTATGCGAGGGACTTCACTGACACGGCAGGAGGGATACAGGGTGCAGACACCTGCAGGGGGAGGAGACACTGTGTCAAAACACCTGCTTGGAGTGATACCCCCTATCGCACCGAACTTAACAGCTGATCTGTTTGATATATGTTGTGATATAGCAAACGGCCTCACTTACTTGAGTGGAGAGGGGACTGGAAGGGCACATTCTTCTTCCGGCGACCTGTGCCAGAGCGCCTGACAAACTCAGCTGACACTGTTTCGCTGTCGCTGCGACCACTATCGACTTCCAAGGTGTCGAAAACAAACTCTTGATGCAGCCTGGCGATCTGCAGCGAACATACTATCGTAAGGTACACTGCTGCAAGAAGCGCTACATTGCACATAACTGCCAACCAGTCCGAGGCCCTGCAAGGGACCAGACGCTCACCTCCATTGCTAAGGATAATGTTGCGAAGTGCTCGAGACGATCCCAACTCGATCTGCAACACGCACAACAGAAACGTCAAGGTCCATGGCTGTTGCTGCACGGCCAAACGGCACGAAGCAATGCTGGGGGTCTTGTTCAACATTGAATGGGGCACAAAGGTCAAGCAAGGTTACAAGGGTTAAGCACAACAGCGCTGATTGCCTGAGAACCTTATGCTGCTCTGTAACCTACTGAACTAATACCGACACAAGGGCTCTGAACGCTGCGTGAAGTTAGCCCAATAACAGCTCAGTAATACAGCCGCAAACAGCACAAAGCTGTGCCACTATTAGCTGCAGGTCGTGGCTACCATGAGGGCTGATGGCAATCGCAAACATGACGATCGCAGCTGCCAAAGGGGTCCTCGTCCTCTTTCCATAGGCTCATGGAAACTGAGCAGGTGAGGTTCTGGGCTGTACGATGGATATTCCAGACTGAGCATGATCGACCCAAACTACATTGGCTGTTTGAAGTCCTAGATAGGCAGATCCACTCAATTGACAGCTGCTTGCTATGCTCTGAAGAGACACAAGGCGGCCCACGACACTCAGCCTGGGTGTGGTAACGCTGATCCAAACAACCTTAACCCTGCTGTTGAGCTGCTGCTGTGAGACCCTTGATACCTTACCTTTTCGTTTATGCTCAAAGAAACTTCCACATGCTCGATCTAGCGCGGCCGTACCGACAGTGATAGGACCGGTAGCGAATGCAATTGCTCAACTACAGGAGGTTCTGGCGGCAGTAGGTGCACGAGATCAATCAGGAATACGCTTGGCATCAATGAGGGAACAACGTACCGCTGAACGGCCCATAGGGGGTGATGCTCTTGCTGCAATTGGCCAGCCTTGCGGATTTTCAGCTGAGTAGTCACTTGGAATTTTTAGTAGTGACAAAAGTCGCTTTTCGTCGGAGCAACGGATTCATGGTCGCATTGGATCCTTGCAAGTTGCGGCGCTGATGGAGCCTCGAAGTCCCCACTGACATCTAACAGATAGTTACACAGCGGAAGTGAACAAGCAATGCAGCCTGCCAGACGTAATGCAGAGCAAGCGGATTCAGACCCCTGCAGAAGGCATTGAAGCCACCGGTATCTGTAGGCTATCTCATGATTCGGTAACGGCGTAACTAGCCTGCTAACAGCTATGCGACCCGTATACTTATTCGTTACACCGCGTTTGCGGGCGACTCGTCCTTTGGCACATTCGTCTGGAGAATTCAAGTCCACGAAAACTGGTGAAAGAGATCCACTGCGCACTGACCGTTTAGTCAACAATATGCCAGCATAAGACAACAAAATGGCGAGCATACAGCTCATGTATCCCTCCTGCAACAAAAACAGACGCACGCTGCTGCGCCTTATCGCCCAACACAGGACGCACTGATCCTATACAAAACTCTTCGCGAAGGCAGAGTGCTGCTAAATATGCACACTATGCCATGCACATAATGCAGTGCAAACATTCAGCCCGCCTCTCCCTGCTTCCCACGACCCCATCTCTACGCCACATGGCTCCCCAGCTACAGCCAAGTACCAACATCGTCCAACTCCCACCACTCCACTCAACCAGCCACACGACACCGCTCCACCCCCATCAAGTCACTAGGTTTTAAGCTAGCTCCAGCTGATTTACACCTCATCTAGAGCAGCCACGCCGGGCAAGACCTTGCCCTCTAGCAACTCCAAGCTAGCACCACCACCAGTGCTGATGTGGCTCATCTCAGCTGCCTTGCCAGCCTTCTCAACAGCAGCCACGCTGTCACCTCCACCAATGATAGTGATGGTGCCCTTGGGGGTCAGCTCAGCAAGGGTGTTGGCAATGCCCAGAGTACCTGTACAACAAAGCAGTTTCACAGGATGTCAGCCAGCTTCATTTGCCATCTGCCAGCCCTTGGAAAACCCATAGCAAAGCCAAGCAAGCTGCATGCGGCTAAGTCATTGCAGTAGTCTTTCCAAAAGCAGCTAAGCTGCAGAGCTTGCTTACGACAGCATGACACATATGGTCTCTGGCACATGCCACGTTGATCAAATGATTGGAACTGTACCTTAGCACAATTGTGTCCTGATATACACCTCAACTAGGACTTTCATGCTCCATGCTTTACCCCTCTACTACCCAGCAACCCATGCTTACCTGCAGCGAACTTGTCGAACTCGAACACACCCATGGGGCCGTTCCACACGACAGTCTTGCACTCCTTCAGGGCCTCCTGGAAGGTCTTGATGGAGTCAGGGCCAATGTCCAGACCCATCCAGCCGTCGGGGATGGCATCAGCTGCCACAACCTTGCTGTTGGCGTCGGGGGCGAACTTGTCAGCAATGACCACGTCAGTGGGTAGCAACAGCTGCAGAGAGAGATGAGAACAGCAGGAGGAGCAGTCATACATTACTAAGTCTATTACATCGCAATAGCTGAGATGCTAATAGTACAACCAAGACATTGGTGCTCACGTTCCTGTACGCCACAGGCCCCACACCTCCAATTGCGTAAGAAACCTCGAGGGGGACAACTACAGAATGGTATCCTATGAATGACATGAGGAGCTGCAATTGACAACGCTACAGCAGCTCAACCAATTCAGCCTAGCACAGCTTCACACAACCCCTGCCACAGACATCTTACTTTCCCAGCTGATTGTTGCAGCTATGGATTTGTGACAATGACGAAGTTACCTAAACCCTCCTGGGCACCCAACCTCAATACTGCCCGCCCTCCACAGTAATGAAGGTGCCTACCCACCCATCTCCAAATTGCCTAGGCATTTAGCTGCTCCGTGATCTGGCCCAGCCTCTACATTGTTCCCTTTGGAATCTGCACCTCTTGCTCGCTAAACCTTGCGCATCAAGCATCCTACCAATATCTACCTTCCTTTTCCTCTGGATCCTCACGCCCGTCCATCCTCATCCCTCAGTGGAACCCCCCACCTTCCATAGTCTTGCCTAGGCCTCAGTTTTGAACATGAACCCAAATCCTGATATCCTTCTCCTTTAGAAACCTTGCTCCAAGCCTCAACCCTTTTCCATCTTCACTTACCATCTTCACTTACAATCTTCACTCCCTTCTCACTCTCTGACAGCCAGTTTCAACCGTTCCCTCATAAACCCCAACCCCTTTAGCTTTCACACCCTTCTCCTTAACCAGGTTCTCCAGCTGGTCCCCCTCAACCAGGGAGCCGAACCCCTAAACCCCTCCTCCTTCCACCTTGGACCCGAACCCCACAAACCCCTGCACACCCTTCTCCTCACCCAGATCTCCAGCTGGTCCCCCTCAACCAGGGAGGCCAACCTCTAAACCCCTCCTCCTTCCATCCTGAACCCTAACCCCCTCACCTTCACACCCTTCTCCTTGGCAATCTGCTCCAACTTCTTGGCCAGCTCCAGCTGGTCCTCCTCCACCAGAGAACTTCCCACTCCCTGACCACGTGCCTTGTAGAAAGTGAAGATCATGCCACCACCAATGATCAGCACATCTACCTTGTTCAGCAGAGCCTCAATGACCACGATCTTGCTGGACACCTTGCTGCCTCCAACAATGGCGGCGAAGGGCCTCTTGGGGCTGGTGACGGCACCATCAAGGTAGTCAAGCTCCTAAGGACGGGAAGGGTGAGGGATGGTACAAACCATGGAGTTCAGGGGTACTCTTGTGACTTACAACACCCCGGGTTACTGAGCGGTCTTGGGAAGAGTGACATATGCTTGAGTTAGCGCTTTGCTTTGCAGTAGTACTAACATATGAGCCGGCAGTGCCACTGCAGCTGGTGGTGCCGGGAACATGCAAAAGTGGAGCTTTGGTTTTGGTTGAGGCCGTTGTGGTGGGACCCCCAGACAAGTCACATCCCATGCCCTGCGCCTCATTGAACCATGCCATGCCAACTCAGTTGAAATTAGGACACGTCGGTGCAACAGGGAAGCACTGCAGACATCATGCATGGAGCATGCATCGCAACAGAGCCTCACACCGCTGTTGCACTCTTCTATCTCCTCTTAAAAAATGCCCCCTCTACTTATCCCTTTTCATCAATTCCACGACCCAATGCAGCAACATCCTGGCAGCAAAAAGTGCTTGTTCATTCTGAAACATCAAAGGGTGATGGTAGGCGCACGTGCACTACATAAGCATGGTGGCAGTACAAAGGATGCTACCAAGCAGTACAGCAGCGGTACACTGCAGCAGTACAGCAACGTACCTTCTGCAGCAGGAAGCCAGCTACGGAGGGCTTCAGGTACTTGGTCACGCCCTCGGTGGAGCAGTGGGCACGGTGAGCGGTACCGAAGGCATCGTTCACAAAGATGTCGGCGTTGGCAGCCAACTGTCGTGCACAAGGAAAACACACAGAGAGAAAGGACCTTGTCAGTTCTCCCATTCACCTGCTTTGACTAGACAAAACAGCTGCCAGTTTTCTGGATGGCGTGCAAGGAGTGCATGGGTCTGCAGTAGGGGCGCTGCAACAGGTGCATGTGCAGTACAAGCAGGGCGCAGTAAAACTGTATTCATGTTCTTCAGGTCGGCACGTTTACTTTTTAGCTGCCTTTTGGCCATGAGGATTAGCAGGAGCTGGTTCGTGTGAGCAGAGTGCATAGCAGAGCAATCAGATCACATCCTAGAACCTGCAACTGAGCAGACACATCTTCCTGAGATCCCATATCTGTCTACTGCGATAGCCAGAAGTGGAAAGGCAATGGCGCTCTTTCCTGGCTCTAGATACCCAGGCCAATACAGATTACTGCAGAGTTTAGGGTTGTAAGCAGTAGCTTTGCAGCCTGTCGACAGCTGTCAAGTGGCCTGCTGCTCCAAAAGCCCGGCTGCTATGAGACCTTTGAGAACTTACGCACCTTCTTGGCGAACTCAGGGTCGTTCTTGGTCTCCTCCTTGTAGAAGCGTACGTTCTCTAGCAGCAGCAGCTGCAACAGCAGTCACAGCAAGATAGGGTCAGCATCGATTTTCATCCGTGCCTATAGCTATGGTGCATGCACTTGATCAATAATGACACTGGCCAGCTGCTGTCGAAGCTGTTTCCCATGCATAGACCAGCGTAATTGGTGCTGCAAAGTCACTTCGGTAACCTAGCACACCCAGTCAAAATGGACTAGCTAGGCATCCAGCGTATCGTAATCGGCAATCGTGCGTGCGCATGGACTGCTGCGTCTATTATGACTAGCCGTGCAGGCAATCTGCAAGTGCTCATGAGTCACTACAAGCTACCCATGCGGTGTCGCACCTCGCCGTTCTTGGCATCAGCCACGGCCTTCTCCACAGCCTCGCCAATGCAGTCATCCAGCTTCTTCACCTGCGCATCAGGAACGCGTTCTTGAATGAGATCCCTGAGATAACGGCTGGCAGCTCAATAACGATCAGAGAATTGCGCGACTTACGGGCTTGCCCAGGAGCTCAGCCAGGCGAGGAGCAACGGGGTTCAGGCGGAACTTGTCCTCGGGACCAGACTTGGGACGACCCTGTGCATGATTCAGCAATTGATGAGAATTGCTCTGTGCCAGCAAGCTGTCAACAAGATCGATCCACGCAATTGACCTACCAAGTGGGAGGTAAGCAGGACCTTGGCACCGTTATCCAGCAGATACTTAAGGGTAGGCACAGCAGCACGGATGCGGGTGTCATCAGTGATGTTCTGCTCCTTGTCAAGAGGCACGTTAAGGTCAGCACGCACGAAGACGCGCTTGCCCTCAAGGTCTGCCTTTGTCAGGTCCCCAACAGACTTCTTCTTGGCCTCAACAATCACAGTGCTGCGACGGGAGCGAGTGCGGATGTCGAAGGTGGCATCGAAGAATGTCTGGCGGACTGCCACGCGGCTGGACAGGGCCCTAGGTGCCAGGGCAGCGACAATGCGAGGCTGGGCAACAGCAACACGGCGACCAGCCACCCGCTGGACAGCGGGGGCGCGGGCACTTACACTCATTGTCATAGCCATGATGCTGCACTTGCAATTGTGCTGCTTGGCAGACCGGGAAAGGTGCATTCTGAGAGAATTTCCTGCATGTTATAGGCGGTAGCACTGACCCAGTCCGCAGCCCCTTAGAGAATCGGCAATCGGGCATCGGAGCTTCCACGTCACTTGGAGTGAGCAGAAAGTGGGGCGGGAAACAACTGCCAGCAAAGTATCCTTGCCCAGCAAGCCAGGTGAGCGACCATTGAAAGCAGCGTGACTGCTCTTGGTCTCTACCTTGCGTGGCAATGGCTTCATCTGGGTATAGAGTAGATGTATTCGTCTGCGCAGGAGTGGGGCTACCTGCCTTGTTTACTAGGTGTTGTGGGTGAGGGTGCGCTGCATTGGGCTCTTCTACCACAGCAGGATAGCACTATTGCCAGGAAGCAGTAGCCTGAGATGTAGCTGGGTGCCTCACGTTCTGAGAGTTCAAGCTCCTCGGAGGACGGATGCTCGTTTGGCCCTCTCTGGCTAGTTGAAGCCTGGCCTAAGTCGATTATGAGTTGCTAAAAGCATAGGATTCACATCATGTTGCACCACACGTAATAGGGCTTCACCACTGCCCCGGCCTACGAGGGACCAATACATGTTCAGCAGGCAGGTTTGGCAGTTGGCCCGAGCTGCTGCATTTATTGGATGGACGGATAGCTGACAACTCTACCACTGGACCATACGCCATCTCTTACACATCGCAACAAAGCGATCAGGTGCAACCGCAGTGACCATGTTCCTGGCCATGCAGGCATCGACAGGGTATATGGATCGAAAGCTCCTGTATTATGAACACAACTTATAATGCAAGTAAGATCACAGCCCGCAAATAGAGTGCATGCAATGCAGAGGGTGTCACCGAAAGGGCTCAAGTCCAACTTCAACTTCAGCAGCCTCAACTTCAACGTCAGCAGCCAAGCAGTTTGCAATGAACCCCGCCATTGAAGACCTGTGAATCTACACTGCCACAGTGATGCACATGTCTGGAACAAATGCTCAACACGATGCAATGCACTCCAGAGGTTCACACCCCCGCCTCAACGGCAAACTACGTTTCCCAGCGAAGGCACATCGCCAGACTATAACACTCACTACACCATCCCATACCAGCAATGGTCGCCACCACGCCAACTACAGCTACAGGGCCCGGCAGAGCAGCACCCTCTGCCTCCTTTCGCTCTTGAATCAAACCAAAGCACCAGCAGGCTCAACTTTAACCCCGCAGCCCGGCCCAACTCCAGCAGCTTGAGCTACATGCAGACATCACCACCGCTTCCCCCCTCACATGCCCAAGATACCAACCATGCATCAATCAATTAGTACTGCTGCTCCCAGCACCCTATGCTTCCATCAGCAGCACTGCCCAATGGATCAGAATCTCCCGCAGCTGAACCCCCCCTAAGTCCCACAGTGCATCCATCTGCGACAGCCATGGAAGCCCCCTCAGTGGAGCCACCAACATGAACAGCCACGAATTCCGGCACCGCAATGAACCCCCAAGAAACCCTTGTGAGGTCGTGGACTAGTTCAAGCAGGTGTTCGGGGCGTTTGATCGCCGCCTGAGAGGGGACGTAGCAAACATGTACCACGTGGACCCCGCCTTCAGTAGCCAAACCCTCCCCAGCAGCACTAAACCCTACAACCACAGCAATTGCTCCATCCTATCATTGCTTATCTGGATGTACTGAGAGTTGCGGTCGTAGCTAGCTGCACGCTGGTCATGCTGCAAGTGCTGGGTAACTCAAATCCCAGCAGGCTCCTACTTGGCGCCTAATAAGCCCCTAAACCGCCAAGCAACCAAACCCCAGAACCTGAAGCCACCGAACCAGGGCCGATACTGCATCCGCATCACTTCTACAGCCTACTGATGCTCACAGCACGTTTGGGATCTCCCCGCCAGTTGCCTGCACGTAGTACTCACTAACCTGCTCCCAGTTCACCACATTCCACCATGCCTTAATGTAATCCACACGCTTGTTCTGGTACTTCAGGTAGTAAGCGTGCTCCCACACGTCCAGGCCCAGGATGGGCTTCATGGCTTGGTCAGCGACACTCATGAGGGGGTTGTCCTGGTTGGGGGTGCTGGTGATAGCCAGGGTGCCGTCACCCTTTACACCCAGCCAGGCCCAGCCAGAGCCAAACCTGTAAACAGCAGCAGCAGCAGGAGTAGAAATTTAGGATTACTACATTCTACAGTATGCCGTGGTCAAAGGGCCATAGGCCGGCACTTTCTGAAATTGTTACGAGGTGGAATTGGAGTAGTAGCTGCTAAAGAGGCATCAGAAGAGAGTGCATTTGGAGTGCCAGGTAAGGCGTTTACCTCACCAGCCAAAAGGCGTAGCATAGCTGGGGTAAAAGCAGCAGCAGGAGCAGCAGCGAGAGAAGAAATTCAGCTGGCGTTTAGCAGGGGGAGCAAACAGCCATACAGGGGATATACCAAGCAGCAGCGGAACAGGAATCTTCTGCTATGCTCAAGGTGTCAGCGGATCTACACAAGTATACAGCAGTTAGCCAGATCCATAATGAACAGCTCCAAGGCCAGCTGTTATACTCACGGTCCATAACATGCCATAGCAGAAGTACCATAGATCCTCCGATGGGACAAACGAGTCAGCGTAAAGGACACACGGTAGCTGCATACCCATGTGGACATTGGTCTGTAAGTAGAAGCTAATCTAACCAGTGCTTTGTGGCAGAGAACAGCAAAGGACTCCTGCAGCTGCATCGGTGAGTGGAACCACTGTGATATGGTGTCATGTGCAAGCTGCGCATTACAACATGCTTTGTATAGGCAGTTGCCATATGTCTAGGGTTTGTTCAGACAGCGAGTTGTGCGGATGCTTGACAGCCGAATGGTTTGGCCAGGGCCACCTCTGCCCAGTACATCATATACCGGCACACTAACAAACTGAAGCAGGCGTAAAAACTGCCACATTCCTGGCCATTGGATCGCATTCCTTACAACTACTGTGAATGAGCCCTGAAAGTTGTTTTACTTGTCAATTGCTAGAGCCAGGCCAGTCGCCGTTGTGTGCAAAGGAAATGAATTCGATGTTTGAGGCCTTTATAGCATAATGCACCTGTTTCTTGCACAGAGGGAGTGCCGTTTTACATGACAACCCCCTCCAGGGCACCTGGCACAGTTCTAGAACCATGCTGTAAGCTATGCATACCAATTGCTACTCTTACCTAGTAGCAGCAGCTTGGTTGAACTTCTCCTGCATCTGGTCCAGGCTGCCGAAGGTGCTCTCAATAGCGCCCTTCAGCGCGGGGCTGGGGCCATTGCTGTCGGTAGGTCCGGCCATGATCTTCCAGAAGAAGGAGTGGTTCCAATGGCCCCCACCATTGTTGCGCACTGCAGTTGCGATCTCTGCAGGCAGCTTGTCTGAGCCCACGGAGGCGTTCAGGTCCACGAGGCCTAGATCCTTGAACTCGGGGAACTTGCTCACGGCTGCGTTCAAGTTGTTGACATATGTGTCGTGGTGCCTGTCGTGGTGAATAGTCATGGTGGTGGCATCAATGTAGGGCTCCAGAGCCGAAACATCGTATGGAAGCGAGGGGAGTGAGAAAGCCATAGTAGATACGGTCTTTGAGGATCTGTGGAGGTGAGGCTGGAAGAGTGCAAGGCAGGCAAGCACAGATGCGCGTATGGATGCGTCCACATGTAGAGCACGGGAGCAACCATAAGTGCTTCGTATCTGTGATGAAGACTTCGTCATCCTCACAGGGGGCTCCATAAAGAGGACGTTCCGTTCCAGCGAACTCAAGTGAGGTCATGTTAACGCCCATCGAGTGCATTTGGTTGGCGACGCGGCAGATGTATATAATGACTCGCAAGGAACATTACCAGCGTGTGACACCGTGCAAGGACGATACTTTGACTAAGTCTGGACTGCACCACATGTTACCATACCGCTCTCTGCTGCCCTGGTACTAGTATTGCCCCTGCTTATGTGGGTGTACAGTGGCAATATAACAAAGATTATAAACCAATATTGTGATAAAACACAACTCAATAACTGGAGCGCCATACACAAATTGAGGCAGAAAGCAACATCTTTAGCTGAAGATCCAATGAGCATGCTCGCGTGTGACAGCAATACATTGCACACATGGCGAGCCATGCCCACACTCTCATGCTTTGCCTGTACACCATCTCCATTGTCGCATCAGCAGAACTCTTTGGCCACAGATGGGGACATCAGATGAGGACATGCAGTGCACAACCCCTCAAGTATGCAATGCGCCCCATCAAATGCAAATGCTTGGCCACACATACTTTCCAAGGGCAATTCCAGAAGAGTGTCATTCTGCGGCCGTTGCAAAAATCCTCTGACTTCATACCACTCCAATCTGCCACTTCAGACCAGGCATTGCCAACAGCTCATCCGCAGAACTCACTGCCACTTGCCAGCTTGGCAGAAGCAGACAGAGCTGCTGTCATGCAACCAAAAAGTCTGGCTCCATCGACCACCACTTCCGCAGCTGACTACCAATCCAATGACAATACCATACCTGCATGTCAAACCCTGCCCCATTGACTGCTGATTCAAGCGACACTGGATCCAGTGCTGCTTGAATGGCACAACACACAAACTGAAACAAAGGGCGTGACAACCGCAAAAGGGCTGCTAGATCGAAACGATTAAACAGTACAGTCAACTAACAGCGTGCCCAGCATGTATCCCTAAGTGCTCTCCGCACACTGACAAACTAATTGAACTCACATCAGAGACACTGCCCAGCTGCACGTAACTACAACCAATTGTAGCTCCGTTCTTAACGCCATTGTTTTTTATTCTAATCAGATGCATGCCAGTTCTTTCTGCCACTTGGCCTACCTCGTGAGTGGCTGGTGCTCTGCAGGCAGTTGTCGCATAGACATACAGTGTAAAGTCTGATGCACATTTGAGATTGCTGTCGTGAAAACGATAAAGGACATGTGTGCGGAATGTAAGGGCAAGCACTGCTTGCTGCCAAGAGTTGTTCAGCCCACTCCGGGCGCCCCCTGTTCACCCGCAGGCAGTTGTGTTACGCACAGCCCAAGTTGAAAAGAGCGTTCTCCAGTGCTGTCAGGATACACATAAGAGACACGCCTGCAGATTTCAAGGCCAAGAATGGCTTGCTGGCAGGAGTTATCTCGGCCAGTCCGCCTCGTCGTCACCCGCAGGCATTTGTCTTTTACACAGCCAAAATCGAAAAGAGCGTTCTGCAGTGCTGTCGAGATACACATAGAAGATATGCCCTGCAGAAATCCAGGCAGAGGGAGGCTTGCTGGAAAGAGCTATTTCGGGAGAACCGGTCAGAAGCGAGTGTGCATCGCTCCGTCCGCTCCTTCCGCTGCCCCTCCGCAATGCGCTCAGCTTGTGGTTCCGACTGAAGCGCTCACATAGACGGCCTAAGTGCAGCACGGCATGCCTTATAGGCCACGCGGTCGGCACCGGCCGGCAGTCTTCGGCACCCGTGTCACCATTGCTCGACGTCCTGACAATAGAACAGGGTTGGTGCTAAATGCAGGCGTTCTGCTGTCCTCCATATGGCCAGCCAAATGACCAGCGAGTAGGCAGACCCGGTTCCTGCACGGTTGCGCGTCGAGCTGCTAGGGTGACCACCTGCGGGTGCTGGGGTGAAGCAGCATGCTTGCCGAGATAGACTGTGCCTACTAGTAAGCGTGCTGTGTGCTGCCAGGAACAAGAGCTGCTCTAGATTTTACAGAAGGAGCTGCATACAGAATAGTACCGATGCGAATAAATACACGTGCATGCATAGACTAGTGAGGCCACTGCCAGAGCAACATGCTGCAAATCAAATGCAAAAAATGCAAATGCGGTGCAAAGAAAGGTACGTATCTGTATGAAGCTCCTCCAGAGCATCCAGAAGACCACAAAAGCATTGTCCCTTCGACATCATCTAAGCCCACCTGCATATGGAGCAGGCCCAGCCTGCATAGAACGGTAAATAGCGGCAAGGCACTTAAGGCACAGCAACAAAATTTCTGACAAGCAACCAAATCTGCCATGGGCAGAGACTGTAGCCCTGCACTGGCCATGTGTCAAGTGAGACCACTGCACAGCCTTCTCGGACCCGCAGGACCCAAGCATGGCTCTAACTCTAAGAAACTTGAGCGGGGTGGGGGCAGAAGGCAAGGGCAGGGACACCAGCTAGCGCACGGCACCATACAAGGCGCTGTGTGAAGTCCTGCACCAGCTTATGTCCCCACCCTTGCCTTCAGTTCTCTGACAAAAAGCTGGAACACCAAACATCAGCTAAGCGAGACCATTGCACAGCCTTCTGGGCCGTGCAGGACCCAAGCATGACGCCAACCACTTTCTTAGCTGGGTGGGCTGGAACCACAAACACCAGCAGGGGTGGAAACGTTGGATAGCTTCACCTGTGCCATTCCACCTCGCTCCCTTCTCTGACAAAAAGCTGCAACCACAAACATCAGCAGGGGTGGAAACTTTGGATAGCTTCAGCTGTGCTGTTCCACCTCGGTGTCCTGTAACAGCTTGACGTGCGGGGCCCAAGGCATCTCTGCTATGACATGTCACAAACTGTGATCATATGAGGAGTTATTGAGGGTTAGAGGCCACCCTCACCAAATTCCCCTGCCTCTGGTGCTAGCTTCTGAGCATCAAAGCGATCTTCACTGAAGAAAGCAGCCCGGACCTGATACAGCACCAGCAGCAGCAGCAGAGTAGTTTTATTACATTTCGTAATATGCCATAGCAAAAAAGTGCCATAGGCCCCGCACGTCAAGCCGTCTAAAAGACAGTGAGGTGGAGCGGAAAACGGGTTATTAACATGCAACAGCAGCAGAGCAGCAGCAAGTTAACAACTGTCATGAGTGCAGCAGAACACTATCCACAGCTTGATGCTCTGTGCCTAATGGGGCATTACCCCACTCCAATTTTTGGGTCCTGCTGAATCTCATGACAAGCAAAGTCAGGACTAGGCAAAGGACGCAGGAGTCAGATGGAACATGACAACACTGCTGATTATTTGATGTACCCAACACACATTCTGGGCCATCCTTTGCCAAGCAGCAGGCCTACTGAGATGCAGGAGAGGCATCTTAAACCATGCCTGGCTATACATCTGTACAGGGGTAGCACAATCCTCAATGTGGCGGAGATTATTCAGCCGCATTCAGCCATGCAGAAAAAGAAGCATTCAAGATACAGCAGAAAACTCTGACCATAAGATAACGTTGCATATCATTGAGGCCCAGAAAGCAGTGCTGCTTACATGCACAACGATCCACACTATTGCCCCTGCTCATTGTCTGCTATTCCATTGGCTTTGATACCAGAATCAAGTGAGCTCCAAATGCTCCCGAGCTTGCCCCAAAAAACCTTTGTAGCTGTATCCTATCGACTGCTTGCACCCTAAACCCTGAACAAAATCAACCTCACCTGCTTGGCCCAAAGTTCCTCTTAGCTGAATCCTATCAACTGCTTGCACCTTAACCCGAACCTAGTTGGGCTCGAATCTCTCACCTGCTTGCCCCAAAGACCCTCACCTGCTTGCACCCTAAACCCTGAACAAGATCAACCCCACCTGCTTGCCGCAAAGACCCTTTTAGCTGAAACCTATCAACTGCTTGCACCCTAAACCCTAAACTAGCTGGGCTTGAATCTCTTACCTGCTTGCCCCCAAAGAACCGCCCTTGCAAATCCACCAGTGCCCTTGTAGCCGGCTCCACTCTGTCAAACTTCACAAATATCCGCACAGCTTCTTCCGGGGGATATCCTGGGGTGATCACCTCAAATATCAATACATCCTCCACCTTACCGTACTTGCTTAGTTCACCGCCAACCTGCAGGTGCAGCAACAGCAGTTGAGGCGGGGTCAGCAGTAGCAGCAGCATTAATGACAGCAGCAGCAGCAGCCTTACTGGAAAAAGACGAGAGCAGACGTGGAATCACAAGGAGCAGCAGTAGTGGCAGCAGGGGCGGCAGTAACAGCACCGGCAGCAACAGCCTTAGTGACAGGGGAAGCAGGAGAGGCGGAGTCAGTAAAAACAGCAGCAGTAGTGACAGCAGGGGCAGTAGTAACAGCACCAGCAGCAGCAGCCTTAGTGACACCAAAGGATGATAGATGGTGTCAGCAGTTACAGCAGCCTTGGTGATAGCACCAGCAGCAGCAGCATTTACGACAGCGACGGATGAGAGGAGGGGTCAGCAGTAGCAGCAGGAGTGGTAACAGAACCAGCAGTGACAGCACCAACAGCAGCAGCAGCAGCAAAAGGAACAGCAAAGACAGCAACCAAGTCAGCAGTGGTTGGTAATACCGCCCATGTCGATGTCGTAGCAATTCTACCAGCCAGTTATTCGTACAGATGGATTCGTAGGTGCTAGCAGTGTGCTTGGAGACATTGCAAATGTTCCCAAAACAATACAAAGCCCCACTCATTCATATGTGGCTAGTACTGCTGATGATGCTGGAATCACGAGTCTCAGCAAGACATCAACTAGACAAAAAGCAGCTCATCGATGAGCTCAGAGGAGAAGATCTAAGTCTGGAGTGGTGGTTGCAACTCGCTTTGTTTCCTGAACCCTACGTTTCTTCGTTCCAGCACTGCATGACAGACCCCTGCTCTTCTTGTCTGCACTCTCCCCTGCTTAGATTACCTGTACCAAGCTCCCTCTGAAGATCCAAAACCAAAGGGTCTCAATGGCACCCACACCATACTCTGTAAGAGCCTCAGCATTTCACCTGCCATCTTTGCTTCTTCCTTCACCTTCTTACCTGCTATTCATGTCAGTCCTAGGCCTCTATGATGCCTGAACCACAAACCTCCCTCACTCCTGCCTCATATCACCCCCCCCATCCCTCACCTCCTCTTCCAAGTCCTCATCAACCTCACCAGGCCCGACCATGTTCCGCAAGGCAATCACCCGGGTCGGCACCCCCGTAAATGTTGCCCCCTGTACTTTTGCCCGCTTTGACTCAGGCTCTGAAGCCTGCACAATCACAGCTGCATGCTGTGCGGTTTTCTGAGCCACCAGCGGAGCTGCTATGCCCTGCCTGTTGCGCCCTAAACCCTCGCCCTCCTTCCATCCCATCTTTTCCAGCATCTTCTGTGCTAGGGTCATGCCCTTTTTGGAGTCCAGCGCACCGCCGGCAGGAGCACCGGGAACAGCAAAGGAGCCACCACCAGCAGCAGGATTACCACCACCACCACCACCACCTCTGCAAGAGCATCAACAAGTGGATAGGCTTAAGTTGCCCCTGGTTTCTGTGTAAGTGCTTTGGGATGTTGGTATGTAGCTTTAGCAACATGTGCACGGCATTGAAGAGCATTCTTGGTGCATGACAAGAAGAGCACCCCTTGAAACAAGAATAGGAGGAGCACCGGAAGGAGGAGCACCAGGAACAGCAAAGGAGCCGCCACCAGCAGCTGGAGCACCACCACCACCACCACCACCTCTGCAAAAGCATCAGCAAGTGGGTTGGCTAGGTTGCTCCTGGTTTCTGTGTAAGTGCTCTTTGCTATGGCATCCCATGAAATGCAATAACATCAATGAGAAGTGCTCTGGGGTGTTGGTACGTCCTTTTAGCAACATGTGCATGGCAATGCAGAGCATTCTTAGCACACAAAGAATGGCTCTGACTACATTTACATAGGTGCTGCTTCGAGGTATCATGTACACATGCGCAGGCCGTAAAGGGGACTCTGCACTCGCCGCTAACATTGCAAAACATGTATTTCAGACATGGAGCCAGCATTGACATAGCGCCTCACAAGGTAGGTTCCTGCAGTCATGACTGGCAACCATAGCTTACAGGTTGATATACCTAACATGAAGATAGCTTACAGAGAGCAGCCCAACATGGCAGGGTCCACATGGAGCAACAGTGACAATGTCCCCAGACCCCATGAAGAGGGAGTAAAACATGCTGGAAACATAATGACACCAACCATAAATATGGCAACACATCCCATCAAGGCCAGGCCCTAGCAGCATAGCAAACTGGACGGCACCCCTTGCTTCAAACCAGCACTGCAACCGTGAGCCCCGCACAACCCCCTGCCTCTATGCTAGGGCAAACCCACATGTGCACCTTTTTCCTAGCTTCCCCCACACCGCAACCCTGAGCATTAAAGACTCCACATCGGCCCCTCACATGCACCTTATTCCTAGCCCCCCCCCCTAATCGCCACTTCCCCGCCCTCACCTGCTCATCCTTGCTCTTGCAGCAAAGGCATCATCCCCACTCATCCTCTGTCGAGCCAAGAAAGCATCTTCCCCACTCATCTGCGTCCTCTGCTGCAGCTCGGCCTCACTCCCTGGGCCCTCCTCACCAGCATCCCCACCAAAACCTCCGAAACCTCCACTGCTAGACCCTAAACCCAGCCCGCCACCACCGCTGCCACCATATGCATACGCCTCTTCGTCTTCATCAGGCGGTCTCTGCACTGGGACTGGGGCGCCTGGTGGGGGTTTAGCAGCAGCTAAAACCATAGCTGCTGCTTCTGCTTGCTCCTTCCGTCGCCTGTCCAGTTCCTGCGGCAGACATAGAAGAACAGGTGGCTCCTTCTGTCAGCCTCTCCGGTATGCATGCCTGGCCATGCCATTGCAGTAGCAACAGGCATCCTTCACATACAGTTCTCTCATCAAAAATGAACGAGGTACAACCTTTGAGATTGGACATTCGGCTGCAGTACCAGAAGGTCTAGAAGGCATCGGCTCCTAGCACATCTGGTGTATGCTACTGAAATGTCCAGCCAGTCTCCCTGGCTAACGACCGGCCCCTTTATGCTGCCAAATATGCATGCGGTCAAGACAGGCCTCCTCACCTGAGGGGTGCCAATGCCCCTGTCAGGTGAGCTCCTTATGCGTCTGTATCTTTGCCTGTGCCTGCATCGCCTTCAAAACTCCTGATTGCATGACTGTGGTGTCTGTATCTTTGCCTGTTCCTGCACTGCCCCCAGAACCTCTGACTGCCTGACTGCTGTGTCTGTATCTTTGCCTCTGCCTGCACTGGCCCCAAAACCTCTGACTGCCTGACTGCTATGTACGTATCTATGCTTGTGCCTGCACTGCCCCCAAAACTCCTGATTGCATGACTGTGGTGTCTGTATCTTTGCCTGTTCCTGCACTGCCCCCAGAACCTCTGACTGCCTGACTGCTGTGTCTGTATCTTTGCCTCTGCCTGCACTGGCCCCAAAACCTCTGACTGCCTGACTGCTATGTACGTATCTATGCTTGTGCCTGCACTGTCCGCACTGCCTGACTTTATCAGCATCGCATGCATCTGTGCATTTGTCAAGCAGTTGTAGTAGCATGATTTCAAACTTGTTCCAGTTGCTAGTGGTGTGCATGTTCCTGTCTTGCAGATAGGTCATACCTGCTTCTGAGTCCATGAAAAGCTGTCTGTGCCTGCAGACCTGACAAGCCTGTGCAGTACTAAATGCAATTGATGGTGCTAGAGAGCCTCTAAAGGCAGCTTGTCATGGCAAAGGCGGCAATGATTGCGTTCCCACCTGCTCGATTTCCCTAAGTTTGGCTTGCCGTTCTGCTTCTTCTTCTGCCTCCCTGCGCTTCTTCTCCCGCTGCTCTCGGATTGCTTCATAGTCATTGGGCTTGGATGGGTCATATTCATCCTTGATGGGCTCCCCGTTGACGCTGAAGAAGCTTAAGGACGAGACTATGATCGGACCACCACCTCCTAACAAACCTTCTGAAGCTGCTCCTGCTGCCGCTGCTGCATCAGGGTTGATGATGCTTGGCGGTGGGCCCCTGCCAGCACCTCTGCCTCCTGCGTTAGGGGCGCGGCCTCCCCCGCGTCCAGCACGCAGAAGAGATGGTGGAGGAGCGAGTAAAGATGCTGGTTTCCTGAACGCTGGCTGGAGTTTCTTGGCCGCTGCTGCCCAAGAATGACTGCCCTCGCTCCCATCCTTTGCCTGGGGGAGGTCCCCGTAAAGGCTCATGTGGGATTAGCCGCTACCACATTGATATCGTTAATCCTCTGATATCTCCAGACGAAAATGTGTCCGGTTTGGCTTACGGGAGCAGACAGGAGGAGCCTTTGGCTACGTGATCATGCAGCTGAGCCCCAGACCAACCGCCAATCAGGTGAAGCTTCCTTGGCTAACTCTAGCCATGCAATCAGCAGCTGGTATACGTACACGGCAGCTCCCTGCTACTGGTGCGGCACTGGCCACCCAGTCGGGTGCCCCATGTTGTCACTCGAACATGCTGAGCATGACATACAAGCATGTTTGCTCTTGTATCGAGGCTGAACAGTGGGAACATGTTGCTCACATAGTGAAGTTTCTCCAGCTGCTGTACTTCAGAGAGATTACTCGGCATGGTCCGCCCAGGCACCCAGCACCCAGCATGCGGGGCCCAGTTGGAGCTTGTTAGTCTCGGTGAATGCTGAGTTATCCTACTTGGCTTCGAGCAGAAGTTTCCTATGGCTTACCTATTGCGGTTCCATGCTCGATGCGGGCTCTTGCCGTGAAGTTGCATCTGTTTCCTGAACCTGAAAGCAGTCTGAACGCAAAGTCCCAATACTAAAAGAGGGATGGAGGATGGGGCTTTGTGTCAAATTGAGCAAGAGGAGCGGGACAGGCAACTAGGTAAGCTCATAGCTGTAACCAGACCCAAAGCCATTGACGAGAGACTTCTTACCGCCAAGTAGCGTGACTTGTATCCTGCGTCTATCCAGTGTGCGCCAAGCATAAGAAAGTACCCACATCCCGCATACGTATCTTTTACAACAGTATATCAGCGTTTCTGCTGCTCTTTGGCAAGGTCGGCTGGTGTCACGAGCGATTGTTCTGAGGACTCTTCACCAGAGTGTTTTCCCGTTTTGTTCCTGTAGCACTGGAGCTGCAACGTGATTTCCTAAAGCCTCGCAGAGCAGCAAAGGATGCCTTGCACCGCATACAGCAGCAGAGGGAAGCTCCGTTTGTATCCGGAAAAAGCGCTTCAGGAGGTCGAGCGACCCAACCTGGAGCAGCGCCCCGCAGTTCCAAGCCTGCCAGTGCAAGCCGGGGTAAGCTATGGGCATTGGGCCTTCCTTGTCATCGATAGTGCAAGTCTTCTCCTTATTGCACCAGCAATTATCCACTGATGCCTAAGCAAGCAGATTACTTGGCTCCATCATGAGCTGGCTGGTCATATGTGTATAGGCAAATCATGTGACGCCCTGGATGCTTCCAAGTTGATGAATTGCACAAGACCCTGTGTAGCTTTCGAAGGCAAGAGAGAAGCTCTGCAGATGGCTGCAACTTGGGTTAGCTCTGCAGTGATTTCAAGAGTAAAGCTGCAAACTTCAAGTTTGGGTTAGTGCCTACTTTATAAGGCAGCAGCATGAGCTATTCTGAGGTTGTCTGTCATGCGCAGTGGTGCCTGCAGTTGCAGTAGCACATCGTCTATGCTTGTGTATGAGCGATGCACATGCCTGAAGAGTTCACCCCGCCATAGGAAAGAGCCCGGTAGGTCAGCATTTGTGCTTCTCGCCCCTACCTGCTACACATTATTTGCATGTTCAGGCTGTCGTGCGGGCTTGTAAGCATTCTGCAGAGGAGTGTGCAGACATGAGGTATCTCTGCCGAATTTTGCTAATTATGCCAAGACTACCATCTGTTGCTTCTGCTGTTGCTGTACATGCAGTTATCTTACCTCATGAACAGATGGTTGACTATGAAAAGGATGGTCAGGCAGCTCACAGGCGCAAGAAGTTTGCTTTGAAGGTGAGACCTTTGCAAGCTTGGCAAGCATGGCTTCTTCTTGTAGTGTGTCATGTCTGATCCAGGGCTCCCCTGTAACACAGTAATGGTGGCATGGTCTTGGTATAACCTTTATTCAATGAAGTTGTGCTGTGGTATTAGGTTACGCAACCATTATGTCGAGCTAATTGGTCCCTTGGAGCTTACAAAGGTGCATGCATCACGTAGTATTCAGTAGGGCTATCTGGTGTGTATCTTTTACTTGATAGTCCACAGAAGCAGTCTTTGTGCATAGGAGAGGCCATGCCCTGCTGATGTCTTTTTCAAGCTGCACTAATGTCCTGCATGAAGCATCCTTTTCATCATAAGAGATATTGCTTCGCTGGAAAGCAGTGCTGGGTCAGACAACTTGGCTCTCACCATCTTGACTTAGTTTGTTACTGACACATGATGTTCCTGCTCTGGTCTGGCCTGTAGCTTAAGGGGGAGCTTGGGAAATACTGGATCAAGGATTTCAAGGGACAACCAGAGATTACGGGGTCGATGGTTGATAAGGTAGGCATGGGCACTTCTGTTGACAACTATTGCAACAGTCCTTCAACTTTCCCTGCGAACTCCCTTGTTGCATGGGGTGAAGCACACGGCAGGGCTGCTCGCTCTGATGACCTTCTAAGCTGCTAGTGCTAGGATGCTTTGCCGCTGCATCTTGTTGACTTGTGGCAGTGCTGTGCCACGGGCATGTAGCTGTTATCCTGTTGCAGCTTCAATGTCTGTGTAAGCATCTCTGACTTCATACATCTTGTGTAGCAGCAAGAGCATGGAATGCAGCATTGCAAACTGGTTGCCAGGGGAACATCTCGGCGATGTGAGTAGCTGCCTGATTGCTCTTTATGGGCCAGGGCCTGCGAAGCATGCTGACATCCCAGAGGCCTACTTCAGATCATGCAAGTGAACAAAGCTTCTGGCCTGCTTATGCATCCAGCGCTGTGGCGGAGGGTGGCCTGTTGTCACAGATCCTGTAAGCAAGTCTACCAATCCATGATACCCTCTGTGTGCCGGTTATCAATGCTCACCAATGGTTGTCATGGTTATTTTTATCAGGTGATGGAGCTGCCCAGCATGCTCGGGAGGCGTATAGTTTGCCAAGTGCCAGAAACCAGGGAGTGGCTGTGTGGGCACAGTACAGGGGTCATAATGGGGAAGAAGATCAAGTGTCATACCTGCTGCCGGGAGCTCCAGCAGGGGAATACACAAACAATTGGACAAGCGTCAGATTCGAAGCAACCTGCAGGAGCAGCAGCAGCAGGGGGAGGAGGGACTGGTGTAGGATGGAAGGGTGGGAGTAAAGGTGGTGTCTCGGGCGGGGCAGGAACCGGTGCTACAGGCAGTGCTGGTGATGGTGGTGGGTTCGCCAGCCCTGAGGTCTCCTCTGGCTCAGGGTCTGCGCTCAAGGTGGTGGCGAGGTCTAAAGATGGCTGCTACACAAGGAGCAACTTCGCCTGGCATGCGGGGAATAGGGCCAAGCGGCCTGCAGCTGCCATTACTCTGGTGGACTTCCCAGAGTTCACTCTGCATGTAAGCACAGAGCAATGGGAGGTTTGGTATGAGTTCAAATGCATCTTTGCTTGAGCTTTGACATGAGGTCCCCTTTGACTTTGATGCTAGAAGCGGTGTATGCGAAGCTTTGCCTGGCTTTTGAAGGTTAAGTCGTGGACGGGGATACGGCTGTACAGCCTTCTAAACATGCTTAGCAGAGTTACGTTGTTCCTCATGTTTGCAAAGCTTTGAGCACATTAGATGAGCTGATTGGTAGCATGCACACTGGCAGTATCCGTTTACCATCTGTCCATGCCCATCACACTTGTGTCAATGCGGTCTATGTTTGTTCTTGACTTCCATCTATTATGTTCTTGACTTCCATCTTATACGCAGGGATATACTTAGTAACAACACCTTCTAACATGTCATTGCTCGCAATGTTCGCTATTATTGTCGCCCTGACAAGTATGTTTGCTGCGATGCAGGATCTGTGCATGTTCCTGACGCACAAAATAGATAAGAAGCTGTGGTACTGTGTGTACTGCCGAGGCAATGATACGGAGAAAGGGGAAGCGCAGCAGGTAGCAGTGTGCAGCAGGTGTCCCGGCGGCTTCCATCCCAGATGCTACTTCCTGAAGACAGGGGAAAGAATTGGAGAAGAGGATGACTGGCTGTGCGCTTCATGCCGAATGGAGGCCGGAGGGGGGAAGAGAAAACGGGGCAGGCCCAAAGGCAGCGGTGGGAAGAGGCAGCGGCATGGGACGCTTCAAGAGGGTCTGCAGGGGCAGGTGGCGGATCAGGGGCTCTGGCTAGATGAGGAAGACACTGAAGAGGAGGAGTCGGGGGCAGTGGATCACAAGCCCGAGTCGGAGAGTGAGGAGGAGGGAGGGGAGGCGGGTAAGGAGGAGGGTGGGGAGGGAGTCGACATGGAGGTGGAATCGGAAGATGATGTGCCATTAGCCATCCGAGCAGCGAGGAGTACGAGCGGGGAAATGTCTATGGATGCTGTTAACGGGGTGCTGAAGCTTGAGAAGCCGGTGGTCAAGAAGCAGGAGCATGAGGAGGAGGGGAAGGGTGTTCAGCCTGAGCACCTGTGGCAGCAGAAAGAAGAGGGGCCCAAGCAGCAATTAGCAGAGCAGCATCCTCCAGTTGCACTGAAAGCAACTTGTAAAGCTGACCCATCTTGTGCTTGCGAGCAAGCCCAAAGCAGCCCCAAGGGCAAGGGTTTATCGCAGCCCTCGGCCCCATCACATGCAGCAGTGGCAGCAGCAGCAGAGGGTGGTGGCCTTGCAAGCGGCAGACGGCTGCATGTTCGTTTCAAGGATGAACCACAGGTGATACCTAGTGAGGGTGCAAACATAGCAGCTGCAGGGATATGTTTGGAGGGACAGCAGGGTGGCTTGGGAGGAGGTGCAGATGGAGGGATGAGGATGGGCGCAGGACGGCCAAATGATGGCTTGCCACCGCCTAGCGGGGGGTATGGTGGGGGAGGCCAAGGAGGAAGTGGGGGAGGGGCACACCAAGGAGGAAATGGCGGAAAGGCACTTCCGGGCACGGGGGCGAGTGGCAGTGGAGGGCGCGGAGGAGATGGTGGCAGCGGAGATGCGGCAACAGAAGACACTGATGCGCGGGTGAACTTCCAGTCACCCCCTGCGACAGTTGCAGACATGGTTGCAGCACTGGAGGCAGCGAAGGGGGATCCCAACCTATTGTCCGGGGAGTGGAAGGTGAGCATATGTGTATGGTCTGAGTGAAGCTGGTCTGTCAATTTGGCAATCATGGCTTTGATCAAGAGGTGTATATGTGTATGGCTGCCAGGACATGCTTACCTTCTGCAACTTCTTATGGATATCAACAATTAGTACGGACCTCAGGTAGTTTATCATGGCAGCAGAGTGATAGCCGATGCACAGCTCCTCAATGGAGGGAATGTAAGAAGGATTGGCGTGGTGCCCTTGACAAAACCAGGCGGTTGTGGTGAGATTACTATGTGTTAACGCCTGGTGGTCCACACGACATGCCAAGTCTTTGTAGGGAGCACGGCAAGGGCATATCAGTAGCCCTGGGCTGCATAAGTCCCAAGACAATTTGATACACACCACTCGATACACGCCACTGATATTCAATGCAGCTTGTCGAGGAGTTGCTTGCTATGTGATACCCAGCTCTAGCCGTGCCTTCCATGCTTGTTTCTAGCATCCCTTCTAGATTTGCTACATGTTGTACTCGCCATCATAGAGATGGACCAGGCATTACAGCACTAAACTAGCACGGTAACGTCCCACTCCTCAGAGTGAAGAAAGAACTACTGGCCCTAGAATGGGTAGTTCCAGCAGAATCATCCCAGATATACGAGGCCTGGCGTCACAAGGATACCAGGATGCGCAGCCTTTGGTTATAATCGAGCGCAGGGAGGCAACCCCTACGTCACCCCCACGAGGAGGGTCACCAATGTTTGCGCAGTGGCGTAATGTAGGGCTGGGTATACATGTTTCGGCTGCAGCCCAATGCGGCCTCATCAGTACCCTTTAGTGAATGAACCTCAAGCACAGCTGCCTTATAAGCTCGTCCAGAACACATAGAACTAGGCCTTTGCTCCAGCAAACTGGAATGCCACGTCAGCTATGCCCCACTGCTGACGCACAACTGCATGCTGCTGCTAACGCTGCTGCCACAAGCTGCGACCATCATGGAGGAATTCACTTCGAATTGGGGATCGATCCCGAAGCCAGACTGCTGCTGACGCTGCACAAGCTCCACCACGTAGGCATTGCCGACTTGCTCGCATGGTATGACGAGTGCCAGCAATGTTCGGGCAACCAGCGGCCAAGCTGCCCTAGAGGGACAAGCTCCACCACGTAGGCATTGCCGACTTGCTCGCATGGTATGACGAGTGCCAGCAATGTTCGGGCAACCAGCGGCCAAGCTGCCCTAGATTTGCTACATGTGCTATAAAAGGAGGCCCTCCTGCTTTTGCGTGTTCGGGGTGTGTAGCAGCGCAACTACAGTGAGTCTCCATCCTAGCATAGTTAACTGAACGGTTCCTCCTGTTGGCCTGCCTGAACGCTGCAGGTCTGGTATGCTAAGGGGCTTCAAGTTGTCGTGACAGCACTTTACACCCCTGAGCGGGCGGAGGAGGCTAGTGATCGCTTAGACGAAGAATTCCTTGCAGTCAAATCGGTGCCAATAGAGGTCAACAACTTTATGACGGCAGTTGGGCCCTTTGTTCTGGAAGTTCTCAGCAGTGACTCTCAGCAGCTACCAAAGGAGTGGAAGGTACGCATGTTGGTCTTGTTTGGCATCTGCTACAATGATAGAGTCAGCTAGCAAACAAATTTCAAGAGCAACTTGCGCAAACATAGTTTTTGCGTGTTTTTCTTTTTTCGCTCGTTCGCTCTCGCGGCGCGCCAGTTCTTTCAAGGGGGCTTTGCACAGGCAGGCGGGGACAGAAATCTGCAGGTGCTGAATTCCTTGTCCTTCTTCCACGCCGTTGTTGACAATCCAGTCCTGGAGCTGCTTTGGATGTAGTTTATAAGTTCTGCAGGTCAAGACCGGACAAGATTGAGTAGGCATGTGCATCAGGCTTTTTGCATGAAGCGGGCTTGATGGTCAAACAGTCATGTTTGAGATTGTAAGTTAGGCTGAGAGTCACAGGGCTGCGGTCATCATAGGGACGGGGGATGCTGGTCAGAATGGTGCTTATGGTGCAATAGGCTTGGGAGGAACACAATTGAAATGGTGGACGTCCCATGATTGACATAGACTTACGCATGTATGTTTCTACAGTATCTGTTAACCAGCTTTGCAATCCCTTTTTGATGCCTTCCGCAGGATATGTGCGCAGCAGCAGCTTTGCCTGTGCTGCACTTGGTGGCCTAGCCGTGGGGTCCTGCTGGCTTTATTGGAGGTGTGAGGAGTGGAGCGCCGGTTGGCAGAGCACTGCCAAACTTTTGCCGGAGGCTATCTATCATTAGAGACAATTGGCAATTAAGGTGCAACAAAGTAACTAAGAAGCAGGTGGGCTGATGGAGCCCCATAAGGCCCATCTGGAGCTGTATGTGCAGCTTCTTTGCATGGAAGGAGCATCTTCTTGCTCAGAAAGGGTATTGGGCGCTTGACATGCATTGCATGTCTTCAATTGCCACGGGTTTGTCGTTAGGTGTTGGTATCAATGGAGAGATGTGGTTGTGGGGTCATCTGATAAGAGATTCTGGCTATGCCCTTTTCCACTGGAGCTGGAGTCCGAAAGGGAGTGTGGCAGTTTGTTTGGCAGTTGTGTCCTTGGATATTTTCCGCTGAGGTGTCCATGAGTACGTTGGAGATTGCTTACCTCTGGCTTAGGTCAGCTAGTTTTTTTTTAACAGTAACTCAAGCGATGTCACATTCCAGCAGTAGTAGAGAGTGAGGAGGCCGAAAGGTTGAAGTGATTGTCAGGTGGATCTCAGGTCTTGCTAACTTGGAGTGCAGAGAGGTAACTCTGAGTGACATGGTGAAATTGTCACATGTCTCCGCTACGTCTTTGTTTTCACTTCTATATGTACTAGGGTTGACTGATGTGACAGCATGTGCCCGTGCATGTGATTTGGTACCGGTGTAAACAGCATCATGTTGGAGGGTTTTGCGCGTGCATGCATGCTTTGCCTTGATGGTGTTTGGCACAGAACATGTGCATGCATGCCTGTCAATGGCTGGCAGGAAAGAACTGCAGTCAACCCCAGCCACTGCAAAATGTGGCGTTTGGGGGGAGAGTGTACACTAGGAATGGGTATAAGCATCAAATGTGGGTGTCTAAGGGATGCAATACTGTACCGGGATGGCTTAGGTCGGTTTTTCTTGCTGAATGCAACACTCCTGTTTATCAGCGTGTTTGGTTGATGTATTCTTAAGATTAAGTAGTAGCTGGTGCATTGCACCTGCGATACGATACTACGATCAATTGGTGATTCTCTAAGCAATCGCGTCTGTGTGAGCTGTTTTCCCTGCAAAAGTCAAGTCAGGGTTGGGGATCTGTGTTCTTCACATCACGTACCGGTTAGAGAGAAAATGTACAGTGTACGGTGCTGAGCCACTGTTGGGCTCATAGCTTCATCCAGCTCGCTTCCTCTATACACAGCATGCTGGGCAGTGATAGACTAATGGGAGCACCAGCTTTCACCGATGTGCGACTGGTGTACATCAGCGATGGTTGCTGCGTGAGTGTATGGCTGCACGTGCCAAGTGCCAAAGTTCACTGCTGCATCGAGTGCCGACAGCGGTGCATGATAACAGCACAAAGATCATGTTATCTAGCATACTGAAAGAGTTTATCTGCCCGACTGAATGCTAGGCCAAAGTACGCTAGGTAACGCTTCCGGTGATGCACCAAGTGTGCGGTGTCACTGCAGTGACTTGCCAGGGGTTCTCGGCTTCTCGCAGCGCCCCGGCTCTGGGTGAAGCCATCATTAAGCTTATACCACAGCTGAAGTTGCATGTCAAACAAGAGAGAAGCTGGGGCATCATTGCTTGCAGTTTCTACCGATACCGAGACCTGTTCGTCCTTGCAACCTTAGTTCCGCTAGATCCAGGCTACCATCAAATCCATAGTCGAGACCTCAAAGAGCTACTGGACTGGCAGAGACCTGCCTGGGAGGTTGCACGTGGGCCCCGACTGCTTGCGAAACTTTCGGGATCTCGACACCCAACGTGAAAGGTTTGGCAATCACTTGCCGTAGCTGAAATGTTGGCGCAATCGAGAGTTCGACCAGCACAGGCTTCATCCATGTCCCATGCTCAAGGGCTGCGGGCGGTCAGGAGGACAAGTGCCCATGGCTTGGCGCGATCCCGCCGAGCAACTGTGCGTGTTGCAGCAAGGCTTCCCGTCGAACCATTCGTGGGGACGAACTGCTTCTATCTACTGGTGAGATAAAAGGGCTGACGAGTCGCATATATCGTTTTGGGTTAGGCTAGCCCCGCAAAGTTGCTTTGTCCTCCTCACCTTTCGTATGATCATCGGCAGGTCCCCCAAGCCCAGCAGGCGATCGCTCATGCATCTTCTTTACCGTTTGGTCATACCTGCCATTACAGGGCTTGCATCCGGTGCAGCCATCACCAAGCACAGTCATTTGACCACATCTTTGTCTGCTGGTCATGCTATGCAGACACGTGCAAGGGACAGCCCCGAGAATGGGGAGCGCAAGCAAGTAACGGACAGCTTGGATGACATCAAATCCATGGGAATGACTGTCATCCGTGCCTGGGCCTTCCAGGACGATCCCAACAACAGCAGACCCGTCCATTACAAAACTGGCAATGATGCTAGTAAGTGCTGACCACGCAAAGTGGCAGAACATTATGCTTAGTCCCCAATCTTTGTGTATTTTAACGATGCCATAGTCCTGAATGGTGACACCCAGCAAAATGTATAATCACATGGTTGCCATCGCTGTTGTGGTGTCTGTCCCTCAATGCAGATAGCCAGCACTGCCAGACGTTGACAGACGTGCCACACTAGTTATTCCTTGTCAAAGGAGGAGCATTGATACCATTACTGTCCCTACTGCACTTCAGTTCTCTTGGGTTGCTTCTGAGGGACCCAGGGCATGTCTGCAGATCTATATGATCTGATGCCTGCACAGCCACTTCGCATTGACCCATTGAAGCTGCGACACTCTCAGAGGTTGGGTGCAGGTCCCAAAGACAACAAGAGTGCAGGCTACAAAAAGCACGGCTCTGTTTGCACTGCAAGAACGAACAGGATGCAGCCAAACAACTTATGATATGCCTGGCTCTATCACCCAAGTTGTGATGTGCACATTGTATCTTCAACTTTGCTGTGTAGATGGGAAGCCCGTGATGGCTTACAATGATGACATGCTCCGGGGGTTGAAGTGGATGTTAGATGAGGCTGACAAGCGAGGACTGAAGATGATGCTCACACTCACCAATGGCCAGCCTTCGGACTATGGGGGCATCAGGCAGTATTACAGGTAAAATCATTAATCAATGCTGAACACACCCAGTTGGAATCATGGCATAAAAGGAAGTTCTATTGAGGCGAGGTGGCTAAATCCATGTCATGGATGCTGCGCAGCTGCAAAGCTGTGCTGTGAGTTATTTCATGGTTGTATATGCCGTGCTTAGTACTAGGAGATGTAACGCACAGCTCTAGGGAGTGTTGGTTTGTGGCTCTGTGTGCTTGGCTAGCTTGCGGAAATGAATGCTGAGCTTTGGCTTGGAGTTAGAGATTTTGATATCAGGGAGAGGTGCAGCCCTTCTGCAAGGAGTGGACGCGATACAGCACATAATACTACTTTGCTGCAAAGCAAGGCTTGTGCAGAATACCTAAATGATCCCTAGATCAGCGCTATGTCACATCTGTTTCAGCTAGAGCAACTGCTGGAATGCAACGTCTCTGAAGCTTCTTGCTAGGGTTGGAACAGGTGCCACAAGCAATGGACCCTCAAGGACAATGTGCACTTAGTCAAGCTTGTAAGTCTAGCACTAACTCTTGCAACTGCAAGCATTGAGGCCGTCAGCATCGGAAGCTTCACCAAACAAGGGAGCCGCTTAGTGACGTCAGCAGAACCCTGACGGATGTACTTTCGTATAACATGTGGGGACAGGGGCCTAGTTGCGGTGCTGTAAGCAAAGAAGAGGGAAGCAACAGCTAACTGTTGGAGGATGACAATGGTGATGGAGTGCAGAACCCCTTCAAATCCTAGGGACCTGGTATATACTCTTAGCTTCGTATGCGCCATTCGCCAAACCCTGTCTTTCGCCCTTCGCTTGCACCCCTGCATTCTTGCCTGTACAACCTTCAAGACCTGAACCTGTCACTGCTGTCAGCAGCTTGTCTGCATACTGGTTCGTGGTCATTGGAGCACAATACAGCTGGCAACCACCCACAGGGGCTGCTAGAGATATCTCATGACTGTTGCTTGCCTTATGTCTTGAGTAATGCAATAATGCATAATGCCCCAAGTACCCTCCTGACCGTGATAAAGAGCCCCGCAGCTCACCTCGTCCGATTTTCGACGCTAACTCTCATGGCTGTTGCTTGCTGTGTGTGTTCAGGTGGGTTGCCAACCTGACTCCTGATGCCAAGGTGGATTGTGGGGATTTTTTCAGAAGCCAGCCTGCCAGGGCACTCTATAAAGACTATGTCACCAAGATCGTCAACGACTTCAAGTGAGTCTATCTGGTTCCCTGTCTCCTTTTGCTCGGCTGGCTTCAAGCAGGCAGATCCTGCCAGCGTTCAGGGTCAATGGAACTTTCTTCATTTCCAGGAGCGGAGACGTGGCCGTGCTACTTAGTGCTGTGATGGCTGGTCAATATCATTTGGATCTCTACTTTTGCTCGCCTTGCTTCAAGCATGCATGTCCACTTGGCATTGTGTGAAGATAGTTGTTACTCAGTTAGGGCAACTGCAGCCGCTTATTAATGTCCCAATTACAGGTATGATTCACGTGAGCTACTGCTTGCTGACTGTTAGCTAACTGGTTTGACTTGCTGCTATTGCTATGTAGGAACCACCCAGCTCTGCATTCCTGGGACATCATCAACGAGCCACGGAATACTCTGCGTGATGCAAAGAGCGATGAGATTGCTGGCTGGATCCATGAGACTGCAACTCTGGTGAAAAGCTTGGATCCGAAGCATCCGGTAAGTTGAGGTTTAGGGTTTAGGCTTCTTAGACCAAGGGGTAAACTTAAACCCTAGTTCCATGAGGCCACAACACTGGTGAGAAAATTGGACCCTAGGCAATCGTTGTTAATTTAAAGGGTTGCATTGGCAGTTGAGCATAGGCTGCCAGCAGTCATCGATTGTGCGGCTCCACGATTGTATCCATGTGAGCCTTGTCTTGACGGCCTGGATCTGTTTGGCCAGTGACTTTGCTGGTCGTGACTTCTCATCAAATCATTGCCTGTACTGCCTGCAGTTGTGCCTAGCTGCTGGATGTCATGTCTATGAATTTTTCCTCAAGCTTGCTTGCCAAAGACAACATGTATGCTGTTCCACCTTGCTGTTCTTTTGTGATGACTTGAGGTGCGGGGCCTGTGGCACTTTCAGCTATGGCATATCGTTAAAGGTGTTTATGTTATTACCCCCAGGTCACAGCTGGAGTGGAGGGATTCTATGGTCCTGCACAGCATGGAAAGGGAGATGGCTCTGGTGAGTGACAGAGAACCCTAAACCCTAATCCTGCATCCTTTTGGAGCTCCAGAGCACTTCAAGCAGCTTCATATCTGCTCTTACAGCAAAGTTGTTCATAGGCATCACTCTGAAAATGTATGTTTATAAATTGAGGCTGGAGCACATCCCCTAAACATCCATCTAAAGCCCAACTGGCTCTGCCCAAATGCGCTTGGTCAAACATGTAGGCATCCAATAAACACCCATCCATAATTGACAATGTGGATAGCAGCTGCAAGGGTCAGGACGGTTTGGGCCATGCTGTCAACCCAAGCTGACATCCTATCTGTTGTGCTGTCGCAACTTGCTTTTATCTCACAGACGGCTACAACCCCTATGGGGCTCCAGGCACCGGCATTGATGGCTGTGATTGGGTGAAGGAGATCAACAGCCCTGCCTTGGACTTTGCCTGCATCCATCTGTACCCAGCATCATGGGGAAACTCTGCCGCAGAGAAGCCTGTCGAGTAAGTGGTTTGTTGCAGTATATTGATGGATGGGGAAATGCTTTTGCGTCTTGACAAAAAGTACCTGGGATCTAGTACTAGCTGCGTTTAAAGATTAGCTAGCCAGCTTCTGTTTGGGCTGTGAATGGAAGGTGGCTGGATCGTGGGGATGCTGAGTGGTCGATTGCCAGTTGTCATTAGGCAATACCTAGTGTTTGGGTCAAACGAGGTCTCACGTACCATTACTGAGCAGCTGGGGTTACTTGCTAAGACCACAACAGCTGAGCAGCAGGTGCAGAGGTTCAGGGCATAGGCACGTGTAGAAAGGCAGTTAGCTGCCTGTTGAGTCTTGTTTGGAACGCTGCATGTGAAGCATGTAAGGAGCCCTTCACCCTTGTAGGACTTGCAGCAAGCAAACAGACTGATTGCTTGAGAGCAAGAGAAGGTTATGCTGGCATGCCTTGAAGAAAAAGGCCTGGTCTTGCAAAGCAAGATAACCAACCTGATTGGCAGATACCTTTGGATCTGCTTTAACATATCATGGTATGCAATTGCAAAACGTCATAAGTAAGCCCAGCACCTCAAGCTGTTACAGAACCGGCAGTGTGGGAAAATAGCAAGCATAGGTTTCCATGTTGCCTCTTGGAACTGCTTCAAAGTAATGCCCCTGAAGTGCCTCATTGGCGTGTTACGCAGGTTCTCTAAGAAATGGGTTCAGAGTCACATAGATGAGATCCGCAAGGCAGGGCTCGACATCCCTCTGGTCTTACAGGAGTACAACCTCAAGCCTCCTTTTGAGTATGAGAACGAGAGGACAGACATGTTCAAAGCGGTGCGTGAAACGTACGGCTTCAGTGTGTGCCAAAGCAGCGCTATGACTATCTATAATTGTAATCAATGTTATATGGTGCTGTTGAACTGTAGCATCTTCAAGTTTGTCATAGGAAATTGAGGCACCATCGGGGAAGTTACTGCAGCTGCAGGTTATGGAAGCACTCGCTGGACAAAGGTGCGGCTAATCCATCCACTTGAGTGTCAGCTCACGTCTTGACAGTCATCAGCTAGCTTGCAGTTACCTAGTTAGCTTGCGCTTTCGCTATCCGATTAGTAGCTCAAGGAGGAGCAGCAACAATACATTGTGATGGAGGCTTTGTTAGGGCTTGCCCCTTGATTTGTCGTCAAATTGCTATCTCACTGCTGCTGCTGCTGCGGCTTTCTTCATTCGTATGCTAGCAAAACATATATGATGGGCAACACTGTTGACGTATTCAAGTATCCTGTTGTTACTGCTGCAGTTGGCTGACCAGATGCTAAACCCTATGGAGGGTGCCTACCCAGGTGTGTACATCGGTAATGTGGTCTGGATGGCGGCAAACCCTGCCAGAGCTTCTGACGATGGGGAAAAGAAGTTTTTGTATGCCTTGGAGTACAACATGGGCAAGCAGAATGATGACTCTGTTACTGTGCTTATGAATTTGGCTAAAGAGGTCGAAAAGAGGAATGGTCCCAAGCCGTCATAAATGTGAGATGAGATGCGTCAACTGACAGTAAATGCCTCTGAAGATGAAAGGAGCAAAGATGACCGTTGCTTTCACGGTACAGCAGGAACGAGAGAGGACTCCTTGAGCAAAACCTGATTGACGACAGTGCTCCAAACATTAATTGAGTTCTGGCACGGCGAGGTCATGCATGGTACGTGTATGTGTTTGCAAAAGAGATGTGTGTATGCGCCTGGTGAGTGCAGCATGCTTGCTTGGAAAGCAAAAGAGCATGACCATGGGCATCAGACAGCTCCTTGTTGGCAGAAGTGCTTCTGGCAGTGAATTGGAAGGACCATTTGGGCGTTTAAGTTGCCTTCAAGGCTGTGTGGCAAGACCGGCACTTGTGCTCCCTCGCTTGCGTTGTTTTGGGTACAAGACATGCGAAATTGAGTTGCCAATGCAGGTCAATTGACTTGGGATGCAAGTATTCAACGTCGTTTTTTGCGTTTTGCTGTGCATCTGACAGGGCCTACTTGTGCCTCAGAAACTATTGCCTGTTCATTGAGGCTCATGCTGGGGTGTTTACATGGTCAGGGCTATTTGTACCCCTTCATTCTTGTGAATGATTAAAACACAAACGTATGTCTACGAGGTGCCGCTTGCTGAGTGGCGAGTTTCATTGGAAGGATGCATGCATGAACAAGCAAATGTTAGGGTGCGAATCTTTACCCTCATCAAGGGTTGAAATATGTGGCTATTGAAATGGTCTTAGTGACCATGGGTACGGTCACCCACAGTTGTATTGAAACTGGGTCAGGAGGAAACCTGGTTTTGGATAATGATTGACATACGTGGCACTAGACCTGTCCAATGTGGCCTGCCAGATTGCAAATGACGCAAGGGGTTGCTGGATGATCAGCTAGCCTCTCATTTCATGATATGCCATAGCAATAAGTGCCATAGGCCCCGCACCTCAAGCTGTCACAAAGAACAGCGAGGTGGAACAGAATACGGGTAAACTTCGACATGTATGACAATATATGCCTAAACATGAGGTCCAGCAGCTAGGTCAAAATCACCTAAAACCTCCGCTGCCCCAATGGGGGTAAGAGCCTCCCTCCTACTTAAGAAAGCAAGGAGGGCTTGTAAGCCCGGGTGCAAGCAATAGTTGGTAACAAACCCCATTGGTTGGACCTCACGCCACATCAGAAGGGTGAGCATAAGCATTCCTAATCTTCCAAGCAGCTGCAACATATTTAGCTATACACTTATACTTATACTTATACACTTATACACTTATATCAGCTAGCCTACGAGCAGGACTCATGTATGTTCCGCAGGATTAAAGCAAGCCATCATTGCATCATGAGCAGAGCACCATGAGTCTTGCCTAAACAATATGGGCATCAGAAATAGATTGGCTTTGAAACACTGATTGGTGTAGCTTGCTTTGTTTTGTGAGCCCTTTTGGAAGCTGTCTTAGCGGATGCTACTAGACCCGCATGTCTATCGAAGGCGTTAGGACCATGCCCTGTTTGTTTGATTGTGCATCAGTGCAGGATGTGGCATGTTATCTTCCATTTGGGAAGCTGAAATGAAAGGAGTGACTTGCTTGCTTTATCTGCTCTCAATGGCAGAAGTTTGTGCAATGGTTGCTTCCCTGCTTTTGTTCCTTGATTAGTATTTGATGGTGGCTGGTGTGACATGTTAGCACAGAGTACATGATCAGAAGCAGCTGCTGTGCCCTTGCTTGAATTGTTATGGACTTGCTACCCGACTTGACTACCAGCCCTGCTGTGCATGTCATGTGGCAGCAAGCTACCGTGCGTAGCGCGTCGTTCTGTTGCTGCTCCTGACTTCAGCCACACCGTAGATAATGTTTAAGAACTGCAAAGGCGCATGCATGGAAGTGCTGCCAGTACATGCAAACGCTGCTCTACATGGGCCGAATGAACAACTTCGACATACTGTTCTGCACCGGGTTGGCGTCGTGTTTGGGCCGTGCTCGGCTGTGCGCTAGTGGTCTCTCTTAACATATACTGTTGTGCATGGATGGCAGGTGGCCTTTTTGCTAGTGTGCTGTTGAGTGTCTGGTGACTGATATGCCTGCAAAGTATCAAATCGGGTACGGAAGCATGTTCATTGTTTGGCACAGAACTTTCGGCAGTCGGTTGATAAAGGCTGCAGGCATACACTTAGTTGGCGACTGCACAGCATGCAGGACAGTCATACGCTGGCACTGCTAGGGAGATGCGTCTTGTCACTCTCCCATTTAGCTCCTGCCGAATGGTTGCTTTTATCCAAATTTGCGTGGCCCGCACCACTGGCTTCATGCACCATAAGTCATGTCAATCCTGGTTGAGTGGTGGTCAAGAAGCCATTGTCACTTTGGATCAATCAGCGTGATGGGAGGTGCGTTTAGGTCGGTCTGACCTAGCAGCCCCTTGCGCCGGGTTGCCACACTTTGAATGTTGTTTTTCTTGTCCATAGACAGACATTTAAGATTACCAGATTACCAGATTGGTAATCTGGTAATCAGACATTTAAGGCAGAGCTCAAGGTGCCATCCTCAGGGACCGCTTGTTACCGACCTGCACTACCTACTGATCGGGCAGGGCGACCGAGACCCCAAGAGCTACGGTTGGGACCAAGCAAGAACGTTTTGGCCTAAAGTACAAATCCAAGTGTAGTTCGTGTATTCGAAATGTGTAAAATGCCATACTTCTGTGGACAGCTACGGGCCTGGACGTATCAAGCATGCATGCACTGCTAAATCCCTGCTCGCTCTCGGTTGCTGTGAACCAACCGGACGGGCCTTCTTGGGAAAGCTGTTTGGCATTTTGCAGCATCCCTTTGCCTGGGATTGAATTGGGTTGGCAAGTCCTGGGAACCTACAGAGCCCTTCTCGGCAGCTACCGTGTGATTGTACCGCTGATCGGGTCACTCGGGTGAGATGGCACCGCCCTCTCGTCAATCACTTCCCCGCAGTGCTTCCAGCCAAGGGAAATCATGCAGCATATGGGCAGAAAAACACATATAATAGAAGGGTCCAGAACCGTCGGTCTCTTGCACGTGCCTGCGGACTTCTTCCAAATATTTCTGCTTCTCGAGTGTCTGCTCAAAGATTTGGCAACTCGCCTGTGCTAATATGCTGGCGCAATCTAAAATGTGCTCAGCAAGAGCCGCTAGTATATCCCATGTTCAAGGGCTACGGGTAGTCAGGAGCATATCCTCCCATGGCTTGGTGCGATCCCGTCGAGCGGCTGTGCGTGTTGCCGCAAGGCTTCCAGTTGAACCATTCGTGGGGACGAACTGCTTCTATCTACTGGTGAGATAAAAGGGCTGACGAGTCGCATATATCGTTTTGGGTTAGGCTAGCCCCGCAAAGTTGCTTTGTCCTCCTCACCTTTCGTATGATCATCGGCAGGTCCCCCAAGCCCAGCAGGCGATCGCTCATGCATCTTCTTTACCGTTTGGTCATACCTGCCATTACAGGGCTTGCATCCGGTGCAGCCATCACCAAGCACAGTCATTTGACCACATCTTTGTCTGCTGGTCATGCTATGCAGACACGTGCAAGGGACAGCCCCGAGAATGGGGAGCGCAAGCAAGTAACGGACAGCTTGGATGACATCAAATCCATGGGAATGACTGTCATCCGTGCCTGGGCCTTCCAGGACGATCCCAACAACAGCAGACCCGTCCATTACAAAACTGGCAATGATGCTAGTAAGTGCTGACCACGCAAAGTGGCAGAACATTATGCTTAGTCCCCAATCTTTGTGTATTTTAACGATGCCATAGTCCTGAATGGTGACACCCAGCAAAATGTATAATCACATGGTTGCCATCGCTGTTGTGGTGTCTGTCCCTCAATGCAGATAGCCAGCACTGCCAGACGTTGACAGACGTGCCACACTAGTTATTCCTTGTCAAAGGAGGAGCATTGATACCATTACTGTCCCTACTGCACTTCAGTTCTCTTGGGTTGCTTCTGAGGGACCCAGGGCATGTCTGCAGATCTATATGATCTGATGCCTGCACAGCCACTTCGCATTGACCCATTGAAGCTGCGACACTCTCAGAGGTTGGGTGCAGGTCCCAAAGACAACAAGAGTGCAGGCTACAAAAAGCACGGCTCTGTTTGCACTGCAAGAACGAACAGGATGCAGCCAAACAACTTATGATATGCCTGGCTCTATCACCCAAGTTGTGATGTGCACATTGTATCTTCAACTTTGCTGTGTAGATGGGAAGCCCGTGATGGCTTACAATGATGACATGCTCCGGGGGTTGAAGTGGATGTTAGATGAGGCTGACAAGCGAGGACTGAAGATGATGCTCACACTCACCAATGGCCAGCCTTCGGACTATGGGGGCATCAGGCAGTATTACAGGTAAAATCATTAATCAATGCTGAACACACCCAGTTGGAATCATGGCATAAAAGGAAGTTCTATTGAGGCGAGGTGGCTAAATCCATGTCATGGATGCTGCGCAGCTGCAAAGCTGTGCTGTGAGTTATTTCATGGTTGTATATGCCGTGCTTAGTACTAGGAGATGTGACGCACAGCTCTAGGGAGTGTTGGTTTGTGGCTCTGTGTGCTTGGCTAGCTTGCGGAAATGAATGCTGAGCTTTGGCTTGGAGTTAGAGATTTTGATATCAGGGAGAGGTGCAGCCCTTCTGCAAGGAGTGGACGCGATACAGCACATAATACTACTTTGCTGCAAAGCAAGGCTTGTGCAGAATACCTAAATGATCCCTAGATCAGCGCTATGTCACATCTGTTTCAGCTAGAGCAACTGCTGGAATGCAACGTCTCTGAAGCTTCTTGCTAGGGTTGGAACAGGTGCCACAAGCAATGGACCCTCAAGGACAATGTGCACTTAGTCAAGCTTGTAAGTCTAGCACTAACTCTTGCAGCTGCAAGCATTGAGGCCGTCAGCATCGGAAGCTTCACCAAACAAGGGAGCCGCTTAGTGACGTCAGCAGAACCCTGACGGATGTACTTTCGTATAACATGTGGGGACAGGGGCCTAGTTGCGGTGCTGTAAGCAAAGAAGAGGGAAGCAACAGCTAACTGTTGGAGGATGACAATGGTGATGGAGTGCAGAACCCCTTCAAATCCTAGGGACCTGGTATATACTCTTAGCTTCGTATGCGCCATGCGCCAAACCCTGTCTTTCGCCCTTCGCTTGCACCCCTGCATTCTTGCCTGTACAACCTTCAAGACCTGAACCTGTCACTGCTGTCAGCAGCTTGTCTGCATACTGATTCGTGGTCATTGGAGCACAATACAGCTGGCAACCACCCACAGGGGCTGCTAGAGATATCTCATGACTGTTGCTTGCCTTATGTCTTGAGTAATGCAATAATGCATAATGCCCCAAGTACCCTCCTGACCGTGATAAAGAGCCCCGCAGCTCACCTCGTCCGATTTTCGACGCTAACTCTCATGGCTGTTGCTTGCTGTGTGTGTTCAGGTGGGTTGCCAACCTGACTCCTGATGCCAAGGTGGATTGTGGGGATTTTTTCAGAAGCCAGCCTGCCAGGGCACTCTATAAAGACTATGTCACCAAGATCGTCAACGACTTCAAGTGAGTCTATCTGGTTCCCTGTCTCCTTTTGCTCGGCTGGCTTCAAGCAGGCAGATCCTGCCAGCGTTCAGGGTCAATGGAACTTTCTTCATTTCCAGGAGCGGAGACGTGGCCGTGCTACTTAGTGCTGTGATGGCTGGTCAATATCATTTGGATCTCTACTTTTGCTCGCCTTGCTTCAAGCATGCATGTCCACTTGGCATTGTGTGAAGATAGTTGTTACTCAGTTAGGGCAACTGCAGCCGCTTATTAATGTCCCAATTACAGGTATGATTCACGTGAGCTACTGCTTGCTGACTGTTAGCTAACTGGTTTGACTTGCTGCTATTGCTATGTAGGAACCACCCAGCTCTGCATTCCTGGGACATCATCAACGAGCCACGGAATACTCTGCGTGATGCAAAGAGCGATGAGATTGCTGGCTGGATCCATGAGACTGCAACTCTGGTGAAAAGCTTGGATCCGAAGCATCCGGTAAGTTGAGGTTTAGGGTTTAGGCTTCTTAGACCAAGGGGTAAACTTAAACCCTAGTTCCATGAGGCCACAACACTGGTGAGAAAATTGGACCCTAGGCAATCGTTGTTAATTTAAAGGGTTGCATTGGCAGTTGAGCATAGGCTGCCAGCAGTCATCGATTGTGCGGCTCCATGATTGTATCCATGTGAGCCTTGTCTTGACGGCCTGGATCTGTTTGGCCAGTGACTTTGCTGGTCGTGACTTCTCATCAAATCATTGCCTGTACTGCCTGCAGTTGTGCCTAGCTGCTGGATGTCATGTCTATGAATTTTTCCTCAAGCTTGCTTGCCAAAGACAACATGTATGCTGTTCCATCTTGCTGTTCTTTTGTGATGACTTGAGGTGCGGGGCCTGTGGCACTTTCAGCTATGGCATATCGTTAAAGGTGTTTATGTTATTACCCCCAGGTCACAGCTGGAGTGGAGGGATTCTATGGTCCTGCACAGCATGGAAAGGGAGATGGCTCTGGTGAGTGACAGAGAACCCTAAACCCTAATCCTGCATCCTTTTGGAGCTCCAGAGCACTTCAAGCAGCTTCATATCTGCTCTTACAGCAAAGTTGTTCATAGGCATCACTCTGAAAATGTATGTTTATAACTTGAGGCTGGAGCACATCCCCTAGGAAAAGTTGCATCTAAAGCCCAACTGGCTCTGCCCAAATGCGCTTGGTCAAACATGTAGGCATCCAATAAACACCCATCCATAATTGACAATGTGGATAGCAGCTGCAAGGGTCAGGACGGTTTGGGCCATGCTGTCAACCCAAGCTGACATCCTATCTGTTGTGCTGTCGCAACTTGCTTTTATCTCACAGACGGCTACAACCCCTATGGGGCTCCAGGCACCGGCATTGATGGCTGTGATTGGGTGAAGGAGATCAACAGCCCTGCCTTGGACTTTGCCTGCATCCATCTGTACCCAGCATCATGGGGAAACTCTGCTGCAGAGAAGCCTGTCGAGTAAGTGGTTTGTTGCAGTATATTGATGGATGGGGAAATGCTTTTGCGTCTTGACAAAAAGTACCTGGGATCTAGTACTAGCTGCGTTTAAAGATTAGCTAGCCAGCTTCTGTTTGGGCTGTGAATGGAAGGTGGCTGGATCGTGGGGATGCTGAGTGGTCGATTGCCAGTTGTCATTAGGCAATACCTAGTGTTTGGGTCAAACGAGGTCTCACGTACCATTACTGAGCAGCTGGGGTTACTTGCTAAGACCACAACAGCTGAGCAGCAGGTGCAGAGGTTCAGGGCATAGGCACGTGTAGAAAGGCAGTTAGCTGCCTGTTGAGTCTTGTTTGGAACGCTGCATGTGAAGCATGTAAGGAGCCCTTCACCCTTGTAGGACTTGCAGCAAGCAAACAGACTGATTGCTTGAGAGCAAGAGAAGGTTATGCTGGCATGCCTTGAAGAAAAAGGCCTGGTCTTGCAAAGCAAGATAACCAACCTGATTGGCAGATACCTTTGGATCTGCTTTAACATATCATGATATGCAATTGCAAAACGTCATAAGTAAGCCCAGCACCTCAAGCTGTTACAGAACCGGCAGTGTGGGAAAATAGCAAGCATAGGTTTCCATGTTGCCTCTTGGAACTGCTTCAAAGTAATGCCCCTGAAGTGCCTCATTGGCGTGTTACGCAGGTTCTCTAAGAAATGGGTTCAGAGTCACATAGATGAGATCCGCAAGGCAGGGCTCGACATCCCTCTGGTCTTACAGGAGTACAACCTCAAGCCTCCTTTTGAGTATGAGAACGAGAGGACAGACATGTTCAAAGCGGTGCGTGAAACGTACGGCTTCAGTGTGTGCCAAAGCAGCGCTATGACTATCTATAATTGTAATCAATGTTATATGGTGCTGTTGAACTGTAGCATCTTCAAGTTTGTCATAGGAAATTGAGGCACCATCGGGGAAGTTACTGCAGCTGCAGGTTATGGAAGCACTCGCTGGACAAAGGTGCGGCTAATCCATCCACTTGAGTGTCAGCTCACGTCTTGACAGTCATCAGCTAGCTTGCAGTTACCTAGTTAGCTTGCGCTTTCGCTATCCGATTAGTAGCTCAAGGAGGAGCAGCAACAATACATTGTGATGGAGGCTTTGTTAGGGCTTGCCCCTTGATTTGTCGTCAAATTGCTATCTCACTGCTGCTGCTGCTGCGGCTTTCTTCATTCGTATGCTAGCAAAACATATATGATGGGCAACACTGTTGACGTATTCAAGTATCCTGTTGTTACTGCTGCAGTTGGCTGACCAGATGCTAAACCCTATGGAGGGTGCCTACCCAGGTGTGTACATCGGTAATGTGGTCTGGATGGCGGCAAACCCTGCCAGAGCTTCTGACGATGGGGAAAAGAAGTTTTTGTATGCCTTGGAGTACAACATGGGCAAGCAGAATGATGACTCTGTTACTGTGCTTATGAATTTGGCTAAAGAGGTCGAAAAGAGGAATGGTCCCAAGCCGTCATAAATGTGAGATGAGATGCGTCAACTGACAGTAAATGCCTCTGAAGATGAAAGGAGCAAAGATGACCGTTGCTTTCACGGTACAGCAGGAACGAGAGAGGACTCCTTGAGCAAAACCTGATTGACGACAGTGCTCCAAACATTAATTGAGTTCTGGCACGGCGAGGTCATGCATGGTACGTGTATGTGTTTGCAAAAGAGATGTGTGTATGCGCCTGGTGAGTGCAGCATGCTTGCTTGGAAAGCAAAAGAGCATGACCATGGGCATCAGACAGCTCCTTGTTGGCAGAAGTGCTTCTGGCAGTGAATTGGAAGGACCATTTGGGCGTTTAAGTTGCCTTCAAGGCTGTGTGGCAAGACCGGCACTTGTGCTCCCTCGCTTGCGTTGTTTTGGGTACAAGACATGCGAAATTGAGTTGCCAATGCAGGTCAATTGACTTGGGATGCAAGTATTCAACGTCGTTTTTTGCGTTTTGCTGTGCATCTGACAGGGCCTACTTGTGCCTCAGAAACTATTGCCTGTTCATTGAGGCTCATGCTGGGGTGTTTACATGGTCAGGGCTATTTGTACCCCTTCATTCTTGTGAATGATTAAAACACAAACGTATGTCTACGAGGTGCCGCTTGCTGAGTGGCGAGTTTCATTGGAAGGATGCATGCATGAACAAGCAAATGTTAGGGTGCGAATCTTTACCCTCATCAAGGGTTGAAATATGTGGCTATTGAAATGGTCTTAGTGACCATGGGTACGGTCACCCACAGTTGTATTGAAACTGGGTCAGGAGGAAACCTGGTTTTGGATAATGATTGACATACGTGGCACTAGACCTGTCCAATGTGGCCTGCCAGATTGCAAATGACGCAAGGGGTTGCTGGATGATCGGCTAGCCTCTCATTTCATGATATGCCATAGCAATAAGTGCCATAGGCCCCGCACCTCAAGCTGTCACAAAGAACAGCGAGGTGGAACAGAATACGGGTAAACTTCGACATGTATGACAATATATGCCTAAACATGAGGTCCAGCAGCTAGGTCAAAATCACCTAAAACCTCCGCTGCCCCAATGGGGGTAAGAGCCTCCCTCCTACTTAAGAAAGCAAGGAGGGCTTGTAAGCCCGGGTGCAAGCAATAGTTGGTAACAAACCCCATTGGTTGGACCTCACGCCACATCAGAAGGGTGAGCATAAGCATTCCTAATCTTCCAAGCAGCTGCAACATATTTAGCTATACACTTATACTTATACTTATACACTTATACACTTATATCAGCTAGCCTACGAGCAGGACTCATGTATGTTCCGCAGGATTAAAGCAAGCCATCATTGCATCATGAGCAGAGCACCATGAGTCTTGCCTAAACAATATGGGCATCAGAAATAGATTGGCTTTGAAACACTGATTGGTGTAGCTTGCTTTGTTTTGTGAGCCCTTTTGGAAGCTGTCTTAGCGGATGCTACTAGACCCGCATGTCTATCGAAGGCGTTAGGACCATGCCCTGTTTGTTTGATTGTGCATCAGTGCAGGATGTGGCATGTTATCTTCCATTTGGGAAGCTGAAATGAAAGGAGTGACTTGCTTGCTTTATCTGCTCTCAATGGCAGAAGTTTGTGCAATGGTTGCTTCCCTGCTTTTGTTCCTTGATTATTATTTGATGGTGGCTGGTGTGACATGTTAGCACAGAGTACATGATCAGAAGCAGCTGCTGTGCCCTTGCTTGAATTGTTATGGACTTGCTACCCGACTTGACTACCAGCCCTGCTGTGCATGTCATGTGGCAGCAAGCTACCGTGCGTAGCGCGTCGTTCTGTTGCTGCTCCTGACTTCAGCCACACCGTAGATAATGTTTAAGAACTGCAAAGGCGCATGCATGGAAGTGCTGCCAGTACATGCAAACGCTGCTCTACATGGGCCGAATGAACAACTTCGACATACTGTTCTGCACCGGGTTGGCGTCGTGTTTGGGCCGTGCTCGGCTGTGCGCTAGTGGTCTCTCTTAACATATACTGTTGTGCATGGATGGCAGGTGGCCTTTTTGCTAGTGTGCTGTTGAGTGTCTGGTGACTGATATGCCTGCAAAGTATCAAATCGGGTACGGAAGCATGTTCATTGTTTGGCACAGAACTTTCGGCAGTCGGTTGATAAAGGCTGCAGGCATACACTTAGTTGGCGACTGCACAGCATGCAGGACAGTCATACGCTGGCACTGCTAGGGAGATGCGTCTTGTCACTCTCCCATTTAGCTCCTGCCGAATGGTTGCTTTTATCCAAATTTGTGTGGCCCGCACCACTGGCTTCATGCACCATAAGTCATGTCAATCCTGGTTGAGTGGTGGTCAAGAAGCCATTGTCACTTTGGATCAATCAGCGTGATGGGAGGTGCGTTTAGGTCGGTCTGACCTAGCAGCCCCTTGCGCCGGGTTGCCACACTTTGAATGTTGTTTTTCTTGTCCATAGACAGACATTTAAGATTACCAGATTACCAGATTGGTAATCTGGTAATCAGACATTTAAGGCAGAGCTCAAGGTGCCATCCTCAGGGACCGCTTGTTACCGACCTGCACTACCTACTGATCGGGCAGGGCGACCGAGACCCCAAGAGCTACGGTTGGGACCAAGCAAGAACGTTTTGGCCTAAAGTACAAATCCAAGTGTAGTTCGTGTATTCGAAATGTGTAAAATGCCATACTTCTGTGGACAGCTACGGGCCTGGACGTATCAAGCATGCATGCACTGCTAAATCCCTGCTCGCTCTCGGTTGCTGTGAACCAACCGGACGGGCCTTCTTGGGAAAGCTGTTTGGCATTTTGCAGCATCCCTTTGCCTGGGATTGAATTTGGTTGGCAAGTCCTGGGAACCTACAGAGCCCTTCTCGGCAGCTACCGTGTGATTGTACCGCTGATCGGGTCACTCGGGTGAGATGGCACCGCCCTCTCGTCAATCACTTCCCCGCAGTGCTTCCAGCCAAGGGAAATCATGCAGCATATGGGCAGAAAAACACATATAATAGAAGGGTCCAGAACCGTCGGTCTCTTGCACGTGCCTGCGGACTTCTTCCAAATATTTCTGCTTCTCGAGTGTCTGCTCAAAGATTTGGCAACTCGCCTGTGCTAATATGCTGGCGCAATCTAAAATGTGCTCAGCAAGAGCCGCTAGTATATCCCATGTTCAAGGGCTACGGGTAGTCAGGAGCATATCCTCCCATGGCTTGGTGCGATCCCGTCGAGCGGCTGTGCGTGTTGCCGCAAGGCTTCCAGTTGAACCATTCGTGGGGACGAACTGCTTCTATCTACTGGTGAGATAAAAGGGCTGACGAGTCGCATATATCGTTTTGGGTTAGGCTAGCCCCGCAAAGTTGCTTTGTCCTCCTCACCTTTCGTATGATCATCGGCAGGTCCCCCAAGCCCAGCAGGCGATCGCTCATGCATCTTCTTTACCGTTTGGTCATACCTGCCATTACAGGGCTTGCATCCGGTGCAGCCATCACCAAGCACAGTCATTTGACCACATCTTTGTCTGCTGGTCATGCTATGCAGACACGTGCAAGGGACAGCCCCGAGAATGGGGAGCGCAAGCAAGTAACGGACAGCTTGGATGACATCAAATCCATGGGAATGACTGTCATCCGTGCCTGGGCCTTCCAGGACGATCCCAACAACAGCAGACCCGTCCATTACAAAACTGGCAATGATGCTAGTAAGTGCTGACCACGCAAAGTGGCAGAACATTATGCTTAGTCCCCAATCTTTGTGTATTTTAACGATGCCATAGTCCTGAATGGTGACACCCAGCAAAATGTATAATCACATGGTTGCCATCGCTGTTGTGGTGTCTGTCCCTCAATGCAGATAGCCAGCACTGCCAGACGTTGACAGACGTGCCACACTAGTTATTCCTTGTCAAAGGAGGAGCATTGATACCATTACTGTCCCTACTGCACTTCAGTTCTCTTGGGTTGCTTCTGAGGGACCCAGGGCATGTCTGCAGATCTATATGATCTGATGCCTGCACAGCCACTTCGCATTGACCCATTGAAGCTGCGACACTCTCAGAGGTTGGGTGCAGGTCCCAAAGACAACAAGAGTGCAGGCTACAAAAAGCACGGCTCTGTTTGCACTGCAAGAACGAACAGGATGCAGCCAAACAACTTATGATATGCCTGGCTCTATCACCCAAGTTGTGATGTGCACATTGTATCTTCAACTTTGCTGTGTAGATGGGAAGCCCGTGATGGCTTACAATGATGACATGCTCCGGGGGTTGAAGTGGATGTTAGATGAGGCTGACAAGCGAGGACTGAAGATGATGCTCACACTCACCAATGGCCAGCCTTCGGACTATGGGGGCATCAGGCAGTATTACAGGTAAAATCATTAATCAATGCTGAACACACCCAGTTGGAATCATGGCATAAAAGGAAGTTCTATTGAGGCGAGGTGGCTAAATCCATGTCATGGATGCTGCGCAGCTGCAAAGCTGTGCTGTGAGTTATTTCATGGTTGTATATGCCGTGCTTAGTACTAGGAGATGTGACGCACAGCTCTAGGGAGTGTTGGTTTGTGGCTCTGTGTGCTTGGCTAGCTTGCGGAAATGAATGCTGAGCTTTGGCTTGGAGTTAGAGATTTTGATATCAGGGAGAGGTGCAGCCCTTCTGCAAGGAGTGGACGCGATACAGCACATAATACTACTTTGCTGCAAAGCAAGGCTTGTGCAGAATACCTAAATGATCCCTAGATCAGCGCTATGTCACATCTGTTTCAGCTAGAGCAACTGCTGGAATGCAACGTCTCTGAAGCTTCTTGCTAGGGTTGGAACAGGTGCCACAAGCAATGGACCCTCAAGGACAATGTGCACTTAGTCAAGCTTGTAAGTCTAGCACTAACTCTTGCAGCTGCAAGCATTGAGGCCGTCAGCATCGGAAGCTTCACCAAACAAGGGAGCCGCTTAGTGACGTCAGCAGAACCCTGACGGATGTACTTTCGTATAACATGTGGGGACAGGGGCCTAGTTGCGGTGCTGTAAGCAAAGAAGAGGGAAGCAACAGCTAACTGTTGGAGGATGACAATGGTGATGGAGTGCAGAACCCCTTCAAATCCTAGGGACCTGGTATATACTCTTAGCTTCGTATGCGCCATGCGCCAAACCCTGTCTTTCGCCCTTCGCTTGCACCCCTGCATTCTTGCCTGTACAACCTTCAAGACCTGAACCTGTCACTGCTGTCAGCAGCTTGTCTGCATACTGATTCGTGGTCATTGGAGCACAATACAGCTGGCAACCACCCACAGGGGCTGCTAGAGATATCTCATGACTGTTGCTTGCCTTATGTCTTGAGTAATGCAATAATGCATAACGCCCCAAGTACCCTCCTGACCGTGATAAAGAGCCCCGCAGCTCACCTCGTCCGATTTTCGACGCTAACTCTCATGGCTGTTGCTTGCTGTGTGTGTTCAGGTGGGTTGCCAACCTGACTCCTGATGCCAAGGTGGATTGTGGGGATTTTTTCAGAAGCCAGCCTGCCAGGGCACTCTATAAAGACTATGTCACCAAGATCGTCAACGACTTCAAGTGAGTCTATCTGGTTCCCTGTCTCCTTTTGCTCGGCTGGCTTCAAGCAGGCAGATCCTGCCAGCGTTCAGGGTCAATGGAACTTTCTTCATTTCCAGGAGCGGAGACGTGGCCGTGCTACTTAGTGCTGTGATGGCTGGTCAATATCATTTGGATCTCTACTTTTGCTCGCCTTGCTTCAAGCATGCATGTCCACTTGGCATTGTGTGAAGATAGTTGTTACTCAGTTAGGGCAACTGCAGCCGCTTATTAATGTCCCAATTACAGGTATGATTCACGTGAGCTACTGCTTGCTGACTGTTAGCTAACTGGTTTGACTTGCTGCTATTGCTATGTAGGAACCACCCAGCTCTGCATTCCTGGGACATCATCAACGAGCCACGGAATACTCTGCGTGATGCAAAGAGCGATGAGATTGCTGGCTGGATCCATGAGACTGCAACTCTGGTGAAAAGCTTGGATCCGAAGCATCCGGTAAGTTGAGGTTTAGGGTTTAGGCTTCTTAGACCAAGGGGTAAACTTAAACCCTAGTTCCATGAGGCCACAACACTGGTGAGAAAATTGGACCCTAGGCAATCGTTGTTAATTTAAAGGGTTGCATTGGCAGTTGAGCATAGGCTGCCAGCAGTCATCGATTGTGCGGCTCCATGATTGTATCCATGTGAGCCTTGTCTTGACGGCCTGGATCTGTTTGGCCAGTGACTTTGCTGGTCGTGACTTCTCATCAAATCATTGCCTGTACTGCCTGCAGTTGTGCCTAGCTGCTGGATGTCATGTCTATGAATTTTTCCTCAAGCTTGCTTGCCAAAGACAACATGTATGCTGTTCCATCTTGCTGTTCTTTTGTGATGACTTGAGGTGCGGGGCCTGTGGCACTTTCAGCTATGGCATATCGTTAAAGGTGTTTATGTTATTACCCCCAGGTCACAGCTGGAGTGGAGGGATTCTATGGTCCTGCACAGCATGGAAAGGGAGATGGCTCTGGTGAGTGACAGAGAACCCTAAACCCTAATCCTGCATCCTTTTGGAGCTCCAGAGCACTTCAAGCAGCTTCATATCTGCTCTTACAGCAAAGTTGTTCATAGGCATCACTCTGAAAATGTATGTTTATAAATTGAGGCTGGAGCACATCCCCTAGGAAAAGTTGCATCTAAAGCCCAACTGGCTCTGCCCAAATGCGCTTGGTCAAACATGTAGGCATCCAATAAACACCCATCCATAATTGACAATGTGGATAGCAGCTGCAAGGGTCAGGACGGTTTGGGCCATGCTGTCAACCCAAGCTGACATCCTATCTGTTGTGCTGTCGCAACTTGCTTTTATCTCACAGACGGCTACAACCCCTATGGGGCTCCAGGCACCGGCATTGATGGCTGTGATTGGGTGAAGGAGATCAACAGCCCTGCCTTGGACTTTGCCTGCATCCATCTGTACCCAGCATCATGGGGAAACTCTGCCGCAGAGAAGCCTGTCGAGTAAGTGGTTTGTTGCAGTATATTGATGGATGGGGAAATGCTTTTGCGTCTTGACAAAAAGTACCTGGGATCTAGTACTAGCTGCGTTTAAAGATTAGCTAGCCAGCTTCTGTTTGGGCTGTGAATGGAAGGTGGCTGGATCGTGGGGATGCTGAGTGGTCGATTGCCAGTTGTCATTAGGCAATACCTAGTGTTTGGGTCAAACGAGGTCTCACGTACCATTACTGAGCAGCTGGGGTTACTTGCTAAGACCACAACAGCTGAGCAGCAGGTGCAGAGGTTCAGGGCATAGGCACGTGTAGAAAGGCAGTTAGCTGCCTGTTGAGTCTTGTTTGGAACGCTGCATGTGAAGCATGTAAGGAGCCCTTCACCCTTGTAGGACTTGCAGCAAGCAAACAGACTGATTGCTTGAGAGCAAGAGAAGGTTATGCTGGCATGCCTTGAAGAAAAAGGCCTGGTCTTGCAAAGCAAGATAACCAACCTGATTGGCAGATACCTTTGGATCTGCTTTAACATATCATGATATGCAATTGCAAAACGTCATAAGTAAGCCCAGCACCTCAAGCTGTTACAGAACCGGCAGTGTGGGAAAATAGCAAGCATAGGTTTCCATGTTGCCTCTTGGAACTGCTTCAAAGTAATGCCCCTGAAGTGCCTCATTGGCGTGTTACGCAGGTTCTCTAAGAAATGGGTTCAGAGTCACATAGATGAGATCCGCAAGGCAGGGCTCGACATCCCTCTGGTCTTACAGGAGTACAACCTCAAGCCTCCTTTTGAGTATGAGAACGAGAGGACAGACATGTTCAAAGCGGTGCGTGAAACGTACGGCTTCAGTGTGTGCCAAAGCAGCGCTATGACTATCTATAATTGTAATCAATGTTATATGGTGCTGTTGAACTGTAGCATCTTCAAGTTTGTCATAGGAAATTGAGGCACCATCGGGGAAGTTACTGCAGCTGCAGGTTATGGAAGCACTCGCTGGACAAAGGTGCGGCTAATCCATCCACTTGAGTGTCAGCTCACGTCTTGACAGTCATCAGCTAGCTTGCAGTTACCTAGTTAGCTTGCGCTTTCGCTATCCGATTAGTAGCTCAAGGAGGAGCAGCAACAATACATTGTGATGGAGGCTTTGTTAGGGCTTGCCCCTTGATTTGTCGTCAAATTGCTATCTCACTGCTGCTGCTGCTGCGGCTTTCTTCATTCGTATGCTAGCAAAACATATATGATGGGCAACACTGTTGACGTATTCAAGTATCCTGTTGTTACTGCTGCAGTTGGCTGACCAGATGCTAAACCCTATGGAGGGTGCCTACCCAGGTGTGTACATCGGTAATGTGGTCTGGATGGCGGCAAACCCTGCCAGAGCTTCTGACGATGGGGAAAAGAAGTTTTTGTATGCCTTGGAGTACAACATGGGCAAGCAGAATGATGACTCTGTTACTGTGCTTATGAATTTGGCTAAAGAGGTCGAAAAGAGGAATGGTCCCAAGCCGTCATAAATGTGAGATGAGATGCGTCAACTGACAGTAAATGCCTCTGAAGATGAAAGGAGCAAAGATGACTGTTGCTTTCACGGTACAGCAGGAACGAGAGAGGACTCCTTGAGCAAAACCTGATTGACGACAGTGCTCCAAACATTAATTGAGTTCTGGCACGGCGAGGTCATGCATGGTACGTGTATGTGTTTGCAAAAGAGATGTGTGTATGCGCCTGGTGAGTGCAGCATGCTTGCTTGGAAAGCAAAAGAGCATGACCATGGGCATCAGACAGCTCCTTGTTGGCAGAAGTGCTTCTGGCAGTGAATTGGAAGGACCATTTGGGCGTTTAAGTTGCCTTCAAGGCTGTGTGGCAAGACCGGCACTTGTGCTCCCTCGCTTGCGTTGTTTTGGGTACAAGACATGCGAAATTGAGTTGCCAATGCAGGTCAATTGACTTGGGATGCAAGTATTCAACGTCGTTTTTTGCGTTTTGCTGTGCATCTGACAGGGCCTACTTGTGCCTCAGAAACTATTGCCTGTTCATTGAGGCTCATGCTGGGGTGTTTACATGGTCAGGGCTATTTGTACCCCTTCATTCTTGTGAATGATTAAAACACAAACGTATGTCTACGAGGTGCCGCTTGCTGAGTGGCGAGTTTCATTGGAAGGATGCATGCATGAACAAGCAAATGTTAGGGTGCGAATCTTTACCCTCATCAAGGGTTGAAATATGTGGCTATTGAAATGGTCTTAGTGACCATGGGTACGGTCACCCACAGTTGTATTGAAACTGGGTCAGGAGGAAACCTGGTTTTGGATAATGATTGACATACGTGGCACTAGACCTGTCCAATGTGGCCTGCCAGATTGCAAATGACGCAAGGGGTTGCTGGATGATCAGCTAGCCTCTCAGTTCATGATATGCCATAGCAATAAGTGCCATAGGCCCCGCACCTCAAGCTGTCACAAAGAACAGCGAGGTGGAACAGAATACGGGTAAACTTCGACATGTATGACAATATATGCCTAAACATGAGGTCCAGCAGCTAGGTCAAAATCACCTAAAACCTCCGCTGCCCCAATGGGGGTAAGAGCCTCCCTCCTACTTAAGAAAGCAAGGAGGGCTTGTAAGCCCGGGTGCAAGCAATAGTTGGTAACAAACCCCATTGGTTGGACCTCACGCCACATCAGAAGGGTGAGCATAAGCATTCCTAATCTTCCAAGCAGCTGCAACATATTTAGCTATACACTTATACACTTATACTTATACACTTATATCAGCTAGCCTACGAGCAGGACTCATGTATGTTCCGCAGGATTAAAGCAAGCCATCATTGCATCATGAGCAGAGCACCATGAGTCTTGCCTAAACAATATGGGCATCAGAAATAGATTGGCTTTGAAACACTGATTGGTGTAGCTTGCTTTGTTTTGTGAGCCCTTTTGGAAGCTGTCTTAGCGGATGCTACTAGACCCGCATGTCTATCGAAGGCGTTAGGACCATGCCCTGTTTGTTTGATTGTGCATCAGTGCAGGATGTGGCATGTTATCTTCCATTTGGGAAGCTGAAATGAAAGGAGTGACTTGCTTGCTTTATCTGCTCTCAATGGCAGAAGTTTGTGCAATGGTTGCTTCCCTGCTTTTGTTCCTTGATTAGTATTTGATGGTGGCTGGTGTGACATGTTAGCACAGAGTACATGATCAGAAGCAGCTGCTGTGCCCTTGCTTGAATTGTTATGGACTTGCTACCCGACTTGACTACCAGCCCTGCTGTGCATGTCATGTGGCAGCAAGCTGCCGTGCGTAGCGCGTCGTTCTGTTGCTGCTCCTGACTTCAGCCACACCGTAGATAATGTTTAAGAACTGCAAAGGCGCATGCATGGAAGTGCTGCCAGTACATGCAAACGCTGCTCTACATGGGCCGAATGAACAACTTCGACATACTGTTCTGCACCGGGTTGGCGTCGTGTTTGGGCCGTGCTCGGCTGTGCGCTAGTGGTCTCTCTTAACATATACTGTTGTGCATGGATGGCAGGTGGCCTTTTTGCTAGTGTGCTGTTGAGTGTCTGGTGACTGATATGCCTGCAAAGTATCAAATCGGGTACGGAAGCATGTTCATTGTTTGGCACAGAACTTTCGGCAGTCGGTTGATAAAGGCTGCAGGCATACACTTAGTTGGCGACTGCACAGCATGCAGGACAGTCATACGCTGGCACTGCTAGGGAGATGCGTCTTGTCACTCTCCCATTTAGCTCCTGCCGAATGGTTGCTTTTATCCAAATTTGTGTGGCCCGCACCACTGGCTTCATGCACCATAAGTCATGTCAATCCTGGTTGAGTGGTGGTCAAGAAGCCATTGTCACTTTGGATCAATCAGCGTGATGGGAGGTGCGTTTAGGTCGGTCTGACCTAGCAGCCCCTTGCGCCGGGTTGCCACACTTTGAATGTTGTTTTTCTTGTCCATAGACAGACATTTAAGATTACCAGATTACCAGATTGGTAATCTGGTAATCAGACATTTAAGGCAGAGCTCAAGGTGCCATCCTCAGGGACCGCTTGTTACCGACCTGCACTACCTACTGATCGGGCAGGGCGACCGAGACCCCAAGAGCTACGGTTGGGACCAAGCAAGAACGTTTTGGCCTAAAGTACAAATCCAAGTGTAGTTCGTGTATTCGAAATGTGTAAAATGCCATACTTCTGTGGACAGCTACGGGCCTGGACGTATCAAGCATGCATGCACTGCTAAATCCCTGCTCGCTCTCGGTTGCTGTGAACCAACCGGACGGGCCTTCTTGGGAAAGCTGTTTGGCATTTTGCAGCATCCCTTTGCCTGGGATTGAATTGGGTTGGCAAGTCCTGGGAACCTACAGAGCCCTTCTCGGCAGCTACCGTGTGATTGTACCGCTGATCGGGTCACTCGGGTGAGATGGCACCGCCCTCTCGTCAATCACTTCCCCGCAGTGCTTCCAGCCAAGGGAAATCATGCAGCATATGGGCAGAAAAACACATATAATAGAAGGGTCCAGAACCGTCGGTCTCTTGCACGTGCCTGCGGACTTCTTCCAAATATTTCTGCTTCTCGAGTGTCTGCTCAAAGATTTGGCAACTCGCCTGTGCTAATATGCTGGCGCAATCTAAAATGTGCTCAGCAAGAGCCGCTAGTATATCCCATGTTCAAGGGCTACGGGTAGTCAGGAGCATATCCTCCCATGGCTTGGTGCGATCCCGTCGAGCGGCTGTGCGTGTTGCCACAAGGCTTCCAGTTGAACCATTCGTGGGGACGAACTGCTATTATCTATTGGTGAGCTACCGTTGTTGGCTAGTCGCACACATTGCTGTGCGATGGGCTTGGCTTCGCATGGTCTTCTCGTACTTTCTTGTCAGCTTCTTCAATGATCTCCGGCAGGTGCAACTACACCACCATGCGATCGTTGTCTTGAGAGGTGCCTCCCTTCTATGATCTATATTGCCCTCATCGGGCTTGGTCCGGTAGCGGTCCCCCAACAACCGTATTTTGATCACATTTTCTGCCTGTTGGTTGTGCTCTACAGTCACGTGCAAGTCTCAGCCCCAACAACAACAACAACAAACATTTAAGGTGTGGCAACCGCAAAGGGCTGCTAGGTCGAAACGACCAAACACACCATCGGATGGATCCAAACACAATGGCTTCCAGACCACCAACCATGGAGAGCGCATGCAAGTAACGGACAGCCTGGATGACATCCAGTCCATGGGAATGACTGTTGTCAGGGCTTGGGCCTTCCAGGATGACCCCAACAACGGCAGACCAGTCCACTACAAAACTGGCGTGGATGCTAGTAAGTATCAAACTTCAGGAAAAGTGGCAGAGCATAAGGGTCTCAAGGCTGTTTGGAAAGCAGGAAGACAGTCACACCCCTGTCTTTGGAACCTAGTAGGAGTGTTTAGTGGTCATACATACTACCCCAAACCTGTCACATCAAGGGAGGGAGGTTAAGAGGGTTCCAAGCAGTCTCAGTTGCCCACTGTGAGTCAATGCCTTTAAGGGGGAAAGCTAGTAAAATCCAGGGCCGTTTTGGACTTGTCTGGCGTCGCACAGAAAAGCCTTCAGGAAGTGTTCAGCCGGTTTGGTAATACCAAAGTGGTCAAAACAGACCCTCCCAGCGACCGGTAGGTGGATAGGCCTTGGACCCGGACCCGGAGATACGCAAAAACGATGCCAAAGATGCACAGACCTGGCACCATTACAATTCAAAAGGTCTTGTTGAGCTGACCAGTCCAAAGCTGGCCAGGACCTTTGTCTCTACCTTTGGGGTGGGGGCAGTGTTTCCAAAGCCTGCAGACTTCAAGTAATTAAACCTCTTCCTCCAAAACCTGCATGTCCTGTCCAGCTAAACGAACTAAGCAAGGGCCACAAAATTTCCTCAGCTGTATGCATGTGATGACAGCAGAGAGAGCGGCAGACAACCAACAGCAGGGTTGTGCTGTCAGTGGGCACCACTGCTGTCCTGGACCGAACAAGTAACATAACCTGCGGCAAACTTTGTCTTACTAGTACTCAACTGTACTGCTTTGCATAAGCAGGGTTCAACAAATGCGTTCTCTACCCCGTTCTGATCCTCGATACTTGATGTTTAATGCTGTGTAGACGGGAAGCCCACGATGGAATACAACGATGACATGCTCGGGGGACTGAAGTGGATGTTAGACGAGGCTGGCCATAGGGGACTGAAGATGATGCTCACACTCACCAATGGTCAGCCTTCGGATTATGGGGGCATCAGGCAGTACTACAGGTGAAGCTGTCCCTTTCAAATTCGGTGCACCTGCCACTAAACACGAGTCATGCCGTGGGCGCTGCAAAGCTGTTTTGTGTTTGTCTATCTCATATATGCACCTGCCCTGCTCATCAGTACAAGGAGGTTTGAAGCACACATCTGGGTTGTGATGTCAGGCTCTGTGATTACTTACCTTGAAATATAACTGCTGACAGCAAGGCTGGGGATTGCAAAGAGGGCAAAGTTGCAATGAGGCTCCTGATACTGGCACACAACACTGCTCTGGTATGTAGCAGGATCACGTGCTGGATTGTTGCCTTGGAGTGTGACATTTGCTGTTTTCGCCTGCTGGGACATCCGATTGATATGGTCCAAGTTGCTAGGGTACCCATTTCGACCATGGGAAATCCGAATCTGTTGTTAGAATTTACAAATTCTGCACCGTTGGGGCGCACGGCCAGGTCAAAGTTGGTGGTTTTTCGGGGCCGATGGGCAAAAAATTGAGATGGTTGAAAAATATGTAAAAACTGCATTTTAGGCCTTGTAGGGGTAAGGCAATGTGGTGGGGAGCCTTGGCCGACCCCCAATCCCGTTTTCCCGACCTCCAATTGCCCCCTTGTCGGTGTGATAGCTGTTTTTCTGCGCACGGCCGGATAGTGAATTCTGCCATGTTTTTCTGCATAGTTACCCGAATTAACCCATTGGAAGTGCCAGATTAACGCGGTTACCAGCGCCTTGCACAAACTTGCCCTGCTGAGCAACGCCAAGTTCCGCAGCATCCGGCTCATCCACGTGAATCGGCCGCAGGGCTACAAGGTGTACCAGCTGATTGTGGGGACTGAGGGAGAGTTCATCAGTGTGTTGGGCTACAACCGCCACAAGCAGGCTCGTATTGGTAACACCTTCATGCTCCTGTCCACAAGCAAGAGCAGCATTGTGGGTGAGTCCAACCCCCGAGACACCAACCTGGTAGCCAACGTCCAGAAGGCCTTGGCAGAGGGGGTTAGCTACAAGATGATCATGGAGGTAAACATGGTGCAGTTCATAAAAGGACACAATTGCAGTACGATACATGCATTTCCCAGCGTTGCAACTGCCCGGACAGCCCAACAGGGGTATGTGCTGATGTCCCTTACTGACTATGAGTGCTACCAAAGCCATCACAGACCTGCAGCATGCCCTACTATTATTACCCATAGGAAGATGATGACATTGCCAGACTGTGCTGCTACCGTACAGTGCCCTGCATGCAAATTCCCACTCTTTGCCACCAGACCTGCGCTCCAGCAAACCTATAGGGCTCGATCCTGTCAAGATTTCAGATGCTCTATTACCATTGGCAGCAAAATGCCTGCTTGTGTGTCATGGGATGCCGCACTTACTGCTGAGTGTACCCCTCACATCAGTCAATCAGAATGCCTAGTCATTGCTGCTGCTAAAGAACATAGTTCCCATGGTGTTTTGCTGAGCTTAGAAGGTACAGGGGCTTATCATGAGCTTCCTATCTGCTGTCCACAATCTCCCACAATTCACTCACCATTCATCTCTTCCTTCACCATTCATGTTAGATATATCAACCAAATTCCCACAATTCCTCTGACTGAACTATGGCATCGCATTCCCCTGCCCCCCTCCTGCCACCCATCAGAAGTGCCAGACCATACTGATTTGTACCATCAGCCACCCACCTTGCAGCAAGGAAGATCATCCAGCCACATGAACATTGCAGCCCTGAGCGAACTCTCCATGTGTGCATACACTGTGCCATGCTGCAGGGCGGTGACAAGCAAGACAAGCCTGCAGGAGCAGGCGCCTCAGCATCAGGAAGAAAGAGGGATGAGGATGGACAGGCCCTGCCAAAGAGTCGCCATGCAGCTACCTAAGGCTTCTCCTCTCAGGCAGCAGCAACTGCAGTCTATGCTAGCTCCAGCAGCACTACCACTGCAGTGGTCCCAGGGCTGCATAATAGGGTCCCGCATAGGTCAGGGAAGGTGCCAGCAATTAACCAGGATGTGTTATGATGATCTGCTCGCAGTTATCCTTAGGGGACGGATCCATAGACTGAGTGCGAAGGCAGACGGAGGGTTCCAAGGGGAGCAGGGCTACATGGCCACATTGTACACTTGCTGTCAGCGAATATGCTTGTACTATGGCGATATGTTAAGATGGCGTGAACCAGAAAGGGGTCCCAGCTCGCAGTCCTGTGAATCTCAGGGTAGAGCAGCGCCAGTAAGGGTCCCCGGAACGGTGCCAATTGCGAACTCAGGAGGAATTGCACCCAATGCACTCTCGCCGCGGCAGAGCAAAAATAAACTCTTGCACATAGAGAACGCGGCCACGTATAGCATAACCTACACGACAATACCGAGGACTCAGAGACCTCCGTTCTCACTAGTGTCCACGCACACCCAGGCCCTCACCAGACAAAGAAGACAAGCTACGCAGTCCAAAAGAGCCGCAGTTGCCTCTAGCAGCATGGCTTTCCGAAAAATACTCCCCAATAATGCCACCTTTGGGGAGCGGCTGCATGACATGAAGGGCTGTCCGCTCCTAGATGTGCAAATTTCCCGAACAGGGCTGAAAAATGCTGCCGCGTATACGACTGGCCTACACCCTTTCACTCCGGCTCTCCCACCGCAAACTGCCCTTGCTACGACAGGAGGCAGAAAGCTCAGTAACGACAGCACTCCTCAGAACTTTACCCTGCAGCATGCAGGTGGCCGCCCCAGTACAGTTGATTACGAGCAGCTCGCCCCCTCTGCTTTCCCGTCAGCCCAGGCACCCATTGCAGCCACAGTGCATAGTAACCCCAAGGCGGATTTCGCAGTTGATGGAACTCATGGGATACTCACTGATAGACTCTCAAACATACAACAGCAGGTTGGGGCACAGCCTCTCAGCTTCCGGAATGTCCAACAGGTCGAGCAGGCGACACAAGAACCTGATGCCAGCACCACCAGCAGCAGCAGCAGCATACCGCTACCCGCTGATAACATCACAACCACCAGACAATCAGCCTCTGGCGTCAGGCCGGCTACAAGTAGTAGTACCAGCATCGCCTTTTCGATGGCAACATGTAACAGCAGCTTCATGCAAACAACAAAGCAAGGCCCCATTGATACCGATGGCTTGTTGACGTTCAGACATGGTGGTATGTTAGCCTGTACATACAGTAACAGCAACATGATACTCCCACCAGCATATGCTACCACCATGATGTGGGGAACCTCTGCCCCAACTCTTGCTAGGACACTTAGGAGCACCTCCACCCTTGCTATTTGGAGTTTTACCCTGACCAACAGCAGCTCCTTGGAGAGACCAGCCACACCTCCCTTTCTGGCCACAGCTCCAGACCATCTGCCTGTTTATCTCCTGCTCTCTGCTATACTGACGCTGAGGTCTCTCTCATACCTCTATGAAGCTGGCAAGCCAATCTCTGGCCTCACGTACACACCCCGGAATGCCACACCAACAAAGCTGAATGTCACAAAGAAAAGAAAGACCAACCAGCGCACCGGCCTATTAGAAAAAGCCAAAGGTGTCCAAAACAGCATGAAAGCCCTTAAGCAGAGGCTGCAAGATAAGTATGTCATGCAATGTCAAACTCGCCTACAAATGGAGATGGAACACCCTGGGGCTTTTGCCGCACACTACCTCAAACGAGCAATTGCAAAGCAAGTGAGGCGCTGCATCCAACGCAGCAATGGATATCTTGAAAGAAAAGCCTACAGAATCTACAGGTACACTAAAGTCACATACATGCGCCCAACACCCCCTGGACAGAATGATGCTCCACAATCAGCAAACCTCCAGCCCCAGGATTGTAAAGCAGCAGACACAACCTGCCCAGTAGAAGCCTCATGTCCTCATGTAAACTGCACTGCACCCAATGACCCACACAGCCAGCATGAGGCCCATGATCGCACTGCTGTCACCTGCCAGGCTAGGGCCACCCACCCCCAGACCGTGCCCAATGCGCCCTTCGTAAGGAAACCAAAGCTAGGACAGAGTGCATGTCACCATAACACTTGCTGCAACCCGAGGTGTCAAGGGCAATGCCAGGCTTTCAGAGCACTCTGCCCTGAGGGCCTCCATCGACCCGAAGCCCGCACTACTTATGAGCAACTGCATGGACTGGCACACCACCAAGTGCAGCTTACAGGCTGCCAGCAATCAAAAAGTGCCTGGGTGTACTGCCCCACCTACCTGCTGAGTATGCCTAACCTGGAAGACAGGCTGATTCCCCTTTGGGTCAATGATCTCTTTAACCTCCTCCAGGACAATGTACATGAGCAATTATACCTGGCAATGCCAGCCAAAGACCCTCCAGACTTGAGCGTGCGTCCTTGCAGAGGCTGGGCCTGGGTCCCTGCAGACTACTTCCTCCGCTGCTTCCACCTAGCCTCGACCAAGCAGGCACTTCATGAACAAAAGCTATACGACCGAAGACTGCCCCAAACTGCACGACGATGGATACGCCAACCCATCCCGGCGACAGCAGGCAAGCCAAGCGACCACAGGGAGACAGGAGAAACAATGTCCTTACACTACGTCGAGTCGACGCTGGGCAGGTATGCAGTACACAGAGCGGGCTTCAGCAGACAAGATGCTGCCACTGCAGAGCTACTCGGCGAAGAATGGCAGAATGAGAGCCACGGCCAAGCAGATCCTAGACCCAGGGTATATACCACTATACCGCGGGAACAGGACAGTCTGAGAACGTTCCAGGGAACTTCAACAGGAGCTTCTTGCGAAGGGCTCAGCCTTGTCCCTCCCCCTATGCCAAGCATGCAAGGTGCAGGCAAGCCTTTTAAAGCACCACAGACACGCGGCCCAAAAGCTCCCCACACGGTAAAGCGCAGGTCGAAGCCGGAGCAGGGTATGCGACGAATCGATGCAATGCTTAGAGCAGCAGTCCCTGGAATGGCCCCTGGCAATGCACCGACCAAGCAGAAGCCATTTGAGACAGCTGCCCCACAGCCGCATAACATCGCAGCAGCCCCGCACATCTCCAGAAACGGTCCCCAACACCGTCCGGACCCCCTTGTCGAACCTGATAGTGAGGACGAAGATGTTATAATGATCGATCACGATATGGAAGGCCTCAGCGAACCTTGCCATAAACCTTCCAGTCCCAATTGGGGATATGCAGATGTTCAGCGTCAGGTTAGTCCCACCCCACACACACAGTGGGTCACACCAGAAACCGTAGGACTGTACTGCCAAGCGCAAGATCGCGGGAACTGCGCACTGCATGCACTCAATGCTATGTCAGGCAGAACAATCATCACTCCAGCTGAAGCCCAAGCACTACTCCGACATCCACAAGTCCCAAGACCAGCCGACAGCGATAGGCCTGACTGCAATGCCGACGGCTGGTTCAGATGGGAGGCTATCAACAAGCTCCTAATGATTATTATTATTATTATTATTATTATTATTATTATTATTTATTATTACTAATTTAGACTAATCCAAGGGTGTAATGCTATTTGCCCTTTGAATGATCCTGGACTAATCCAAATGTGTAATGCTGTTTGCCCTTTTAATGATCCTGGACTAATCCAAGGGTGTAATGCTATTTGCCCTTTTAATGATCCTGGACTAATTCAAGGGTGTAATGCTGTTTGCCCTTTGAATGATCCTGGACTAATCCAAGGGTGTAATGCTGTTTGCCCTTTGAATGATCCTGGACTAATCCAAGGGTGTAATGCTGTTTACCCTTTTAATGATCCTGGACTAATCCAAGGGTGTAATGCTGTTTACCCTTTTAATGATCCTGAACTAATCCAAATGTGTAATGCTGTTTGCCCTTTGAATGATCCTGGACTAATCCAAGGGTGTAATGCTGTTTACCCTTTTAATGATCCTGGACTAATCCAAATGTGTAATGCTGTTTGCCCTTTGAATGATCCTGAACTAATCCAAGGGTGTAATGATGTTTGCCCTTTGAATGATCCTGGACTAATCCAAGGGTGTAATGCTGTTTGCCCTTTGCAGTGCGCCAGCCCGTCCTCAACAGCAGCTTCCACCAGCAGCTGCAGCTCAGCTGTGCTGCCTCGGCCGCCCTCATCAGATACACTGCTGCTAACCACGTGCAGAAGCAGAGTGCCAGCCCCATGACCTGCTTCCCTGGGGAGATCATGGAGTTTGCAGTCAACACCACAGCTGCTGCATACGACTACCTAAAAGAGAGCAGCAACATCACAGCCATGTTCCCAGCTGCAGCTACAGGTACAGCTACAGCTACAGCCACAGCTGCAGCTACAGCTACAGCTTCATCCGGGGGTTCAGCCGGTAGCAGCGGGGCTGGGGGCAACAGGGCATCTTATTTGGAGATGTTTGATATGATGCTCAGCAGTTTGAAGTATTGCTTGGTAGCATGGAGCAGCTGCGATATCTGGGAGGTGCTGTTTGGCTTGACCTCGTATATCATACTCGTGTCCATGAAGATGGCGCAGGCAGAAGCGGCAGCGGCAGCGGCAGCTGGGCCAGCAGCAGTAAACAGCAGCAGCAGCAGTGGTGCTAGCGCTACTGCCACAGGCAGCAGCAGCAACAGCAACAGCAAGATTGCAATTTCGTTCCAGGAGCAGGAGTACATTGCAGTAGCGCCATGGGTAGTGTTGATCGCGCGTGGGCTGGTTCTTACAGGGCAGCTGCTGGTGACGATGATGAGTAGCAACAGCTATGCCGCTATGTTATCAGCAGCAGAGCCCTGGCCCGTGGGGTTGCTGTGTGAGGGTCTCATGGCCTCAAGGGATGGGGTGGTTGCTATCTGGGATTGCTTGAATGATGCTGGGCCATCTGCTGAGGCTAGCGTAGCGGAGTGGACGGAGCTGATGGCCAAGGGGAACAAGCTGCTGAAGGCGTTCGACCAGGCGTTGCGGGCATGCAGGGTCTCCCATGACAGGATTTCACCGGAAGCCATGCGGTCCGAGGTAAAGAGGGTGGTAGGGGTGCAGCTGGCGATGAACATGCGGGATTACGGGGAGGCAGTGATTGCCCAGCTGCCGTTGCTGATGTGTTGCAACAACCCTGGGTGTAGGAATCTGGAGATGATGAGTGAGATGCAGCTGATGAAGCTGAAGAGCAGTAAGTGCTCAGGGTGCAGGGCAGCCAGTTACTGCAGCAGGGAGTGTCAGAAGGCGCATTGGAAGCAGCATAAAGCGGTGTGTAAGAGGTTGCAGGATGCAGCGAAGGTGGCAGCAGCTGCAGCAGGGGTCAGGAATCTGGGTGTGTGAAGGGTTCCTTGGGTTCTTAAAGCTCACTTCAGGCATAGAGATGTGATTTGGTGTTCGTGGCGGTTCCTGGACTGTATTTCGGGGTCAGCAGATGTTGATTATCCCGTCTGAATTTTCTTATTTAGCTGCATGTTTTATCATCTGCCTGCATCAAGGTTTCTTAGAAACGAGCTAATGCAGTAGTTATCTATCAACCAGAGTGGTCCCATTGCATGCCTCCTACTGCCCTTGCATAGGCAGGTTCCATGAGAGGGGATGGGGCTCATTTTGGCCAGGCAGGCACCACTGCAGATGCTGCCTCTGTGCATGCTTGTCATCTACATCTGCATTGGTGGGCGCATCATTGTGAAGCACACAGCAGCATGACTTCAGGTCATTAAAGAAATTTTTAGGCAAGAGCAGAGCACAGGCATGCGAACCTGCTGGGGTTGTGGGGGTGGGTGGCTGTTGTGCTTGCAACACCTGCTACCAGAATATGTTCCGCGAAGAGTTGTTAGGTCTTGATGGCATATGGTCGCAGGAGGGTGCTGCTCACTCAGTCTGCTGTCTGGCCCCAGGATGTATTGGGGCTTAGGGCTCAGCCTGTAACATCCAAAAGGTTTTGCACCTAACAAAGCACTGCCTTGGTGCAATGTTTGTGACTGCACACGTTCTTGGTATGTTAAGGACCTGCGCATGCACTCCATGTTGTGCTGTAGTGAAGGTCACTGACTGTCCCTTGATTATGGCATTGTTCTGGATTCAGTGGTGGTCCTGGGTTGTAAACACTAGATACTGCCCTGCTCAAGATGGGACTACCCAATGTTGAGGCAATGCAAAAGGTTGAAGCTCATGCCACTTGAGCTACTTCATATCACGTAGATTGCTGAAGTGTTTTTATGTAGATTGTAACAGGGCTTGACCATAGATGACGGACAGTACAGTATTGACAACTGACTGAAAGCGAGTGTTTCCTTTGTGTAGAGTATGGCATTCAATGGATGGATCAACATCATTCTCCCTGGATCACACAAAGTTCTTGGGTAAGATACCAATGCCTGGTGCTGGAGGTGTTGCATTGGTGCATACCACAAATGTCAGTCACCAGCGTAACCATTAAGATTTGGTAGGCATGGTGGGGGGTGCTGGAAAAACACAAAGTGTTAAGCACTTTGCGGCTTTTGACTATCTTGAGGTGCCATGCCTGGAAGTATGGGCCAGTGTTTCTGTGTTGTGTCTTTGGGACAAATCCTGGGTCTGGTAGGTTGTTACGGGAGGGTGCGCTCCCAGTGAGTGTCATAAAATGAATTGCGGTGAGCTGGTGATTGTAACTCTGCAGTGGCAAACGCCTCGGCACACACGTGGTAACCTGTGCGGCCACATGAAACAATGGTAGAGTTGGCATGATTGGTTCTTGGGTACCTTGAAGCGCGGCGGTTGCAGGCCGGGTGCTGGTGATGCACTGGATTACTTATGAAACAAGAGCAAGCACTTGGTGGTGGCATCAGGTCTGAGACACTGATGGGGGTCAAATGGATGCAGGATCAGGTTGGGTCAGTGAGTGCGTGGCGGTCGTGGTGGGGTGCTTTGAGAGTAGAGTTGGGCAGCGAAAAATCGAGCAGGGGTTGTGTGGAGCACCCAAGGGTGCAGCAGATGTCTTACACAGTCTGGTGTGGCCACTGTTGCTCAGTGGCACTTGTTCGTCATCGGTGCTGTCTATGCCACTCATACTTTGTGGTGCATATGCGATTCTGCAGAGAGAGAGAGAGAGAGAGAGAGAGAGAGAGAGAGAGAGAGAGAGAGAGAGAGAACTACGCAGAGAAGGGGGGAAATCCCTTCTTGCATGTTCACTGTTGATGTTTGATGTTCACTATTGATGAACAAAGGTGGTGGACCACGGTTTGAATGTTACATTTGAAAAAAGAAAAACCCGGAGCCAACACGAGGCTCAAGGGGCTTCCAAAAAACCAAACTGACTAATATCATCAACTTCAACTAAATCGTTCTCATACTCATCACTAGAAACATCACCACAACTTTCATCTCCACTCGATTCAAATCTGTCAAGCTGCAGATCAAACACCCATTCGGTATCTACATCTCTGAAGACACGCATTTTATGTACCAGCTTCGCCAACATATGCTGCTTTGGATGACACATAAGCTTCCTTAAATCACCTTCACAGTAATCAAACAACTCACCAAACTCCGATCTGATTTCCTGGTAGGCAGGGCATTCCAGCATGAAATGCTTTTCATCCTCAGTGGCTTCACTTTGACTACAAATGCATACCTGGTTTCCGGTCGGGGCCCTCCAAGGACGGCAAATCCAGTAGCTTAGACACCCCAACTCATGGGTACTTAGCACAAGCCGAAAGGTTGCTCGAGCAGCCGTCTAGTGAGGGTCTGCCCTTTGGGTCAACTTCCCGCTGGTACTTTACGGGTGTGTCGAGTGCCAAGTGCTTGTCTTTGTAGACTGGCCCGTGGGACACTAAACCGCTTGTTGTCTGCGCTGAAGATGGTCCAATCAAAGGGGAGCTATAGGTCAGCGGTACCTTGGGTAAAGAGTACGGACAGCGAGGAACGTCGACATGCAGTAAAGCTTTGATTGTGCTTATTTAGATTTCACGTCAACATGAATGAATATCAGGTCAGCCTAACTCTTTTGCGGGGTTTAGATCTGCCAAAGGTTGATCTTCTTTCGAAAATCGACGCTTACGTGAAAGTGAGATGCGGGGGATTCAGTGGCAAGACCAAGACAATATACAACTGCAGTGAGCCTGTTTGGGATGAAGATTTCTTCTTCCCAGTACCTATTGGCAGTGCTAATGGACTACCGCAAGGCATTGTTACTTTGGAGCTGTATGACTCAGAAACTCTGAAGGTATGGCTGCATTCAGCACGCAGCGGTTTCGGGAGGTGGCATGCGTGATGTTGCAAGAACTTCACACGCTTCAGCAGGGCACTCACAATGAATTCTCTACAGGATCGCATGATTGGCACCTCTACGTTAGACGTGAGCAAGCTTCACCCCAGCCAACTCAGCTACCTCGAGCTTCCCGTGTCCTTTGCCAAAGACAAATACGCCAAGTCTGGCGCAGTCAGCAGGCTGGTGGTAGCCATTAGGGGATGGGTGGTTACATACGGCACACTTCGAAGCAGACTGCAAGCTGTGCCAGGTAAGCAGCAGTGGACACAACACAACCAACCCTGGAAATGTACATGCCAGATGCTGGAGCTCATGATATGTACACATGCGGAAGAGAAGTTTGCATGAGGGGCTCTTGAGTAGTTGGATCAAGCCCGTGATGTATGCCAAAAGCTATCAACAAGAAGCAATGGAATCCAGTCATGCCTGTTTGCTGCAACAGCAACAAGTGACGCACCTGCCAATAGTTCTTCAACTAGCAGTGCTGTTATCATCCACCTTAGCAAGGAGCAAGGCTGACAGAGTGCACATGTTCCGCCTTGCATGTTTTGCGTCAGCTCTCACCTTGCCAGGGACCCACACACAAGGACCGTCCCAAGGTGGATGTTTCTAGCTCTACTCATAAACAATGCTACTGTGTCCAAACGTCTGCTGGCTTTGACAGTTACCTTTGGCATCCTACTCATTACTATCGTGAGGGGCCTCCATCCCCTGCCTTTTGTTACGTTACTGGTGTGCACAGCAACAAGGCATGTGCTTGCTCCCATGCTTGCTTTCAGTGGTCCTATTCAATGACATTGACAGGCGGCTGTATGTCCCCCTGCCTCCCAGCCCCAGGGCTGCTGCACCTTGGCATGGGACATGTGGAATGACTGCTTTCTCTAGTTCACCTGTTTTTTTGCTGCCTATTGAAACAGGACGCACAGACTTGCATTTCAACCTACTCTCCTGCATCCTTAATGTTGATCCTGCTTCCTTCTCTCCTACTTGCAGGGGTCCTATTTAACGACATTGACAGGCGGTTGTATGTCCCTCTGCCTCCCAGCCCCACAGCGCCCCCAGGACTGCTGTACCTTGGCGTGGAGTATGAGAGCTATGCAGTGGACTTCAAGGTGTTTGTGACAGCTCCTAACTGCAACCAGTATGTGGACATGGCCTTCACAGGCAGGCAGAAGACGAAGGTAGGGATGGTTAGGGGCATGGGGGGCAAGGGGAGACGAGCCACTTTGAGACGTACTTTAGGCAGTCAGCAACTCCACATGCCAGGCCTTTGCTTTGTCTAGTTTGCAGATTGCATTGATGTGTAGCTAACTCCATTTCCAAGTCCAGTTGCAAATAGTAGGGAGGCCATAGGGGGAATAAGGGCTGCTTAAAGCAGGACATCTCAGTTGGCACCAGCCAAGGGGAAGGGCTCTTCGAGCAGGCGTTGCCCAGGGGTGGAACTTTCAATCGTGACCATGCCATTCCTGAAGCAGACATGGTGAGCACCCTGTAGAAGTAGAGCCCTGAGTGCATTGCAGATGCCGCCCCCTCCGCATGCCTGCCACCCACCACATTCTCAACTGTTCCTGCGCTAGAATAAAACGGTAAAACCCTTGTTCTACACTGTCCTCCTGCAGCCGCTACCATGCAATCATGCATAGTCAGCAACGAGCTTGTTACATTTATGCTCAGGGCTACCAAGAGTTTCGGTCGGCTTGCCTTGCAGGTTTCAAATGTCTTCTCACCTGCCTGTGCATGATGTATGTGCTGCGGCGCGTTTACCGCAGCAGTCACAAAGTAATCCCTCCTCTGACTGATTCATGAGGAGATCAAGCAGGATATTGTGCTCTGTTCACACGCTTCATTTAGCTGCTACCATGCACAGTCAGCAGCAAGTATTTGGGTTGATACTCAGAGCTAGTGGGAGTTGCTACTGGTCAGTTCATATTGCACATTGTCCAAGTCTGGGTGGCCTGCCTGTCTATGTCGCAGATCCGGCGGCGTGTGTATTGCAACGGTCACACAGTGATTCCTGGTCTGACTGATTTCTGAGGAGATTAAGCAAGATATTGTGCTATGTTCACTCGCTTCCTGTAGCTGCTACCATGCAGAGTCAGCAACAAGCCTTTGGGTTGATACTCAGAGCTAGTGGGAGTTGCTACTGGTCTGTTTGTCTTGCACACTGTTACGTCTGTTTGAGCTGCTTGTGCATGTTGTTGCAGGTGCGGCGGCGTGTGTACCGCAACGGTCACCAGGTGATCCCTGGTCTCACTGCTTATGAAGAGATCAAGCTGGATGATGTGCCCTTGGACACTGACTTCAGGCAGCTGCTGGTGCTGTGCTTTGACCAACAACTCATCTTCTCAACCAACAGTGACGTCATTGTGACAGCACATGGCTGGAAGGGGGCACTGGGGTTCCATGATGCAGCAAGGTAAGGCGCAGGGGTTGGGGTGCAGGGAGGCGAAGAGGAAGGTTTGCGGGTTGTGCAAAGGAGGCAGAGCGGAAGGGACAGGGATCGAGAGGAATTAGTGAGGTCTCATTTCATGTGGCTTCTAGTGGAGTGGGTATAACAGCACAAGAGCAGAAGGGTGCAGGCGTGTGGCAACATGTGAAGCGGAGTGGTGGTGAAAGGGCAGGTCTGTAAGCAGTCTTTGAGCGGCAAGGCAGGAACATAGGGAGGAAGGGCTTTGGACCCCCAAAGGCAAGAAGAGGTGGAGGCAGGATTGGGGCCGAAGATGGCACTTTGGGTGAACAGGCGGCAGGCAAGGGGTCTTGCTAGCCAAAAAGGAATAAACATGTATATTTGGCTCGCCCCTTCATAATATGAAGGGAGAGCCCAAGCAAAGATGCTGGAACGTGATATGAGAGGGCATGGCGGAGCTCTTGTGGCTTCCCTCCCTCCCCCTCCCTCCCGCCCTCCCCCTCCCTTCCCCCTCCCCTCCCCCCTCCCCCCCTCGCCCCTTCCCCCCTCCTCCCCCCCTTCCTCCTTACTTGTGCCGGGGTTAAGGTATGATGGGTCTGGCGGTTGTGGCTGGCAAATGTGGGGGTGCATGCGCCAGCAGCAGCTTCAGGAAAGCCATTACCAGCCAGTTTTAGCCAACATCAGTCTCATTTGCAACAGGTCATGGTCGTCATGTGCCCTGCTGCATCTAGGTGCACTGAGCTTGCTTTTGCTGGCGATCTCCTTGCCTGCAGGGCTTTGCGCAATGTGCTGGTAGACAACAAGGAGCAGGAGATCTACATGAACATAGAGGAGCGACCTGGGCAGCCATTTGAGGCCATGCTGCTGGTGGACTATGACCAGGACAATGCAGGTGGGTCTAATCGGTATAATTCATGATGTGCCAGAGCAAAAGAAGTGCCACAGGTCCTGCACCTCAAGCTGTTCTGAGAACAGCAAGGTAGGTCTTATTGGGGTGTTCAGGTTCACAAACACGGTCAGGGCATGGACATAGGCCCAGAGCAAGCACTATGACCCATTCAGTGCAGAACACTGTCCTTGCGGTGTTTATGCATATGGCAGGAGGGTGCTACCACCCTAGGAATGATAGTACGGATTTGGTTAAAAATGCATGGCCAGAAGGATTGTATATGTGCAGCCTGGCGGGCGGCAACATCCACGCACTTCCTTCCTCAATTCTGGCTGCAGTAACGGAGGCAAGAGAAGCCTGCTGGTGCACGGGAGGCCCCTGTCCTTACTGGAAGTGGCTGCTTTGGCCGGGTAATGTCACATCTTCAAAATGGGATCAGTGTACAAATTCCTACGTAGGTACCACGTAGGACACCAAAAGGTGCATAGGATCCTGTGTAGGATGACAGGCTAGCGTGGGATTCCTACGCTAAAATTTGGGGTGTGTGTGGGATTGATTCTACGCACTTTTGAGCGTACGTGGGATTCCCGTGCTGCTCTCAAGCGGTCCCATGCTAGATCCCTGCATTTTAGGGCTTGTTAAGCAGTATTCAGGCTTGGAAATGGTGCATGGCCTTGGATAAGTAGCAGAAATGCCAAAAGCTGCTTTCCATAATCTGGAAATTTGGGGATCGCATGCGCAAAAAAGGGCCAGCATAGGAATCCTACGCTAAAACTTGGCCTCCCATGCGCCTACGTAGGATTGCTTCCCACGCTGATTTGAGACCCAACGTAGGATTCCCCACGTAGGACGGGGACCCCATTTTGTACACTGAATGGGATAATGCCCTTGCCTGTCCGAAAATATATTTCAATATGTTGTTATGCGTTTAGATGTAATATGATGTGCATGATTATCTGGTGGTCAGACAGACAGTGGGCATGATATTGTGTGCTGCTCGCCTCTATTGCTTCTGATCTCTAATAACTAGCTCTGAAGTCATTGCTTCACAGCATGTGTTATGACTTAAGAAGGCAAGTTGACAATGTATTGATTTCCAAACAAGTGGAAAGGAAATCTGCAGGATCTTCTTGGCCTGGTCAATGCTGACCGCAATATCACATAGACACAGTTATCTCAGAGATTGCCACAACCCCCAAAATTGTCGGTAATTATATAAGTGCTCTGTTTGGGGAACCCTTACAGTGTAGTATGCCCAAACGTTGCGGCTACGACGTTGCCCACTAAAGGACTGGCACAACAACAAGACAACACACTTATGTGATGCCGCAGCAGATGCAACATTGGTGTGATACCTTTGAACCCAAACAGTCTTGTGTGGCTAGAGTTGCGTTACCAAAACAATCTTGTGTGATTAGGCCTCTGTTACCTTAATAATGTTGTTTGTTTGTTTGTTTGTTTTGGAACCCCTCAGACATTAAGCTGGCCATGCTATCTACTCCTACCAATCTGGACAAGGCTTGGGATCTCACCATCACTTCAGGCCAGGAGGTCAAAAAGACATCACAGGTAGGTTAGGAGAGGACTATTCTTGGGGCTAGTTGGGTGAATTTTGCCACTGGTTCAATAGTACATGTTGCATTCCTCTGACCAGGGCAGGGTGTATAAACTATTGTTACATCCCGTGATATGGCATAGGCTCCGCAGAGTACGACAAGTTTGAGTTGCCACAGGCTCTATCTGCAGAATATGACAGTTATACCAGAAGGATTATTGCCGAAATAGATCTTGCATGTACTGGTGGGAAGAGAGGGCGATGGGGATTGCACGGAGGAGAGAAGGTGGAGGAGGACGAGCCTGGGGGGGGGGGAATGAGGGGACGGGAGGAGGTTTGGAGGTGAGTGCGGAGGGTGGTCGATGGAGAAAATGAGGAGGTTTGGCGGAGAATGTAACAGATGTGTCAATTTCAGGTTAATTGTGGTAGTCTTAGGGCATACACTGCAGCTACAGGGGGGGGGGTAAAGAAAGGATGTGGGGGTGGAGGGGTTGCTTTGATGTTGTCCTACCAGGATCACCATACATATACGGCCCATGGGAAAGTTGTCCTCAAAAAGGCATTTAAATTTCACCAAGAGAGAGTCTGTTCAGAGATTGGGGTAGTCACTTGTATCGGTACTCTCCACAGTCTCCTCATAGCACCTGGTGCTGTAATAAAGCTGCTGCTGCTGCCGATTGCCCAACACACTGCACCACGCTAATGATGGAAATACAGAACTTGAAAATACGTCACACTAATGTGAAACATTTTGAACCAAATGTTTGGGTCCTATCAGTCACAGTGGTACAAAAGGTTTGCACTTGGGGATCTTCTGGGGTGATAGTTTGTATACTCTGTGGCTAAAGCTGCCAGAGGTGGGGTGGTTTGCGTGGGGGGGTTGTGGGGGGGTTGGAAGGGGCAGGGGGGGGGGGGAGGGGATGGGGGTGGGGGGTAGCAGGGGCAGGGGTCTTTTGGGGCGGGGGAGGCTGGAGGGGGTAGGGGGGGTTTGGGGGAAGAGGGGGGGTTCGTCCCCCCCACCATGACCACCAACACTGCCACCACTGCTGCTGCTGCTGCAGATCTATGTTCCGTCCAAGCAGTGCCTGGGAGGTCAAGTCAATGTGTCTCGCATCTATGAACTGGATGATGTGGCCTATGGTACTGCCTTCCAGGACATACAGGTGCACAAGTTCCAGCTAAGTGGACAGAGGCAATGGGATGTAGGGTCACTGCTGCCACTGCGCTAGAGGAAGCCAAGGCCACGGGAGGGAAATGACTGAGGGGAACTGGAGAATGAGTGGGGCATTATCTGTGATGACTTTGAGATGGGAGATGGGGTGTCCAGGACTGATGAAGGGCATTGCTTGCTGCAAGTTTCAGCTCAGTGGAGCAGAGGCAGTGGGATGTGGCGCATTGCTGCCATCACGGTGGATTCAGGCGCCATTGTGTGAGGGTCTCATGCGTGTGTTGAGGAGTGCAGTGGATGGACTCTGCCAAACAAGAGGCAATATGGCGTCCTCTCATGGCTGCCACTGCTCTCATCCCATGGAGCAAGGGTAAAGCGACCATGCATTGTTTTTTGAGTGAATGCAGAGGTGGTGAGCTGTTGCTCTGGAAGATGGCCACTGACCTATTATTGGATTGAGGGCGGGGGGGTGGGGGGGGGGCATCCTTGGCAACCATGTGTTCAAGTACCAGTTGGTGAGTGTGCTCTCACTTCTGTGACACGTGTAAGGATGGTGAGATGATGGTCTGCGGAGTGGAAGCGAGGCTGGGTTGGTTGGATGTGCATTGGTCAGCAGGTATGTCTTTGCTGTGGGGCACTGCATTGAAGGGTGGGATCAGTGAAGGAGCTTGAGAGCAAGAACAAGAAGTGTGTGACCGTAGCAGCTTACATTGAGAGGGTGCTCCCCTGCTGTGATTGGCTTGAATCATAGAGGCAAGAAGCAAAGCTGGTTTGGGTGAGTCGGCTGGCCGAGAATTCTAGCTGGATGGAGAATGCTTGGGCTGTACCTCAGGCTGTCTCTGTCGCGTGGTTAGTTACCTGCTCTAAGCCCTGACGAAGCTAAACAGCCAGTGCAGATGCTGCATGACGGTCCTGCTTTTTTTGGTGACAGTTGCTTGGAGGGTGTATGTGTAAGGCATCATGTGATTGCTATGGTATGGCTGTCTGAATGGACCACACGACGGGTACCCTTGGACTCACAGTATCAGACAGCCGCGGAGTAGTATCTCTTTGTGCACAAGCATTAAAGTTTCACTTCTTCGCACTGCTGCTTTGTTCACATGACATTTTGCTGTGGATGCTTTTGCTTGACTTTTTGCTGCATTTTATCCTTTGTAATGGTCCACTGCAATAGCCTGCCATCATTGGGTGTACCGGTGGGACTGATACTAGACGTCTTAATGACTACCATACCTGTGTGGTGGAACTGACTTGTGGTACTTTCAGTATAATGTCCTAGGCTTGCTGTAGGGTGACAGGAGAACTTCATCTATGGCGCAGGGTGTGAGGGGCCTAGGATCGTCGCACTTTCACGGCTGGTCCCATCATCCGATAAGTTTATGCAGTTTGCTTGTGGGACAGTTCTAATTGTCCTCTGGGGCTGACAATGTATGTGGTGTTTCACATGGGTAGCTTGTGCGTTTTGTGTGCTTTCATTGATCCCAGCACAGTACGCAAGCGGTAATGAACAGGACACGCTGTGCAGGTTCTCTTGTTGTTGTCACGATTGGAAGGACCCACGTGTGGGGTGTGACATATCTTGACTGCATGAGACTTTGACACTTTCCAACCACCAGTTTTAGTATCTGGCTGCACTGTCCTTACATGAGGTTGTAGCGGTGCTGTACCCGACCAAAGGTGGCACGGCAGTGATCACTGTATTTTCCTGTACTGCTTGGCATGGGCTTGTGCTCTACGGATTTGCGTTTACATTTATCTTTTGCAGCTCCGGCATGAGTATCTGATGCCCATTAAGTTGCATGGATGCTTTTGATCATATGCTGCGTTTGATAGATGGCATGCGGCATGTGTATGTTGGCCGTAATAGCCAGGTGCCTCTGTGATGCTGGCTTGTGATTTAATTGTGTTTGCATGTAGCTTTAGATGCATGTGACGCAATGGGTTTATGGACCCTGCTCTCAGAGGGCATCAAGAGCATCCAGCCTGACGCAAGCTCAGCATGTCTTAGGTGCGTTCTGAACGTGTGTTTGTTTGGGTCTATCTCTCTAAGCAACGGAATGCTTGACATTCATATATTCAAAGGTTGATCGTGGCGTTATTGTAGGAGCTGTGGTGAATGCCGTAGCGGCAGCAGTCATTGATGGCAGCATGACGGTGGATCTCCAACTGTTGGCAGAAGGCGTTTGGGTTCACTAGCCCTGACCAGATACAGGAAGCACCTGAGCCCTCCCACCGCTATACAAAGCAATGAGAATTGCTTGCCGTAGTTCGGTTCACGGGGTTCAGGATCATTAATAGATGTTCTGACCGGAGACAGTTCAAACTCTCGGACAGAGCTGTCACAAAAAAAAGCCGGAGGAAATGCTGATACAACTTCGATATCCTCTCTAAGTTAACTCAGTCAGGATACATGTAATGAGACAGGGAAGCTATTGCGGAGAAGCAAGCGACCCGTGCCGGAGCTGTCCCAAAAGCCCATCCCATGTATCTTCCGTCGTGCCGTGAAGCCTAGCCCCTTGTGATTTTCCTAGCAACCTAGAAACGAGGAAAACTTTGTGTTTTTGCTTTCCTCGGCAAATCGATACCGCCGTCCTTTGAATACGGTACGTGGACTTTCGCCCGCTCTGTACTGCCAAGCAGAAGGGATTCTGCTTCCCCTTTCTGCTGCCAAGCGATTTCGGCAGATTTGACATGATTCCCTTCCTCCAGGAAGCGAGCGAGTGTCAGTTCCAAGTACCAGTTGCCAGTTCTTACACCGTGATGCAGCAGCAAGATATTGAAGTTTTACAGGAGATAGCAGCCCTCAAAGAAGAGAAGAAGAAACTACGGCAGCAGCTCCAACAGCAGCAGCAGCTGGTCTCTCTTAGGAATGAAATTGGCAGCTTGAAGCAGCGCCTCTATCAGCAGCAAACAGTAGACGAGAACCTTGCTCCTCTGCAACCGGTGCCGCATTCAGTGCACAACCCTGGAGATCCCCATTTCCCCGTTAGTCCTGGACGAGCAGGACCACCAGCAGCAGCAGCCGACCATGCAGCATGCAGGGTGCAGCACAAGCGGCCCTTACCAGCAGGAAAGTGTGTCTTCACTGCTAGGTCTTTGGCACGCCCAGGCACAGCAGCAGCGGTGGTAGGTCCTCCAAGAGCGGGCATTAAACGGGATGGTATTGCTGCTGCTGCTGCTGCTTCTGCTGTTGGTGGTGGTAATAAGCTGGGGCGTTTAACACAGCAGCAGCAGCAGCAACCAAAACACCAGCAGTCATCCAAGCTGCCACTGCAGCAGCAGGAGGAGCAGCAGCTTCTATGGCCCTCTGCATGCAAAAAAGCACGACAAGGTACCCATCTTGCCATTGCTGGAGTGCAGTACATACAACAAGAGTCTGCAGAACAACAGCAGCAGCAGCAGCAAAAGCAGCAACATCAGATGCTGGGGCACCAGCTAGGGGCACGCCAGCCGAGATATAAGAAGCAGAAACCGGAGAAGAAGCAAATGTTTAAAAGCAAAGACACAGCAGCTATTCAGTGGCACCCACAGCTGCAACAGGAGCAGGAGCAGATGCACCCAGAACAGCCTGAGCAGGCAGGGCACCTAGGGGTGCATCTTACTAAGCAGCAGGGGCAACAGGAACAGCACCAGCCACAGCAAGGGAACCCTGCTGCTGCTGCTGCTGCTGCCGTAGCTCGACCCCCAGCACTAAGTCTACCAGTGGTGTTTATACCAGGGCTGCCGATTCTATCCCCAGAGACCAGGGAACGAGCGCTGGCTGGGAATAGGGCTGGGAATGGGCTATTGTGCCAGCAGCAGCAGAAGGAGCCAGGGCAGAGTGCAGCAGTTATAGCTGACCCTCCGCAGCCCTTTCTGCAGCAGCAGCAGCAGCAGCAGCCGCCAGGCCATAGTGCAGCAAACATGGCTGGCCCTGGACAGTCCTTTCTGCAGCAGCAGCAGGGTAAGCAGTGGGAGCAGCAGTTGGATCCCTTGCTAAGGATGCCAGCAGCACAGAACCATGCTGATCCACTGCAGCCGCAGCAGCAGAACAGGTACCCCGTGCTATGTCGTCCAGCAATGCAGCAGCAGCAGTGGCAGCAGCAGAGGCAGCAGCTACAGCAGGGGGTCCTCTGCCAAAGTCCGTTGGAGCAACAGCTATTCTTAGCGGAAGCAACACATGCCCTGCTGCAAGGCATCGCCAAGCACGCCATTCTTGACCCTGTGCCTGTATTATGTCAGCTGCTCACCCAGCTGCCTTCTCTGCCTAAACGTCAAACCCTTGCAGCGGAGGTGCTCTTTGTTGGAGCTGAAGCAGGCAATGCTCAGTTGTTAGAGAAGCTTTTGGCAGTTGCTCCACATGGGGTGGTGGATATGGGGGTAGCAGCTAGAGGGTATGTGCGGCCCCTGGTGATGGCGGCGGGGAAAGGGGACGTACAGGTTGTCAAGCTGCTTGCAAAGCATGGGGCAAAGCTGGAAGCTCAACCAAGGGACTGTAAACCGCTGCAACTGGCACCAGCAGTAGGGGCTTCTAGTGCTGCAGGAGCAGCGGCAGAGGCGTCCCCATGGGCAGCAGCAGGGGCGTCTGCCGACAATGCAGCGGCAGTAGCATCCTTCTGTGCAGCAGCAGCAGCCGCGAGAGATGAAGCTAGCCGGTCTTGCACTAGTTTGTATGGTGGTGGTGGGCCACTGTTTGTTGCTGCCCAGCATGGGAGGGTGGAGGCAGTAAAGCTGCTGATCTACTGCGGGGTGAAGCTGGATAGCAGCTACGGCAGATGCGGTACCCATCCTGATGTGCGTATCCGGCCGCTGCATGCTGCTGTACGTGGTGGACATGTGGAAGTGGTCGAGCTGCTACTTGCTGGTGGCTCTGCTGTAAGCCTACCAGGGGATGAGGGGTGGAGTCCAATACATGAGGCTGTTTGTTTCGGCGGCATCAGCAGCAGCAGCAACGGTAATGATGCTAGGGGTACCGGGGGCAGTAGCAGCAGAGAGAGCAAGGGAGACAAGGGTTTAGCGATGCTGCAGCTGCTGCTGCTGCTGAGGAATAGGATGGGTGGAGGTGGACTCAATGCATGCCATGCAAAGTACGGGACAGCATTAGCAGCAGCTGCAGCTAGAGTGGGGGTTCCCAGATGCATCTCCGATGGAATTCTACAGCAACGAATGCAGCTGCTGATAGACAGAGGAGCAGACCTTGAGCTCAGGGCGTCTGCTGGTGCAGGGCTGCGGGCGTTGCAAATGGCTTGTAGCAGCAACATGGTGTGGTTCTTGTTGAGCAAGGGGGCTAAGCCGTGGGACCCACAGGACGGGCCTGCTTGTGTGAGTACAGGCGCAGATCCCCTGCTAGTGAAAGCTGTCAAGTGGAGGGACTTGGGGTCAGTGCAGGTGCTGCTGGATAGAGGGGTACCGGTAGATGATGAGTCATATTACATAGGGAGTAGCAGTACACCTTTAGGAGCAGCAGCAGAGCTTGGTGAGGTGGATATTGCTGTGTTGCTGCTTGACATGGGGGCGGAGGTGGATAGGAGGGGTAGAGGTGGGAGGGGCTGCCGGCCGCTGCAGTTAGCGGTGAAGGCGGGTAACAGTAGGTTGGTGCAGCTGCTGCTTGATAAGGGAGCTGCAGTGGAACGTTGGGGGGATGGTAGAGCAGCTGCGGGCTGTACTGTGTGGCAAGAGGCTAGTGATGGGAGGATCTGGGACCTTCTGGCAGCTGCTAAAGAAGCACAGCGAGACAAGCAGCAGTTGAAGGGAGAGGGACTGGGGCATCATCGCCCTGCATGGCGCGGGGGTGGCGAGGTTGGCATACTGGGCAGACCTCCTTCAACATATGCCTCTCCGCTCAGCTGACTGGGAGCGGCATAGGGTTTAGATAGGGTTTACATAGGGTGTTACCTTGTGGGGAAGATGATTATCAGTGGGGAAGGAGGGTTCATGAAGGGGATGCCTTGACTGTTTTTTTTTCTTGACTGGTTGCTGCAGCTGTATCAATCCACGCCAAATAAGGGGTTCCTAGGGCCTATGGTCCAGCGGTCGTCAGTGCTGCAGAATAGTGGACTACAGCAGAACCTGAGTCTGGCTATACAGGGGGCAGCAATACATATCAGGGTGTAGCAGCAGACCTGTTTCTCTTCCACCTCTTTGTTTTTGTTATGGCTTGAGGTGCGGGGCCTATGGCAGTTGTGCTATGGCATTTCATGAAATATTTTAATTGCAGCAGACCTTGGGGAAGTGGAGGCTATTGTGCTGCTGCTGAGGAGGGGCCAGCAGTCACAGATAGGAAGGGTAAAGGTGGGAGGGGCTGCCGGCCCATGCAGCTTGCGTTGCAGGTGGCATGAATAAGTTGTTTCAGCTGCTGCTTGATAAGGGAACTGGGGTGGAAAGTAGATATGTTGGAACTAATTATGCAGGCGTTCTGCCGACCTCCATATAGCACAGTTAAATGGCTAGCGAGTAGACAGACCCGATTCCTGCATACTAGAACAGACTGAGGTAGAGTAGATAAGAGGTGTGACAAGATGCTAGTTGGTCTATCTGAGACCTTCTGTCAGAGGCTGCTAAGGGAGCCAGAGCAGGACAACCTGCAACTGAGGGGTGAGGGAGCAGGGGGATATCACGGGATGCCAATGGGGTTTGTTCCCAACAACATTTGCTTGCCCATGAGCTTAAAAGCCCTCCTTGTTTTCTAACTAGGAGGGAGGCTCTTACCCTCATTGGGGCAGTGGAGGTTTTGGGTGCTCGACCTCATGTATAAGCATATTTACGGTTGCATGCCGAGAACAACCAATTTTTGTTCCACCTCACTGTTTTTCATTACGGTTTGAGGTGCGGGGCCTATGGCACTTTTTTCCATGGCGTATCGTAATCTGTGATCCAGCTGGAGGGAAGCACCAGTTGGGGAGGGGGAGAGACAGAGAGTTACGCGAGGAGACCGTGGATTGGTCCCCAGCTTGGGATTCTGGGAAAAGTTGTTTGGTTTAAAGTTTGCATGGAGCCCTCAGCATGATTTGGTACCTCATGGGCGCAGTGAGCATCAAGAGGAAGGGAGGCATGACAGATTGCTGCAGCTGTATCAACCCAAGTCACTTTAGGGCTTAGGGCTGTATCAAGTTCTTATTAACCCACAATGTTATAGCCTTGCTGGTTACTGTTGGCGGGTGAGAGTGGAAGGCAGCAAGGGCCAAGTCACAGTATGCAGGGTACAGCAGGACACCTTAACACATGTTGGGGCATGCCTTTGGCTGGTTATCTGTGATTTGAAATTCTGGCTGGTTGCTGCAGTGAGTGCTTGGGCGGACGATGTGACCAGGGTGCAGCTGCTGCTTGGTAAGGGAGCTGCAGAGCAGCGCCTGAGACACTAGCAGTACTAGGTGGCACCGTAATGTATCTAGTGCTGCAGATTTTGAGTAAAAATCAAATGAACACTCACTTTGAGGGTATGGATGTCTGTACCAACAAAACTCAAGTTGTGAGAATGGCTGGGACACGGCACAATCGGTGGGACGGGCTTCCATGTCTGAAGATGTCTCAACTGTGGGGCACATGCCTGACAACTCTGACTGATCCAGCCACCTAAACAAATAATGCAGGGCTAAGGCTAAGTCAGTGCCATTGAGTCCAGGCTTTGTAGGGATGCATGGTGTCTGTTGTATGGGTAATTGAATGGCAGTACATCATGACCTGCACCTTGGCAAGTCTACTGCACTCCCAAGGTTATCATGGGCCAGGTCAGTCTTGTGCAGCCTCCTTTGTGTTGTGTTCCTCAGAGCCTTTGCATGCCAGGCTTGTCTGTCCTTCTTACTCTTTGAGAGTTACCTTCAGGCTCTGTTCACACTGGCTCGGGGAAGGCATATGAACAGTGAGGGGGATGTCTCAAGTTACTTAGCCCATGGGGGTTTAGGCGGCAATAGGGTTCATTAATTGTGGTGGACGGACACACTGTTTGGACGCAGAGGACTGACCACATAGACGGTACCTTGGATCCAAGGTGGGAAAATGATACCTAGTCTATCGGCGGCGGACATTGATAAGACCACAGACAAACAAACAAAAATTTAAGGTACCACAGACCACAGACCATGGGGGACCTTTTGATGTGTGCCCGCCTCAGCAGCAGAAGCGGGCGTTCAGTCAGCGGCAAGTGACTTATCAGTCACTATAACACCGGCGGCACAGTATCCTGTAGGCGGCACCTCGGCCGTCAGGCAGCTGCCTTCTTACACACTCGTGCTTGGGCTGCGAAGTTCCGCCAGGTGAGCGTTAACTGGCTTGGATGCGGTGCGACCAACTTGGTATTGGCTTCGCTAATGGATGAGCCCGAACCTACCTGACACAAATGCTATTGATATATAGGGATCTGTGCAATATGCTCTCAGACTGATAATTGCCCGTTTCGCAACTTACAGTGCTAGTGCCGCATTGTAAGCCCGACTGCAGTCGCAAAAGATCAACCTACTCGCCTGTATGTGTGTGCCTTGCCGTGCAGGTCGGCATGCAGTGTCCCTCGGTCCCTAGTGCAGGCAGTTGATTACATGTGAACAGTAGATTGCTACTCCATTTCGAGGGACCCAACTGCCAAGCAGTCCGAGGTCATACCCCGGCCCTTGCTAGCCCTTTCTAGCCCTTTCCTGGCCCCTTCTCACTGCAAACAGACGGCCTGATGCAATCCAAGGCGGCGGCTGCCCTGCTTGGCGTCGTTCTGCTGGCAGGTTTGGTGCCAAGGAGTTCAGTGCGGTGCCAACCAGCAGGTGAGCTGACTGGGGCGGCGGAGCCAGGAATCAAGCTCTGCCATGCATCACAAGCCGTGCTCTAGGTTTGACAAATGAGCATGGGGGGTCTCAGCATGCTACCGAGTGAGCCGTGCTGCATCACCAAAGCCATTTGGGCTGCATGCCTAGGTGATATTCTCGAAGGCTCATTGTCGTCCTGGGGTCCTCTTGCGCCCCATCCAAAGCTCTGGTACGGTCCATTGTCATGGCATTTAATAGATGCTAGCACTAGCTGTCTTGGTTAGCCCAAACTGCTCCGCCGACGAAGACTGAGCTGCAGGGGCAACTACTAACACTTCATGCCCCTTGCTTTCTTTTCCCTTGGGTGCAGGTGATTCCATGGCGCACCCCTGCAGCTCGTCGCAGCAAGCGAAAGGTATGGACCCTCTGCTGTCAGCTTACTTGTGGTTACATCCTCGGCCAGCCAAAGCAAATTGTGTATGTGGCAGGCACCGCCTAGGTGGTTGGGTTGGATGCCTGTCCATGAAGCAGGGCCTCCGTGTCATCTTTACACGCACCTAGATAGGAACACCCTTCCCATCATGGGAGTCATGAGCGACTGCCACCCTGAAGAAGGATCCACGCTCTCTTGTGCAGCTAGCTCTCTGCCTCTCATTAAGGAGCTCAAGGCTTATCTGCTCTGAATCTGTAGACGGTAGTTATTGCTACTTGGCATACTTATTCCATGACACGTCATTGGCTGCCTTAAATAGAGGATGGCCAGAAAGATTCCTGAAGTTGTTGGCTAATCGGGGGCATGATACATTACTGTAAAATGGTGGCCGAACTAGTGGTCCTCAATACATGTTTCATACACGTACATGCTGGCATGCCTAGTCCTATATTGCCTCAGTAGGTAGTGCTCGCCGACAGCCCTTCATATGGGCAGTCAATGATACCATTCTGAATACCACTTTGTCATTGTCCTATTGCTGCAGTCGTAATGCAGTGGCGCAATGCCAGTGTGACTGGGGGCTGCATTGACTGCCCGAATTTTGAGGGTGTGGAATGTGACCCGTCAACTGGCTTGGTACTAAAAATCAGGTAAGTTAAGCCTACCATTGACTCTACTAGGCTGCCCGTCATGAGAATTCTTGGGCTCATGCTTCTATGGATCCCCCCCCCCCTGTGAATAAAATCCGCCGGTGGCAAAGAGAGAGGGAGAGAGCCATGCCAGGCAATTCTGCTTTGTTTCCCAGTGGGGTCAGTTGCGGGAGCGTTTCTTAGCTGGAACCCCTACATTGACCTAGGTTCCAGTGGTGGTATGGAATTTCGCCCATCCACCTGTGTTAGCTGCGTGCCACTGCTGTATCAGTGTCTACTGGTACTTGTCTGGGCTATCAATCAATCCCGGTGGTGTCCTTAGGTTTTCAGTGGATATAAGTCCACCTTTTATATATGCATCTAATCATGAAGGTGACTAGTTCATTGGTGCTACAGAATCGGTTACTTGGCTACTATGCATGGCCCTGATGCAATCATAAATGTGTTGCTACTTGCTATTAGTCTATGCATTTATCCTTTTGTATCAGAATGTCAGTTTTAGGAAACTTTGATTATGGCTTACACATACGCATACAAAATCACCGACGCAGCTCGAGCGGTCCCATTCGACCCTCTGGTGACCATAAGGCAGAGGCACTGGTGGATGATGCCCGTATGATTGACTGATCATGTGTCTGAAAATGTTTGACCGCAGCATGTCAGGTCACACGCCCACATTGTCCAGCACCCTCCCAGCCGAATGGAGCTCCATCACCAGCATCACACTGCTGGATCTACGCTACAACAGCATGTCTGGGTCCCTCCCAGCAGAATGGAGCGCAATGAGCAACCTCACACAGCTGATCCTATCTGGCAACAGCATGTCTGGGTCCCTACCAGCCGAATGGAGCTCTATGACCAGCCTCACAGTGCTGGACCTATCCAACAGCAGCATGCGGGGGTCCCTCGCAGCCGATTGGAGCACAATGAGCAGCCTCGGTACACATCTGAACCGAAACGGCAATGTGTGGCTCTCCGGGTCCCTCCCAGCCGAATGGAGCACAATAACCAGCCTCAGAGAGCTGAACCTAGAAGGCAACGGGCGGCTGTCCGGGTCCCTCCCAGCTCAATGGAGCACAATGAGCAGCCTCACACAGCTGAACCTCAAAGGCAACGGGCGGCTGTCCGGGTCCCTCCCAGCTCAATGGAGCACAATGACCAGCCTCACACAGCTGAACCTTTATAGCGTAGAAAATCGCTTGTCTGGATCCCTCCCAGCCAAATGGAGCACAATGACCAGCCTCACACAGCTGAACCTTTATAGCGTAGAAAATCGCTTGTCTGGATCCCTCCCAGCCAAATGGAGCACAATGACCAGCCTCACACAGCTGAACCTTTATAGCGTAGAAAATCGCTTGTCTGGATCCCTCCCAGCCAAATGGAGCACAATGACCAGCCTCACACAGCTGAACCTTTATAGCGTAGAAAATCGCTTGTCTGGATCCCTCCCAGCCAAATGGAGCACAATGACAAGCCTCACACAGCTGAACCTTTATAGCGTAGAAAATCGCTTGTCTGGATCCCTCCCAGCCAAATGGAGCACAATGACAAGCCTCACACAGCTGAACCTATACAGCGAATGGAGTAGCCTGTCTGGTTCCCTCCCAGCGGAATGGAGCTCAATGAGCAGCCTCACAGCGCTGGACCTGGTTGGCGACAACATGTCTGGGTCCCTCCCAGCCGAATGGAGCTCAATGAGCAGCCTCAAGGAGCTGTACCTACAAGCCCAGAACATGTCTGGGTCCCTCCCAGCGGAATGGAGCTCAATGAGCAGCCTCACACAGCTGACCGTATGGGGTTGCAAGAGAGTGTTCGGGTCCCTCCCAGCCGGATGGAGCACAATGAGCAGCCTCACAGAGCTAACCCTTTCCTATAGCAACCTCTCCGGGTCCCTCCCAGCCGAGTGGAGCTCAATGACCAGTCTCAGGGTGCTGGACCTAAGCAGGAACAGCCTGTCTGGGACACTTCCACCAAGCTTAGGATCGGTCAGCAGCCTTGTTTCTATATCTATGTTTTGCAATAACTTCTGGGGCAAGCTGCTACCTGACTGGGGCCTTCTGCAGTCCTTGGAAAACGCCGAGTTGTTTTGTCAAGGGGTTGATGGGTTTTCTGGTGGTATGCCAGCTAAGTGGCGAAGGTGGTGTACGGTCAAAGCTCGAAGTTCTCCATACGTATTATTCCAATGGTGCAGGGACGATTGTGGCCTTTGTGGCAGTCCATTAGCAGACATTAGAACAGGTTCCTGCATCTGGCCCAAGGCCATTAAGGACACTAGCCTTCATCCTGGTCAGAGCTTTTGGCAGGCTCTAAAACATAGCTGGAGGGAAAATGGATGCACGTATCGGTATGCCTATGAGGCACTTGTGAGTTTCATTGTTGTGCTTCCCGTGTCACTCATTTGCATGATAGCAGTTGGGATATTTATAAGGCGGCGCACTCGTACTCAAGTGATGCATGTCAGGCATCACCAGCAGAGCAATTTTGGTGGCCGAGTATTCCCAGTTTGGCTCAGGGAGTTGTGGAAGTATGCGATACTAGCAGTAGGGATGGCACGACCTATCTTAGTGGGTGTTGATGTTGTCACTGATACCCTCGCCATTTCACAGGTCTGGGGTTCTTGGGTGGGCTATGTGCTGCTAGCAGTGGTGTTTATCCCAAACCTGGTCACTGCCACAGTGCTGTCTATTCGCCTCTGTGGTTGTGTACCATCCCAGGGGCTGGCAGATGGCATGTTAGACGGGGGGGATGGCTTGGTTGTGGAACCTATGGGGGTCTCAGAGGCTAGGGCACAAGCTGCACATGGTTGCAGTAGAGTTCTCCACGAAGTGCAGATGTGGGCTGCCAAGCCACTGCTGATGTTAGAGGGATTTACTGTCATGGTTAATGGAAGGCATCCGTCATTGATATGGAGGGCCTTCTGCACACTAGCCATGTGGCCTGTACACCTTGTAGCCAGCATACCCATGATGCTCCTATATAGTGGGGTATGCAAAAGTTTATTGGTGGATGCAAGCCATGGGTTTAAGTTGTACCATCCTGAGAATGTGTACATCTTGTATGATCGGTTGACAGGGTCGATAGAGGCACCAGTTAGTGCGGGCTTGTATATCATGCTGCTTGTGCTTGGGGTGCGTCCAGATAATATGCTAGTAGTAGAGGAGCCGTTGCTCTTATATGTTCCTTTGATCTTCTCCATCATCCACACCTTGTTCTTCTGGTGGGACATGGTGTATGTTGCCTCAACGTCCCTGAGTTGGGGACAGTGGTGGGTGGAGCTGGCCAGTCCTTTCAATCTGGCAGCTATTCGTAGGCATGGCCAAGGCCCCACTGACAGCAGCAGAGCAGTTACATCAGCACCAGCAGGATCAGCCGCTTTCTACCGCAACCACAATGAAGGCCTAGCAGGGGAACTGGGCCTAGTGGACATGGAAGCAGAGGTGGTGGCACAGAGCAGGTCACCTGCTCTTTGATGAGTGATGAGTGGCCGGGCACCCACATGAAGCCTATCACTGCAGAGAGAGGAGTTTCTGTGTATATAGGTCGGCTGGTGTGCGGCAGTGTGGGGAGCTCTGCAAGGGAGGTCCCATCTGTGATGGAGCATCTAATAAAATTGCCACTAAAGGACCTGTTAGTAGGGTGAATGGACACCGCATACATGACCCGTTAGTCAAATTCTGCAGGATTTGAGCATGACATGGATTCAGTGATTTTGGTTGATAGGGCCCAGTCATGGGCTTGATGGGCCGGGCTCATTAACACATGTATGTGGTTTTGGGAGTCTGTGGGGTTTGCGGGGCTTGTGGGGTTTGCAGGCCTATGTGGGGTTTGTGCGTGGGGTATGTGGTGTTTGTGGGGTTTGCGCGGTTTATGAGTGGGGTCTGTGGGGTCTCAGTGGTGTTAATGGGAGTTCAATCATCTCACTCACCTAGACTTTTGTCACCCATGGGCTGTATGTAGTCCCCGCTCCTAGCGTGCAGCGTATAATATGTGGCCGTTTGTCACATAAAGAGGCCTCAATGCATGCAATCATCAAGTGCGTCCACAAAAGGGCAAAAGGGGAGAGAGAAAGAGATCTACGCGAGGAGACCGTGAGTTGTTCTCCAGCGTGGGATTGTGGGAAGGGTTCCTTGGTGTAAAGATTACACGGATCCCAGTACCATTTAGGGCAAAAGGACATGTTGGTCTTGTTGAGCTTCCGGTCAGCTGATGATGTCTTAACCAGGCTGGTAGAGCATTGTGAAATCCGTGGTACGGGACTCTGGTGATTTGAATGATCCTTCTGCTGTGGGCACGATCCTGCTGGGACATGTTTGTTAACGCCCTGTAGATAGATAGCTGAATGGAACAACGTCCGAGTCCTGGTGGTATGTTTTGCTGTATGTGCTTTATGGAAGCGTGGAGAAGGGTAGGGCAGCCTGGAAGCTGTCAAACTGTGGGGGTTGCCATCTGTTATTCATTTATCTGGTGGCCTCATTGAGTAGTGGTCATTGTACCATACTATTGAAGCAATTGTATGGTTTATGTATGGTTCAACCACCGATAACTCAGAAACTGATTGCAAGCGATGCGTTTGCGTACTGAAATGGCTGGCAGGTGTTACTGTACCAATTTTCTTGCACACAATCGGATGTGCGGCTCTCAATGTGTACCTATACGTTTTCTGCCTGGGGCCTTTTTGGTTTTTGTAAGCATGCACTGGAAAGAGTTCCCCGAGTATTGCCATGGGGCGCCCTCTAGTCATGGGCTTCTACTTAAAGAGTGCGAGTTGTACCTGGGATGTCATCCGTTTCCGCATAGATTGGGACAATCAGATGGTTGCCTTGGCATTACTATCGTGTGTGTTTTCGGAGTTCTGCCGTGTGGTATTATACCTGAAAGCACTGCTTGGCTTGTTGGTGTCACTCTTGATAACGTCCTGAAGCCGGTTCCACAACCTCCTCTGGAACCAGAACTAGACTTGAACAAGGCCTCTGGAACCAAACTTTTCTGGGGGAGACCATGCCATGTCGATGCGCAGCATGGACCCAAGCAGGAGGCGGGGGTCCAGGGGGGAGGAACAGCCCCCCTGGTGGGGTCTGGGGCGAAGCCCCAGAAGCCAGCGATGATTTGTACTTATTACAACCAATTGTACAATGGAAAATGCTATTCTTGCACTCAGTTGAGCACTCTACACTTTGTAATAAACTTGCTGGAACCAGCATGTGACATGTTGGCCAGAGGGTGGCCCAGGGCTGGAACCAGGAACTGACATGTTTGGCATAGCTGGAACCGCGGAACTGAGCACATTTTGCCCTGGAACCGGAACCTGGAACCGGCTTCAGGACGGTATCTTGAATGGACTTGGACGAAGACAATGCTGCTGCAGCAGCACGGCAAACCGCACTGTGTGGTCCAACGGAACAGGAAGTTGTCGTAGTATGGTGTAGTGTGTTGTTAGTTAGTGTGTCTGCACCTCATACTTCCAGTCTGAGAGAGGCGCGGAGATTATGCTTGGGTATGCTTGGGTATTCCTATCGGTTGGTGGTATGGGGAACCATTGTTTTGCATCCATCCAATGGTGTGTTTGATCGTTTCGGCCTAGCAGCCCTTTTGCGGTTGCCGCCGCACCTCAAACTTGTGTGTCTTTACCGTTCTCAGGACGTCGAGCAATGGTGACACCGGTGCCGAAGAGTGCCGGCCGGTGCCGACCGCGTGGCCTATAGGGCATCCCATGCTGCACTTAGGGCGTCTATGTCAGCGCATCCGTCGGTACTACAAGCTGAGCGCCTTGCAGAGGGGCAGTGGGCGCGGAAGGAGCGGACGCTGCGATGGACACTCGCTTCCGACCGGTTTTCCCGAAATAGCTCTTTCCGGCAAGCCTCCCTGTGCCTAGCATTCGGCAGGCATGTCTGTGATGTGTATCTCGACAGCACTGCGGTATGTTATTTTTGATTTGGCCTGTATGCAAGAGAACCGCCTGCGGGTGACGACGGGGCGGACTGGCCGAAATAACTCCTGCCGGCAAGCCTTTCTTGGCCTAGCATTCTGCAGGCGTGTCATTATAGTGTATCTCCACAGCACTGCGGAATGTAATTTGGATTTCGGCTGTGTAAAAGACAACCGCCTGCGGGTGACCACGGGGCGGTTTGCCCCAAAAAAACATGTCAGGAAGCATTGCTCGGCCTGGAATTCTGCAGGCGTGTCCTTTATGTATATCTAGCCAGCACTGCAGAACGTAAGTTTGGATTCCGGCTGTGTGTCATTGACACAACTGCCTGCCTGCGTGGAGGTGACCATGGGGCGCCCAGACTGGGCTAAACAGTTCTTTATTAGCCCTGAGCAAAGCATAAAACTGCTTGGTTTGCTGTTGACTGGGTCAACTGGTCAGCACATGGCAAGTCGAAATGGGCTGGCCTGACATACATTGGCTAGCAAGGGATTTAGGGGGGGCTGGTGGCAGCCATTGTTTCAGCTTGGACAGGAACTTGAGTATGCCGTTGGAGCCTAAGTTGGCTCCTTGTGGGTGGCGCTGCCCCCACCGGCGCCCTGCTTTGACAGGGCCATTTGGTAATTGGTATTGGTAATTGGTATTAGCACCAAGCTGGGCTTGCCCTAGCACTCTTCAAACTTGTACTTTATCGGTTTCACTACTGCAATCTCATGCTGCAGCCTTTGCACTGTCTATGTGACAATTGCATGCAGAGGACCAGCAGTCAGGGGGCCGGGCGAGTCAAGGGACGGAAGCTGGCATGCATCTGTCGATTGAAATGAAAAACAATGGCGTTAAGAACGGAGCTACAATTGGTTGTTTGACTGTTTTTAAGAAGTGAGAGTATGCCATTTGCTGATTTTCCTTGTTTATTTGTTTGTTTGTTTTTATGAAATGAGAGCAGTGCCATTTGCTGATATGTTCCAAAGTGGAAAATTTTATCATGGGATAATGTGATGACACAGATGTATTATTATTACATTTCATGATATGCCATAGCAATAAGTGCCATAGGCCCCGCACCTCAAGCTGTCACAAAGAGCAGCGAGGTGGAACAGAATACGGGTAAACTTCGACATGTATGACAATATATGCATGCCTAAACATGAGGTCCAGCAGCTAGGTCAAAATCACCCAAAACCTCCACTGCCCCAATGGGGGTAAGAGCCTCCCTCCTACTTGAGAAAGCAAGGAGGGCTTGTAAGCCCGGGTGCAAGCAATAGTTGGTAACAAACCCCATTGGTTGGACCTCACGCCACATCAGAAGGGTGAGCATAAGCATTCCTAATCTTCCAAGCAGCTGCAACATATTTAGCTATACACTTAAATGCATGCTTGAAAGGGCCATATACTAAGCCAGACTCCTCATCGACGTCTACACCCCAGAACTCTTCATTAAGCATGCTATGCAGCTTCTCCTCATCAGATTTGCCATCCAATATCTGACATTTTGCAGCAACATCAGGGTCAGAAGTCAGCTTCTCCCACAGCTTTTGCCTTTGTGCCTGGTAAACAGGACAGTCAAACAAGAAGTGTTCAGGAGACTCAACTTCACCTCCCAATTCAGGGCCAAGATCACAGGACTTGCAGCACTCCCTACGTGCACTTTGCCTGCTAGCGCTCTGCCTACCGAATTTTGCTGTCATAGCGTTGAGAGGAAGAATACCTGCACGCAGCTGCATAATGAGTTCCATGCCTTTGCTCAGAGGGCCTGTGCACAGATATGGCTGCGGCTTGAAATAATTGATATCGTCATTGTAATGCTGCATATATGTCGCTAAAGTAGATTTATTCCTAGCACCCTCCTCCCGAACAGCCCTGTCTCTTTCATATATACTCCACCTGACATATGCCCTGAAGCTAGGTAGGTGTCCCTCTCTCACTCTTGCTTGTAAGGTTTCCTCCTGCATGCCTAGTTCAGCCCTGAGTTTATTGAACCTCTTCTGCCAAGAAGTATAATTCCTGTGGCTTGGCCAAGATGCTTCAAGTGCCTGCCTGCTAAAGCTAGTAGTATCCTTTTGCTGTAATTTGAACCACCATTCAACCTTCCTCTGGTCCAACCAGCTAGATAGAGGTCTAACACCAGCTTCTGCCCTCAATACCTCATGGCAGATGTTTGGCTTGCAATGCAGTGATCTCTTCAAAACCTCTATTTGGATCTTAGACTCTATGGTATTTGTCTGCTGGGATGATGCCCACCATACCTCAGAACCATACTCAACCCTTGGTCTTATCAAAGCCAGCAGCATGGCTCTCTTAACCTCAAAGCTTACATGACGATTCTGGAAGAATGTTTGCAATGCATTAATGGAGGCTGTAGCTTTTTCAATCATACCTGCAATGTGAGCGTCCCATTTGCAATCACTAGTGAAAACAATCCCCAAGTATGTATATGCATCTAGTACTGGCAAATTCTCACTGCTAAAACTTACCTTTGGGGACTCTTTATTGGGGGGCAAAGGACCAAACACAACAACAGCACTTTTAGTTGGGCTCAGCTTAAAACGCCACTTACGACTGTAGGCATGAATCGTGTCAGCCATCTTCTGAAGCTCTTCCTGCGATTCTGCAAGCCCTACAAGGTCGTCAGCGAGCATTAGTGCTACCAACTTTGATCTACCTTCAATGTTACTCTCATCAGCCCTTCCTATGCCCTGTTCCCCACTACCACTATTATCTACCTCTTTTGGTAGGGGAACCCCCGGGTGCTTTTCCCATATCTCTTTTAGGAGACCGTTGATGAACAAAGTATACAACAGTGGTGATAGCGGGTCCCCTTCCGCTAAGCCTAAATCGCTAGAAAAGTATTCTGATGACTCTCCATTATGCAAGGCACATCTAGAGAGGCTATCGTATAGATGTACAAGAACCCTAAACATCTTACCCCTAATGCCCATCTCCCAGAGCTTGTACCAGAGCCCGTCCCGCCAGACTGATGGGAAAGCTTTGACCACATCTACAAACAGTGCGTACGTCCGGAGTCCTGCACGCATTCGTCCGGATGTGACTGCATGCAATGTCCAGACATGATCAATGCAGCCTCTGCCTGGCCGGTACCCATTCTGGCTCTCGTGAAGGAGTCCCTTTGCTTCAGCAAAATTAGTTACCCTATTGTTGATGATCTTGGTATAAACCTTGTCTACTACGCTTAGCAGCGTTATCCCCCGGTAATTATTACCATCTTCCTTATCCCCTTTCTTAAAAAGGCTGACTATTACCCCAGGGCGTTGGAAGGTGCATTCATGCTCCCAGGCCTTCTGATACATGCATAGGAGCATGTCTGTCATGGGTTCCCCGCCATACTTTAAAAGTTCAGCAGAAGTGTTCTCTAGAGGACTACCCGCTTTGCCTGATTTGAGACTTAGTCTAGCTCTGGCAACCTCAGAGCTTGTTAGGTCAGCATCTAAATTCTCATCCCCTGACCCTTCTGGCTCTGCTGATGCATTGATGTAATGCGCTACAGCAGCTTGGACTTCTTGTTGAAAGGCAGAGTCAAAGTCAGCATCAGCATTGAAGGTGGCAGAATTCCCGAGCTGCTTGTAATGCTCTCCAAAGGCATCGGCGATGGGTTTGTCGCCACATGCATATGAACCATTTTGCTTTTTAAGCAAGGAGGGGGCTGAAGCTTGTGCGTTTTTTGGTCTGTATGCAGAGTTGAACGCCTGCCAGAGGCGCTTGTCTCCCATTCTGGTTTTCCGCTCTGACTGGCATTCGTCAAATGCCTCGCAAATGGTTTCATCAGCAGATTTTGTAAAGAGAGACCTTGCATCCTTGACCATGTTATGCACCTTTTCTCTTGCTTCTTCATAAGCCTGCCATGCTTCTGTACCACCTTGGCTGCGCCATTCAGCATGTATTTGCCTTCGAGCTTTGATAGCATCTGTAATCTCTGCGGTCCACCATGACTTTGAAATCCCTGGAACAACCTTTTTGGAGCCAATGGCTTCTTCTGCGGCAGCTTCCACTAGTACATGGAATTTCTCCCGCACTGCCTTATGTGCCCCCCATGTGTTCTGCTGGTTGTATGCCTCTTCAACAAAAGCCTCAAACTCTGGCAGCCTACGTCTTAAGCATTGCATGTAGAGACCAATGTCCCTCTCCCCATGTTCTGGGTCGTGGAACCTATCTACATTAAAGACTTTCTTGCATTGGGCAGCCTTGACCCTGGTCCTTTTAGCCCTACGTGGAAGCTCAGCCAGCAACAGCTTGTGATCGGATGATATAGCCCCATCAAGATCTGACCGCACTGCGAATGAGGGGCGTGCTGTACCGAACAGGGTGCCTGCCTCAACTACAATGTAGTCAATAACAGTTGCCCTACCGCGATTGCTCTGCTCCTCCCAGGTGTACTCAGGGGTTTCTGTGGGGTTACGGCCATTTAGTGTATACATTGCATTGACACCTAGGAACGATTTAAGCAGCTTGCCGCTGTCTTTGACATCGACTGCTTCTCCAAACATTCCTACATGCTCATGTATGCTGTTGCCTTTGCCCACCCTCGCATTGAAATCTCCACAGAGTACCACCTCGCCTTTGCGCTTGAAAAATTCCAGATCAGTCTGGAGTGATTCAAATGCGGCTTTTCTTTGTGCTGCAGGCTTACTGGAATCTGGCATGTAGACACATCCAATGCACATAGCAGTTGTGTTGCCTTCACCCTTGACTTTGACCCGAGTTTAGTGTCACAACTAGTGACACAGATGTATGCAGACTCCTGGTGTAGCAGGAGGTTATTGGCAGATGATAATGCGTCGTTACCGTGCAAGCACTTTCAAACTCTAGTGTCATCTGTTTTTGGAGAATGTTTGCACAGTAGTGAACTAAATCAATTCACGCCTGGCTGCTGCTACACCTGGTCTCCATTGTTGGCAAATCAAACTGGTATCAGGGTTTATAGCGGCTGTTTGTACTTTCGCTGATGGTGGCAAGATCATGTATGGTTACTTTGAGACACCGGATGGCCCCGTGGCCCTCCACCACGGCAGACTGCAATGCTTAATACACTTTTCAAATTCATTCCAGCATCTGACTCAGTTTCAGATCTGGTTCCTGTCTGAACCATATCGGATGACTCGGGAAGATAGTACTTCAAGTGTCCCTTGCTTGGCAGTCTGCAGCCTGTGTACTGTTGGTATGGGCTGTCCTGGCATACATGGCCAACAACCGTGGGCCCTCCTTAAACCCTAAACCCTAACCCTAAACATGGGTCAGCAACATGGGCCAGAAAGGTGGGCGTTGTGCGAAGAAAAGAAGGCCAGGCGGACACAGAGAACCAGCAAATACAACCAGCAACCTACAACATGTTGGCTATGAGCCACCTAGCCCATCCACAGGCAAATCTTCCCTCTGTCCCCACTCATTCCAGCTCCCATCATACACCGCCCAATTCCTGTACCCCAAGCGCTCCAGTGCCAGAGCAGCAGTACAAGCAGCCACACCACCATTGCAGTACAACACCACCTTATCCACTTCACCACCACTACCACTGCTACCCTTTACATCTACACCAATGCCCTCAAGAAGCTTCTGCTGTTGATCCAATGTTTTGAACCAATCGGTTTCTGCGTCCAACAGCTGAGACCTAGGCAAGGGAATGGAGCCAGGAATCCTCCCACCCCTTGGCCCCCGCCTTATCTGCCCTGTGTGCTGATCATCGGATCTGGTATCTATGACCAACCATATACTGCTGCTGCTGCTGGTAGGATCTGGTAAGGACGAAGGCTGCTGCTGCTGCTGCTGTTCGTCACCCAGGTGACACTGGAGTAGCTCCTCTGCGGTGACCCTCAGTTGAGGTGTCGGCTGGGGTTCAAAGTACGCAGACCCGGTCAGCTGCAGTCATGAGAGCAGGAAGGGGTCAACATTGAGTGAGCACGAACACGCTACATCTTTGCTTGGAATAGGAACTGCTTGCCATGGAGAACTACTCCCTAAACATATCATTTTCCACAACCTCGAATAGGTTTCCAAAGCAGTGGTCTGAATTGATTGGAAGGGTGTCCAGATACTGATGGTCTACGGAGGATCTGCCGATGGATCACTGCATTCTTTACTTCCAGCAGAACAGTATGACATGATGATGTTCATCAAGTAGGATACAGGCACCTGGCCACACATCTTCATTGTGATATGTTCCAAGATCAGCCCTGCCTGTTGAAATTTATTACCTTTTGAGGGCAAAAGCAGCTCTAAGACAGGCAAGCAGGTAGATACTAGTATGATAGAAATATGCAGAGCACCCACACCTAAAAGGATCAGTCTACTCCAGCAGGAAATCTGCTGCGGCCAGCCAGTCAGCCTCATGTGGCAGTCAAACCTTCAGCAATTTGCAAAGCCAGTCATACTGAAGACAGTTACAAGTCAAGTAACCAACGATCCCAGTCCCTCAAAGGACTGACGCAGTGCCGCCAGATCATAGCACAACTTTGCAGCTGTGCAGAGCCCGTGACACGTCTCCAACCAGCATGTTGAATGTGCAGAGAGCAGCAATCAAGTACGGGATAGGAAAATGTGAGCGCAGTGTCTTCCCGCTCCACTTGCAACCCTTGTCTGGCCATAAACCCTCACACACAACTGCTTCTCTACCCTGACCTAATGCTTGGTGCACAGGGTCTGCCCATGCTTAGACAGCTCTCACACACTTGCAGCAATGAATGTCTGGATAGTGCCTGAACCCATGCGCACCCTTCTTGAGTACCGTGTTGCCTTCAACCTGTGGATTAAAACATAAACCCTCAATGACTGCCCTCACATACCTTCAGGGTACAGGGTTCATATAGCTCTGAGGGTTGTTGTGCTGCTTGCCATGCCTTCCACCCGCCCTCCAGCACCAGAGGACAGGGATGCCCATGAACCTTCAACATCCACCATAGTCGAGCAGCAAACATTCCATCACCATGGTCATACATCTGTAGCACAGATGTGAGACATTTCAGGCGTCTCATAACCCATCTACGTAAAAGAACGTCTATGTAGAAGAATGTAAACCCTAGGGTGGATCCATGTGTAATCCAATGTCTGTAGCCTCCTAGTGAATGTAGAGCGGTTATTCTCATTTGATGAGGTCAGGGATGATCAGATGGAAAGTCGGTTGGGGATAGAGGCACCTGGGGCAGGGGGCCGCCGGCTATTGAGCCAAGAATGGGGCGAGGACAAAGCGGGAAGAAGGGGGCAGGATGGGAAGGGGAAGGAGAGTTGTGGGTGCAAGCACCCCGGGGGCGGGACGGGCGGGACGGGGGGGGGATGTAGGAGGAGGGGAGAGTGGGGAAGGGGGGCCTGGGAGAGGGAAGGGGAGGGGG
>OY744507.1:7339353-7380801 GCA_963556185.1 Pseudopediastrum boryanum
CCCGGAGCCGTGACAGAGAGGGGCACTAGAGGGAGGGGTAGAAGACAGACAGCAGGTGAACAAAGAAAAATCGCAGTGCAGACGGGGGGGGGGGGGGGCGGCTGGAAGGGGAAGCAGAGCAAGCTTGGGATTGGATATGTTCACGGTACCAGTATTCTGGGGAAAAAGCTGACTCAGAAGGCTTTGAGGAGCTGCATTTCATTGCAACATGGTGTTTTCATGCCAATGAGTCCCTTGCTGTGACAGCTGCCAGCTGCTTATACCAATCTCAAAATATACCAGTTGTTTGCATGGTCTAGGCCAAGGCTAATCATTGTGAAATGTGCATGGACAAGAGGCAGATGCAATGATAACAATGAGAACACAAGCTGCTCAGAAAGCCAAAGCTGCCTTCCATCACTCACCACTACTGGTTTATCGGTGCCCACCCCCTTGGCCTCCATAGCAGCTGCAAATGCATCACTATCCATCTGAAGTTGAACAGGCACGTTTGACTCCTGGTCAATGCCATCTTTGGTCCAGTCAACAAACACTGCGCCCTGCCGACATCACAAACAACAGCCATGAACAGTCAGCGCCAACCTGCGCGGTAAAGGTGAGCTACAACGCGCTTCCTTTTTGTTTACTTAGCAAGCCTTTAAGGATCTGCCATACACGAACACAACACAGTGCAACTTCCATACATGCAAGCAGATGCAATGGGGAGGAGAAAGCAGATGATTGTGCCAGGCTAGTGGCCGTGGTATTGCGGTCTCGTGTGCTTTTTGAAGCCCCAACATGGGTGATTAGCTCAGACATTAGCTCAGGGCAATTAGAGGCGATGATGACATATATTGGGGCGGCAGACTAGAGAGCACACAGGTTCGCACAGCAGAGTGCCCCGGTCAGCCTGATAAGGCGTTTACTCCTTACTTTATTGGTGATTCCTCCGGCTTCACACCAACTGGTATCGAACGCTTTAAAACTATGTACATCGTTGTAAACCTTACTGGTATGTGCCCTTCTAGGTAAGCATCATAATCAGCCAGGTATGATGACTTTTCCACTCCTGGCTCCACCAGCACAGTGTCAACATGACCCCGAACATCTAGTATGGACACACTCTGCAGCAGCGGGAAGCGTAAAGTGTTTTGTTTTGGGTTCAGATAGGGCAGCAGCAGTGGCAGGAGCAGCAGCAACACGAGGAGCATCCTCTTTTGCCACGGCAGCAGCAGCAGCAGCTGTATCCATCAATCTCAGCACAGTCCCCTAATCCTCAAGTACAGCGGCAACCAACAATAACTTAGGTGCAGCGCATGCCACGGTCATATGTAAGAATAAACGGACCTCTAGTACCTACTCATTATTGCTACTGTTAACAACCCTTGCAGCAAGCAGGCGCTACCGGCAGCCTCAGGTAAGGCCTCTTGCGGCAGACGGTGGTCCCTTCCAGACGCATAAGCAAGAGTTTGTTCTACATATGCTCCCTGGGGTGAGCGCTTTTGCACGAGAAATGCTGCTAGAAGTGCCTACACCTGTGAGTGGTGCTGCTGCTTCCCTCTTGGGTTGTGCTTACCTCTAGGTTCTTGGCAAGCCACTCGACAGATACGACAGGATCATGCAAGCCCGAAACTTGATTTGCGTAGGCTTTGGTCATGTCATTGCTTGATCTATTACGCTGGGTAGTTCTCAGGAAGGATCTACAAGGGGCGGTACCGAAAGGGCATCGGTTCAATCGCTGTGGGGTATGCATGATTAATCTGCGCAGACGCGTATGGCTTGCAATGGTTGTCTGTTTAAATTTGTGAGAAACAGTAAGAGGTATGGATCCTCAGTTGCTGCCACAAACGTTCGCTCAGTCGAATCTACAGGGGGGACTGTGAGCATGAAGACGGCTTGGACGTTAATTCGCGATACTTCGCCGGATGTAGCTGTTCTGTCGCTCTAAACGAAACCTTTGAGACCCATTGGCCTCCAAGTCTTCGCGTATCAATCCCACCAAGCCATCAGAATAAGGCAATACGGCTGTCACCACAACTTCCCACAGAGCAATACACCAGGCCCTTTGGCCTTTCCCGAGTGCTAGACTATGAGAAACCATTACGAAAACAGCACCCACACCAAAAATGATGGAGAACACAGTCCACCTGTTTTGAAACCAGCACACCAGTGAATGCTACCGGCGGCTGGAACTCGGCAGCAGCTCAGGCTTAGAGAAGAGGACCTGTAAACGCTCAAATGCCCAGCAGACAAGAAGAACCGAGCCCACACGCTGCAACTTAACCCACACACTAGATAGGCTATGACCAACGACCAACCTGGACCTTAGCAAGCTTTGAATGCAACGTTCATCTGACTGTCATGGCCTCCTGCCAAAACCCCTCCAGAATGTTCGTCCTGCAACCGCCATTTCATTTCCAGAATGTTCGTCCTGCAACCGCCATTTCATTTCCAGTTTGCACATAATGCAAACTCACTCTCTTTACGCTTCATCACACCCTACCTTCACAAGCAACTCTTCCAAGAATCATGAGATGACAATAAGACATATGCGCTCGGAAACCTGAATCCCATTCTCAGATACATGGGTTATATCCTGCCCGGCGGTTGATGCTCACAGGTGTGAGCCAGTAAGGATCATCTACATGCCTCACAAAATTAATGACTTCACTGATCTCAGCCCGGTCGAAGTTTTCCGTATGCCCTGTAGATCCCAGACCCAGCAGACTACCCTTGCATCGGCAGTGTTCAACTTGACAAGCTGCCATGTCAGCTGCTAGCGCCATGGAAAAGATAACAGACAAGCTCAACCTATGCGCTGCCCATTGCACCTGGTAGCGGAGAAAGACCTGGGAAGCACCAGCCCTTAGGAACCCCCGAGACCACGACTTATGTCACACCCCCTGCTAGGTGAACAGCTCCACTTGCCAAAGTCCCACCATTCAGCTGCTGGTTAGGAACAGCACCCATGCAGTAAAACAGCATGTACTCACCCGGCCGCCAAGAGCAAACAGCCACATCCCATCTCCCCATCCATGCACCATACTGGTTGGCGCAATCGTGGCATTTTGAAAAATTCATAAGTATCTTCTGCTGTCTCAGCATCCCATGCCTGCCACACGCCGCCATAACAACCCCCTGCAATCCCTCCATGGCACAGGTTACTGCTGTCTACCACACAGTCGATACCTCACTATGTAGGCCTACTTCCTTAATTGTACGCCACAAATGGTGCGTGCGTAGATGTATGGGTAACCACAGCCACCAACATCCTATCGCCCCCATGTCCCCGGGCCCCAGGCATATCCCAGGAGGCGCTGATCCGTGTGCTACAGGAAACCCCTTGCTCAGCCCACACGCAATTGGTAAATGATTGTCTCCATTTCACCTGTCGGTCATGTCAGGTGTGGCATAGGCGGCATGTCCAGCATGACACCTCCATCTCCTGCGCCCTTCACCCCTGCCATGCCTCCTTTGCCTGCAGCTGCCAAGTATATGCCAGCTGTTGCGGCATCCTTGTCCAAGGTGCCCCCTGGAGCATCTGCCACCTCATCATCATCAGGAGATATCATCTGCAAACAAACAAACAATCAATCAATCATTTGTGGTCTGGCAACCGCAAAGGGCTGCTAGGTCAAAACGACCAAACACACTGTCGGATGAATCCAAACACAAGGCAAGCAAGCATGGACCTTGTTTAGGTTTTAGGGTTTAAAACCTAAACCCTAAACCCTAGTCTGCAAAACAAGGCAAGCAAGCATGGATCCATGCACAGGTCAGAACAATGCATGATCAACATACCTCCGGGTGCCACTCCAGTGATTGGGAGTCACTTTATTCTCAAATGAATGGTGGCTTCTCCCAGAGGCTTACTAGAGGAGTGTGGTGCTGGTACACACCCGTCGCGATACCAACAGCGGCAGAGCAGGTCAGAAGAGGTTGCTGCATCTACTAGAAAGCTAAGGGAAGAAGGCATGGCAGAACATACAGCAGGGGCTGCAAGCACAAGAGAGCAGTGCACCACTAGATGGACACTTCCATCGTAGCAATATAGGTGACAGCTGGTGCAGCACCCTGGTGTTAAGCTCTTTTGTAGGGCATCCTCTGTGTCACCATCCCTAGGAGATAGCATACGCAACATCAAGCCAGCAAGCTGGCAGGCACAGGTCAGCAGATGTATTGTAGCATCCCAAAAGACAGGGTGAGAAAGGTGGAAGCACTCCACTCAGGGGACTAAAAGCAGGAGTACAGCGCAGCACGAGACTAAGCCGCCTACATCATTGCACCAGCTACAACAGCCGGTGGCCTGGTCTCAAGGCGGCCCTTACATCCCATGCACTTGATGTAAGAAAGCGGCAAAAGAAAAATGGTGCTGCCTACGTTTTTGTAGCTGCTACCTTGAGGGGTACTTTTCAAGCATCTGCTAGATCATCCTGTACGGATTGGCAAGTAGGCAAATAGCATATGGAACCAGCCAGGCCAAGCATTGGCATGCACAGAAGACAGATGGCACAACAAACAAGGCAAGCAAGCAGGTGCGTATACAGCACAACCCGTACCTTGTTCCACCTCGCTGTACTTTGTGACAGCTTGAGGTGCGGGGCCTTACGCAGGTTGCAATACTGCCATTATACGGGTAAAAAACAGGGCAACAGGGACACGAGAAGGACCACTCTTGGGCCTAGTCTCAGTGAAAGATTACCTAACTCTGAACACACTAGGGTTGATATCATCAAGTCATACTGCATGATGCCCAGAGATCTATTCCCAAGATAAAAGATTTCGGAAGATCTTTCTACTCGTTGACAGAGCTTGGAAAAGTGATGGCGGCTTGCTTCCAGGCTGCACAGTGACAGTACCGTAACTTACATAGAGGATCTGGTCCCGTGTCTCTGCAAAGCTCAGCACATCTGGTGTAGTTGGGTCAAAAGGGTCCTCCAGGGATGTTGCCAAGTTGAGCAATGTCATCAACATGATTTGGAGCTGCAGCAGTGAAATATTTCACAACAAAGTAGAATACAGAGCTGGCCACAGGGCTCTGTTCAAGGGTCTGATTAGTTCTTAGGCATTTGCATTGTGTTCACAAAGTGGAACAATTGCAGCAGCAGTGAACAACAGCACAAATAAAGAAATAAAACAGAGGTGAGCTACAGGGCTCATTCCCACGATGTGATTAACACTCTGACATTTGAAGGGTACACAGCAGAATAGACCCTTACAGAGGTAAATATGTCCATGTAGTTGGCTGCCTCCAGATTAACCAGTACACTTCCGCTTAAGGTAAGGACTCCCTCCCTTCCCTCCCTTCCCTCCCTCCCTCCCTCCCTGCCTCCCTCCCTCTTTGCCTCCCTCCCTCTCTCTCTCTATATATATACTTCCGCTTACAAAGCTACAGAAGTGCTATTGGCAGCCCATTATTAACACACATCTCCTAATGAACCTTGCATGACACTAATACCCAGTTCCTGAAACTCACCATCACTCCCAAGACCATGCCATACACCAACTTGTCCGCGTATCTGTCAGAATTGGCGTTGGCAGTTGCAGTAAAGGCACCATCAGCACCCGCAGTCGGGACAATGTCCAGTATAGGAAACGCTGCTGCTTGAGGTGTCATCACAAATGCTCCAAAGAACAGCGGCACAAGCACGGTGCTGAAGGAATACATAGCTGTCCGGAGCATGACTGGGGTACGGAGCTCCTTGAAGCCTGACAAGGCCTCAATGGCTTATTGTAACTGTATGACAAGCCCTGTCAGTACAGAAACCTGCAGCATCCAGGGCAACAATGCCATGCTCACGATCTTTCAACCTTCCTTCAGCGTCTAAATACATTCTACTTCTTGCAAAAAAAATGCTCCTGTTGCTCCTAGTACAACCCTAAACCCTAAACCCTAGACCCCAAACCCTAGACCCTAAACCGGTGGCTAACAGTATAGTGACTATGGCCATCTTACGATCCAAAGCAACTAGGTAGCCTCTGCGAAGGCAGGCAGGGCTGTATGGTGAGATCCCGGCCCCCAGGAGAACATAACCAGACCATAAAAGAGGAATCATCACAGGTCTACACGTTATATGCACACATGTGCTCTTCCACCTTTCCTGGCTTCTTGCGAGTCTGTCATTGGCAAAAGGAGGCATGTGAGCGTGGCAGCAAAGAGTAAACCTGTTACTTAATGTCAAACAGCAACACAGCATGCTGCAAACCTTGTAACCTTGAGGAAGACAGCATGCTGCAAGGAGGTATACTGTTACCTAACATCAAACAGCAACACAGCATGCTGCAAACCTTCTAACCCAGAGGAACACAGCATGCTGCAAACCTTGTGGATATGGGAACAGAGCATCAAGTTGCAAACCTTGTGGATGGAGGCACCACCTCACCTGCTGCTCAGAGACCCCCAGGGCCAGTAGGCTGTGGCTAATGGTGTAGAGGTCCTTAACGCCACGATGTACCCGTCGCTGTAGAATCCCCAGCCGCTGTGATAGCTCAGCCTGTGGAAGAAGTGGAACAAGAGACACTACATGACGCTGTTTTGTTCCATCTCGCTGCGCTTTGTGACAGCTTCAGGTGCGGGGCCTACGGCACTTCTTGCTATGGCATATCATAAAATGTAAGCATAACAATGACGCTGTTGCTGTCAGAAGCACTGTGAGCATATTCATGTTCACTGGCTTCTATGTAAGCTACTACCGGGGCCACCAGAAGCAAGTTAGGTACTGCAATTCCACGCTCCAGAAGATACACCAACAAGCCTTTACATATTGATTGAAAAACCCCAAGGCTTACAGGTAGTTCATTGCAGCCTATGTGGTGCATACTTGTACTACAAGTTCCTGTTTCCGAGCAGATAAACCAGTTGTGAACCTGTGCAAGGATTCCTAGAGGCAGCTAGGGCATTCTGCAATGAATTCGCACTGCAATATGCTAAGCAAGCAAGAGCTCCTGGATCAGGAATACCAAGCACAAAGTGCGCACCTGCGATAACACACAGAAAGTAGCACGTAGCCACGCCTGCTAAAGGTTGCAGGCGCAGAGCCCACCATCAAAGAAATGAGGCCATATAACCACCTCCCATACTCGGCAGGGGTTTTCCGTCCAGCAAACTACTGGTCCTACGAGCAAGAGCCAACACTTACCAAGCGTTTGTTCTTCACAGGATCATGGCTCAGTGCTGACAGATCAAACTGCTTGGCATTGTTTCCAGGGTGCTGCAAGTACTCTTGCAGGTCGTCTGCAGCATCACACGGCAACAGCATTGGCTTCAAGACGGCCACACTTTGCAAGAAGGGTTACACACTGCACCTCCGTGTCTGCGGTGCTGCCAAAACGGCTATGTGATTCTAATCATGCGGGCGGTCATTCATTCGTCAGGAGGGACACATTATTGCATAACATAAGGATCTTTGGCCCAAAGCTGGACGTCTGATTTGAACTTCCCGCCGATGTAACAAAGACCAAAGCTCGACGTCTCAACTTGAATTTCCACCGATGTACTTCATTCTAACATAAACACCCGCCTGAAGGATTCTAGTTTGAAACCATCACCAGCATCGCAAGATAGCAGCCTCCAAACACTTTTTCAAAAACTGCAATCAGTACCATCAAGCTATCTGGGGTAGGTGGTCCTCACTAAGTAGGCCTACCTCCTTAATTGTACGCCAGAAATGGTGTGTGGGCGTAGATATAACCATGTAACCATCAAGCTACAGACTTGTGACTTTTGCCTGCCAAGGTCTCAGTGCGATTACTCCACCCTTTGCACAACAAGACTGTATCTTGCATACAAAACTTCCACTCCACCCCGTTAGGCTTTCATTGCAGGGCACATCTACCTCAGCTCAATGTATCAGAGCCAGAATTACAGTTGACTCAGCAGGATCCTGGTCATTCCCACATTGCGACTGCTACCGTCGTGCAAAGGCTGGTTAGTTCCCTAGGCTCCCAGCTCAACCCCTTACCAAGCAAGAGGACGATGGATCCATCCAGCTCTTCCAAATTGTCTATGGCTTGATCTGGCAGCATACTGCTGGAGAGGGTGTGCATCCCCATAAAAAGAGACCTGACTGCAAATCAAACACAACATAGATCTGCCATCTAAAGTTCATATCATCTTACAGCAACTGCATGGGTGAAATGGTGCTTTGGACAGGTAGCAGGCTGTGGTAGATTTGCAGGCTTATGCAGCTGCTAAGAAAGGATGCAGGAGGTGCCTGAGTCAGACATTACTCAAATGGGTCAAAAAGCCGTAAGTATACTCATATGTTCTGCCACTGCCAGGAGTTGAAATGGGCCTGGTACAGATGCCGGCTGGAATGCCGCAGCTAAATAGTTGGCTGGCCGGTATTATTTCCCCACCCTGCCTGACCTTTTTGTTACGCCGCTGGCAGGCTGGTATGGAGCATTTCAATACATGGTCCATACCATGTCGACAAATAATTCAGGACATATGTGCCTGTCGTCTTTGTTAAGGCAACTGAAAGCCAGCAGTGGCACCGTTGCCGGGAATGAATTGTTACCAGAGCTATGGCGACTTGCATGACCCTTCTGCGAAGCTTAATGGGAACTTGAAGCTACGGCTGTGCACGGAACCAATTCAAGCCAACATGCTTAGGTACACAACTGCCCTGGAGTACAGCCAGCTGAAGATCTCGGATATCTTATTCGCATGCATTGTTCTGCTCAGAGGGGTGGTGACAGGGCCAGCATGTGTCCGGGAAAGTTCCTACGCCATGCCTGTTTGGCTGGGTGCGACGTACAAGGCTACACAGCTGAAGGACCGCAGCAGTGGTTACTTCTCAGCTGTGGTGTGGCAAATGCTGCATTTTGAGCCCACCTTCGTTGAGGGCATCCTGAGCGGCATTCCTCCTTGAATAAGCCTGTGCATCGGTCAGCAGCACATGTCAGCTTCAATGTGTATAGGTTGGGTATGATTATCCTCACTGCAGCAGAGCTACAGCATGGCAAGGTCAATGCAAGCCAGGAATGGCTAACCTTGGATGTATGCTGTGCTTGAAAGCTGCCTGCTGGGCACTTCCAAGGTTGCCCAAGAGATGCATATTGCTACTTAAAAAACCAGTAAGACAATTTGGGTCGGATCCGCCTAGGTTGAGGAGTACTTTTGCACGTTTAGAATGGCCAAAACTAGCTGCATGGGGGTTGCCGGTTGAATGCTTGCTTACTGCATGGATCATCCACAGGACTGGCAGGTAGACCAAGAAGCAGAACGGAAGCATGAGGCTGGCATCAGAGCGCATCTTCCCATCCTTATAGTTGAAGAAGAATATGGCTGATATGAGATTCACAAGGACACTGAACCTGCATGTGGGTGCAAAACGATGCACAACGTTAGACAGTATGGCAGATAACTTCATACCATCGCTTGCATTAAATGAAGAATCGAACCCTTTCCAACTTTCTCACCAGGCTGACCATGACAAGAGTACGACGTTGTATATTATTGCACAACCGATGTTCAGGATCTCGTTACAAGCTGCCTTAGCCTGATATCGGAGGCTAGAATCACGATGTGGGTTCAAAATGACAAGTCCTCGTGACCTGAGAGAGATGCAGATGCCACCGGAAGCCATCGAAAGGTATGTCCAAGGTCTTTGTATCTCAGGGAGGGTGTTATCAAAGTAGGCATCTGCGGTGCCTTTCGAGGTATCCCCCGACAACCTATCCGAAACACTCAGCCTTCTTTTGGGTGCCAAATTCTCAGTTGTTGTGATCATTGAAGCCGTGCCAAACTCGCGTAGTACCTGAAACGAGCTCTTGGTATGAAGTGCTGACGACGCAAGGGAGTTCTCACTCTAATGACCGGCTCCGCACTCCAATTACCAAGGTAACATCAACATAAGGCAGGAGCTTGCCATTATGTCGTTGTAAAGATTGCCACACTCGAAATCCCTTGTTGGCGGCATTACGGGGCCCCTAGCAACCAACCGTCTTCATCTGCTTGGAGACATCGGCGGAAGTATCACGAAGACGCGGATATTACTTTTGCTGCCTGAGACTATACCATAGCTTGAGGAGCTGCCTGCTGGCGCTTAGGTACCGAGTGTTATCTGTCGGTGTCGTGCCTGTCATGCCCTGTAGGAGTGGGTTGACACTTTTGTACGCCTGCCTTCCTGCCGGATGCGAAAGCTTGCTATACTGCTAGCTGCATCCTTCTTACGCTGAAGGCTATCTGCATGCATGGTGGTGATCCGGGTTGCCTTACTACCTTACCACATCATGGAGTCCCGCAGTCGTCCCGACAGACTGGCTCTAAGAAACCCTACCACGAACCCAATTACAGCCATGCAGTAACACAGTCGAAGTTCTCAGCCAATCGTGGCATGGATTCTGAAACGCCAATTGTGGCATAGCTGGCATTCCACAAACAAACGCAGCATCTGCTGTCTCAGCACCCCATGCCGCCATAACACCCCCTGCAATACATCCATCCAACAGGTTACTGTCTACCCGCAAGAGTGCAGGAACCCAATCTGCCTACTCGCTGGCGCATTTGGCTGTGCCATATGGAGGAAAGCAGGATGCCTGCATAATTAGCTCCAACATACTACCACACAGGGATTAACATCCTACCACCCCCATGTCCCTGGGCCCCACCCCTATCCCCGACACTGATCCGTATGCTCCATTACAGCGTTATTCAGCCCACACGCAACTGGTTAATGATGGTCTCCATTTCACCTGTGTCTCATGTCAGGTGTGGCATAGGCGGCATGCTCAGCATGACACCTCCATCTCCTGCGCCCTCCACCCCTGCCATGCCTCCCTTGCCTGCAGCTGCCAAGTAGATGCCTGCTGTTGCCGCATCCTGGTCCAAGGTGCCGCCTAGAGCGTCTTCGGCGTCATCGTCATCAGGAGATATCATCTGCAAACCAAGGCAAGCAATCACGAGCATGCACATGGTCAGCACAGACTGCAGAATTTGGGAGGGCAGGGGAAGAAGAACGCATGGCAGCACATAGAGCAGGGCTGGAGGATCGGTAGAGCAGTGTACCACTAGACGGACACGTCAGGGTGGGTGCCAGCTGCTGCAGCATCCTCGTGCTAAGTTGATCATACAGAAGCTGCCGCCAGCTATGCAGAATGCAATACCACCATGACACAGGATAGGAAGGCCAACAGGCCAACAAGGCCAACAAGGCCAACAGATACAAGGCCAAACCACTCTGCCGTCTAGTTTCAGTGAGAGAGTACCTAAACTTCAGAAGCTTAGGTTGGTATCAAAAGACCATTCTGCACCATGGCCAGACATATCTTCTGCACATGAATAAGCTTGGATCACATAAACGGAAGTGATGGTGGCTTCCATGGTGCACATTAACAGTACCATAACTTACATAGAGTATCTGGTCCCGTGTCTCTGCAAAGCTCAGCACATCTGGTGTTGTTGGGTCAAAAGGATCCTCCAGGGATGTTGCCAAGTTGAGCAGCGTCATCAACATGACTTGGAGCTGTAGCAGTGAATAACAGCACAACGAAGCAGTAAACAATCTGAGCTACAGGGTGTAATCCAACAAGTTGACTAACTCTTAGGCGATGCATTGTGTTCATAGACAGCAGAATGAACCCTTACAAAAAGAATGGTCCTGTCATTACACAGGGTTAGTATGTCCCAGCTGTAGGACAGTGATGTAGCAGCTTCATTAAACTCTCGCATGGACCCATAAGCTGCAAGGCATTCCATTTGTGCAGTCAAGAAGTCACGCCTTGAGAACACCACCCGTACATAGTGTCATGTGCAGTACATATTTGCAGATACTCCGTGAGACATCACGCATGGGTGACATGTCCTTGATTGGCCTGGCAAATGGCAAACGACACCTGGAACTCCGTCTCTCAAACACAGCAGAGCTGTGATTACCAACACAGCAGAGCTGTGAATACCATTTGAGAGGAATGCAAGCAGCTACTTGCTTTTGGCGGCAAAAAACGGCTCATGTGGCCGAAGTCTATTTGCGTTGCCGTTCTAGGCTGTCTCGAGCTCCGAACTTGCAAAATCTAGAGCAGGTGAAATCCTTCAGACCTGGATGGAGATCTCTCTTGCATAGAGCCCAGACTATTGCATGAGAATGCATCACGCCTTGATGGTAGGCATAGTATTCTATGCCAAAGAAGGCGTCCCTGCAGTGCTGCATCAGGCCAAATGTGTCATCTCTCTGGTTGGCTGCCTGGAGAACCGCTTCCAGTCCTTCTAGTCCACAGAAGTGCTATCTGCAGTCCAACGGCAACCGTCCCCTGAACATTGGATAGTTTGTGACACTCACCATGACTCCCAAGACCATGCCGTATACCAACTTGTCCGCGTATCTGTCAGAATTGACATTTGCAGTTGCAGTAAAGGCACCAGTAAAGGTACCATTAGCGGCCTTAACTGGCTCAATGTCCAGTATAGGCATCGCTGCTGCTTGAGGAGTCATCACAAATGCTCCAAAGAACAGCGGCACGACCACGGTGCTGAAGGAACACATGGCTGCCCGGAGCATGACTGGGGTACGGAGCTCCTTGAAGCCTGACAGAGCCTCAATGGCTTGTTGTAGCTGTATGACAAGCCCTGTCAGTACAGAAACCTGCAGCAGCACCCAGTGCAACAGTGGGCATGCTTACACTAATCCAGTCTTTCTCAGCACCTACTAACCATCTACTCTTAGCATACATGTATTGTGTCTTCCTGCTACTCCTGCACAGTAACTCTTGCAGTAGTGACTGAAGGAGGCACCCTGCATTAAAATAGGTCAAGGGAGCATTTGCAAAGGCAGGCAGGAAGTGCGGTGAAATCAGGCCTTGAGGAGAAGATGGAGAGTCAGACAATGTCTGATGAGAAACTGGTGGCAGTTCCCTAGATGGATCCATTTCAGGGTCTCCTGTTTGGTGGTCAGAGAGCCTTTGTTTCCAGATCCATCCAATGGTGCTCAGCTGGCTGACCGAGCAACCTCTTGTGGCTGCCACAGCTTAAACATTTGTTCATTTGTTTTTATATGACCATACCAGAAGCAATAACCACAGGTGTGCACCTTACATGCACACATGTACTTCTTAAGATTGCCTGGCATTTTTCAAATGGTGGACCACCACGCAAAGGACCAGACCCCTTCTGCCAGACAAGCAAAGACTGGCCTGAAAGCCTTACATCGGTAATACTTGTCCCCCACCTAAAACCGAGCATCATCTGTTGTCAGCAGAAGGAGGTACATGAGCATGGCAGCAACAGGGTCCACCTGATACCTAACATCAGACAGCAATAGAGCATGCTCTAAACCTTATGATGAAGGAACAGAGCACCCTTCGGGCATGTGCATTACTCAACACAATAGAGCCTCATCTGTCGTGGGCAGAAGGAGGTATGTGAGCGTGGCAGCAAAAGGACCCTGGCCTAGTCCTTCTCAGTTCCCCATTGTGAAGGATGAAACAATCAGTAATCCACAAGCGATTACCTGTCACATCAGACAGCAATACAGCATGCTTTGAACCTCATGACAAGGAACAAAGCATGATGCAAATCGTGGATGGATGCACATCCTCACCTGCTGCTCAGAGACCCCCAGGGCCAGGAGGCTGTGGCAAATGGTGTAGAGGTCCTTGATGCCTCGATGTACCCGCCGCTGTAGGACTCCTAGCTGCTGTGACAATTGAGCCTGCGGCGGCAGTGACACAAGGGGGAGCATGTGACAGCTCTCAAAAGCATTATGAGCAAAAGCCTGCACGTTCACGTCTATGTAAGCAGCCACCAAAGGTGCATACACCAGCTTGCCTTACGCATCTCCTGGTGCCGTTACCAGCACTTGCATTGCAGCCCAGGTGACAAATACTAGGACTTGCTGTTTCTTAGCAAATGTGGTACTTGAGAATGGGAGCATGCACTAACAGCAGCTAAGGCATCTTGCAAGTGACTGAACAGCATCTCGCTCATGCACACAAAGCGCCTCCTCCTCACAAGGTCACAGCTCAACACTGACAAAGCACATACCATTAGCAGAGCGGCATGTGAGATCTGCAAGGACAAACAGCAGGTAGCACATGGCAATGCCAGCGCACCCTGCTAACGGTTGCAGATGCAGATCATAACATAAAACAAATGCACAACATCTGTAAACATACTTCAAGACTTTGCGTACTCGCAGGGTTTTCTTCCATCCGGGGAACCACTCCTACAAGCGGGAGCCAAGACTTACCAGGCGTCTGCTCTTCACAGGATCATGGCTCAGTGCTGACAGCTCAAACTGCTTGGCATTGTTTCCAGGATGCTGCAAGTACTCTTGCAGATCATCTGCAGCACAAGACGATGGGTAGGGTCGGTGTTTGGGTTTGGTTGCGGGGATGGGTGATTTATACAGGGAATTGCCCCGGTGAAGGAGGTGGGGCAGGGGTTGCTGGTACCACCGAACCCCAGCCCCCCTCCAACACCAGCACAACACTCAACAGACGGGATGCACTTTGCAAGGAGAGGTAAGACAATGCATCTCTGTGTCTGCAGTGATGCCAAAATGACTTTGGGTTTGTCATGCATGCAGCCGTGCATGCCTCAGCAGGGAGACATATTTGCACTACGTAAAATGTTGCGTCCCTAAGCTTGACGTCCCAAACCGTCCCGATTTACTGGCTTCTCACATAACATCCCAGCTCGAGTCTCCTTTAACATTATCTCCAGGTTAGCACGTAGCCAACAGGTTCCCATAGACTGCAATAGTACTGGATCCACACACAGATTTACACTCTTGCATGGCAAGGTCAGAATGCAACTCAACCTTTGGTACAACAGGACCATATTTTACCCAGTATTTCCCACTAGGCTTGTATTGCAGGACTTTTTCACTTCAGCTCAACACATCACAGCCAGATAGACAAGCATGACTCAGCAGGATCATGCTTCCTACATTGCCACTGCTACCCTTCCTGCAAAGGCTGGGTACTTTCCTAAGCTCCCAGCTCAACCTCTTACCAAGCAAGAGGACGATGGATCCATGCAGCTCTTCTAACTTGTCTGTTGCTTGGTCTGGCAGTAAAGTGCTGCAAAGGGTGTGCATGCCCATCAACAGAGACTTCACTGCAAGCCAAACACAACACATGACAATCCGCCATACTTCATGTCTCCCATGAGCAACTGCGTGTGTGATTATAGTATGGGGGGATATCTGTGGCAGCCATGGACATTGGAATAGGTAGGTAGAAAGCACACTTGGCTTTTTCAAAAAAATATGTATGTAGAGCATGCTGGTAGTCTGAGCCAGACACTTCAAATTTTAATAAGTCAGTCGTTATTGACAGGGTATATATTCTGCCATGGCACGGGTCTGGACAGGCCTGATGCAGATGCTGGCTGGGATGCAGCAGCTAGGTTTGCAGGCTGTGTATGGAGCATTCCAATATATGTTTCTGTTGACAGAGGCCTCACGACATCTTTGCTGTGGCCTTTGTAAAGGCAACTGAAGGTCGGCAGTGATATTGATGGGTGGTGCTATTGCTGGGGATGAATGCTTTTCAGAACCTATGGTGACTTGTACCGCCCTCATCCCAAGTTTCATGACAAAGGAGGCACTGCTGTGCACTGAAGCTGACCTGACATGCACAGGTACAAAACCGCCTTGGAGGCCATCCAGTTGCATGTTAGCACTAACTTGGTAGATAATAACATGCATTGATTTGCTCAGAGGGGAGATGACAGGGGCAGCATGATCACTTCTTAGGCTGTCTTGGAGTTCTTTATACCGTGTCTGTTTGGCTATGCGTTTGAGGTTACACAGCTCAAGGACTGTAGCAGTGGCTATCAGCTATGTATTGGCAAAGGCTGGAGTATATGGCCCACCTTTATTAAGTGCGCCCTGAGCTGCATTCCTCCTTGAATAAGCCTGTGCAGTCAACAGCACATGTAAGCTCCACCTGGTATCAATTGGGTAGGGTTATCTGCCCTGCATGGCAAGGTCAGGAAGGGCTAACATACACGTGTATGAACGGCGTGCCTGCTGGGGCATCTCCAAGTTTGCCCAGGAGATACAGACTGCTATGGAAGACCCATTGGGACGCTTGGGTAAGTGTTTTGCTGAGTCTGCTGAGTCTTGTTGCATGTCAAGAGTGATCACAAGCTGCAAGGGGCTCAGTTGCATTCATTTCCTTACTGCATGAATCATCCACAGGACTGGAAGGTAGACTAAGAAGCAGAAGGGAAGCATGAGGCTTGCATCAGACCGCATCTTCCCGTCCTCATAGTAGAAGAAAAAAATGGCTGACATGAGATTCACAAGGACACTGAACCTGTGACAAGAGCACAACGTTATACAGTATGGCAGCTATAGTGATATCAATTAACAATCAAACACTTCCAACCTGCTCACCAGGCTGACCAGGACAAGAGAACAACATTATACAGTATGGCACAAGAGATGTTCAGGATCTCGTTGAAGGCGGATTTAGCCTGATGTCGGAGGCTCGAATCACGGTGTGGGTTCAAAATCACAAGTCCTCGTGACCTCAAAGAGACGCAGATGCCACCGGAGGCCATCGAAAGGTATGACCAAGGTCGTAAACTTCAGAAAGGATGTTATCGAAGCACGACGCCTGTGGTAGCCTTCGAGGTATGCACCCAGCCATAACCATAGGAAACATTTATCCATCTTTTGGCTGCCCATTCGGCAGTTGTTGTGATCTGTAGAGCTTTGCCTCACTTGCGTAGAACCCGTGAACCGCGAAACGAGGGCAGTTCCCACCGGCCCCCCTGGCTCCCACTCCAGTTACCTCACAGGCAGATCAACATAAGGCACACGCTTGCTGCTCTGTCGTTGGGGTAGATTTGCATTGTCAAAAATCTGTTGTCGGTGGCATTGTGGGGCCCCTAGCAACCAACCGTCTTCATCTGCTTGGGGACATCGGCCGAAGTATCACGAAGACGCCTTTGAAGGCAGATTATTTTTGCTGGTCCTTAAGTCTCAGGTGAGTATGTACCATAGGTTGAGTAGCTGTCTGCTGATGCTCAGGTACTGAGTGTTATCTGTCGGCGTCGTGCCTGTCATGCCCTTTAGGACTGAACTGACACAGTTGTACGCCTGCCTTCCTGCCTGCTGGGCAGCTTTCAATGCTGTTAGCTGGATCCTTCTTATGCTGAAGTGTGATCATGCATGCATGGTGGTGATCCGGGTTGCTCCCGCATGTCATGCTCAGTAGGTTGGTTTCGTGAAGCACTCAGGACATTCATGTTGTAAGATAGGGGTGGTTGTATCATATGCAGGTGACTTCAATGCCTGGGCTGAGACTAAAGCTGCCGCCTAGCTGCGCATGGCAGGCAGCCCGCGCCTGATCGGAGGAGGACTCCCTGTGCGGTTGCGCCTGCTTGTTGGCGCGTGGGTTGGCTTAGCGTAGGATCAGGACCAGAATGAACGGTACCAGGCAGGTTAACTCCAGCCGAGCTCAAGCCCAATGGCAGCAGTGCTTGGACCTGGAGAAGAAGTTGAAGGCAACCCTCAGGTGCGCTCCTCTAGGTCCAGTGATTCCAGGCACACGGGAACCCCTCGAGTTGCAGGCAGAAGGCATGGTTCTGACCTTAGGCGGCCTTATCAGCACTGTAGCCCCAGGCTTGGACTTACGAGGCCCTGCATCAGCAGAGCTGTGTTGTGCTTCTGGTTTACGCAGAGGGTAAACTGTAACCACTGCAAGGCTGAATAAAGACAACTGGTGGCCACTGCAGTTAAGCCATTTTTGACCTGCAGCAGTGCGAGCAGCTTGCATCTGTAGAAGAGCGCAACCATAGGGATTGCAATGTATAAGACAGCAGCTCCTGCTATCTAGCCTCTGTCCCCTTCATATCAACTGAACAAGCAGAGAGATGCCTGCCTCAGAGTCTGGTCATGCATGCTTGCAGGAAGAAGAGCTTTTGGGACAGCGAGGTCAGACAGCTGCGCGGCCAGCTGGGTGACAGCTACGAGGCTCTGCTGTTCTTGGACCTGAACTTTGCAGCTGCCAATGATGTGGAACAGGTGCTCTGGAAGAGTGTCTTCTACAGGCCGATTGAGGAGTTCAGGAGCAGGGTCAAGGAAGCAGAGAAAGTAAGGGGGAAAGCTGGTCAAAGGTGGAGCTTATGTCACCTTGTCAGTAGGCAGCACCTGCATGCGCCGTGCATGCCATGCTCGGAATGGGGTCTGCTGGGCATGTGTCCAGCAGTGGCATTGCGCGGACATGCTTGGCAGTTGCTAAATCAGTAGGAGCAGGGGTCGGGTGTATGCCAAGCTGCTGCGGAAGGCACACTGTAAATATGCTTAAAGCAGTCTGTCTGCGTTGCTTACTCATTTCAAGACATCTTTGGTTTCAGACATGCACCCTCCCATGTGCTGTGCAAATGTATCTGATGTAACTGCCTGAATGGGCCATTCCTGTTGCTCATCGTTGTGCTTGTGCTGCTGCAGGCTGGTCAGGCAGGTGCTGAGCAGCTGCCCAAGGTTGGAGGGGCTTTCTCACGCTTTCTGGAGGAAGCATCAGGGTTCTACCGTGGGTTAGTCATGCAGCTGCAAGGTACCTATGGAGATGTGGGGGTGAAGCTGGAGATGCCTTCAGCAGCAGCAAAGAAAGCAGCAGCACGAGCAACTGACCAAGAGATGGTGAGGGGGGGGGAGTTCAGAAAAGAAGAAGCAACCAAGCACCGCCTAGTGTATCTACATAATCATCACAGCCCAGCGCAGGGATGGTGGTTGGACTGCAAAGGCGGCAGCAGCTGGATATGGCAGCTAATGCATATGTTGTTATGTACGAGGGATAACTCTTTCAACTGTAACAGCTGCAAGGAAGCTGGGGAGCAACGCCTTCCTTGTCATTGTGGGTGGGTTGCCTGTTTGGCCGGGCACGTATACCCCTGTGTTGCTTGTTCGACTTGTTCTCCTGGACTGCTCGGAGGCAATCCAGGCTCAGTACCTGCTGCAGACCGTCTTCAGCAGCTGACGCAGTCTTTTCCTGTATGCTTATTCATGTGACACAGTCTTTTTATGTGTGCTTATTCATGTTGTGTTGCTGCAGGGCTTGTCTGCCCCTCGTGATGTGCGACCCAGCATCCATCGCTGCCTCATCTACCTCGGTGACCTCGCCCGCTACCAAGCCCAACTAGGACAGCAACTGGCATCAGCAGCAACCAGGGCAGCAGCAGCAGCAGCCAACACCAGTAATGCATCGACCAGCGCTACTGCTGCCAGCCGCACCGAGTGGAACCGTGCAGCGCAGTTCTATAAGCTTGCGGCGCGGTGCTTGCCCAGGAGTGGGCACCCGCACAACCAGCTGGCTGTTATGAGCTTCTTTGGAGGTGATGAGCTGCGGGCAGTGTATTACTACTTCCGGAGCTTGAGTGTGGCTATGCCCTTCTTGACTGCAAGGGAGAACCTGCTGCTGCTGTTTGAGCAGAACAGAGCAAGGTGGGTGGGCAGCAAGGGGTGGGGTGGATGGGGAGGTGAAGTCATTATGATTGGTCCGTTTTGAGCGCACCATTTGCCATGTCATGCCTTGGGTCGCGTTGGGTGTGTGCTAATTGAGAGCATGTTCGTTCAGAAGAACCATGGTGCTTGCGGGAGGGCAGGGGCAGATGCCGAACTTTCCAGAGCAGTTTTTGTGCAGTTGCCTGATTTTTGCAGAGCAATATGTCTCCTGCTAGTGGCATAGTGCGTCTTGAATTTGAGAGTTGTGCATTCATGCGAATGTGAGGCAGGAGCTCCCTGCTTTGTAGAGGACTAAGTGTCAGGTGCAAGTTAAGGCTTTGAAAAGTTTTGGGCTTGGTTATTAATCTGTTTCCTTGTGTTCATTTCAAGCCAGAGTTGCACCTGCATAAAACATGTAGGGTCTGGTCCCTGAAATTACTGCAGGCGCGCTGTAGATAGAGTCGGTGTAGCTTCCGTGCATGCATAGTCCGCTGTCTTCATGTGAGTATGCCTGCACCCCGATAGCTTGCCAAGTGTGACTGCTTTTGTTGCTGCTCATGTACCTAGGTACGCCCGTCTGGAAGCTGCTGCTGCCTCTTCTGGTGGTCAGCCGCCACAGCAACGAAGTGTGAGTAGTACGTCGCAGGAGGTTGCTGTGCGCTTTGTGCGGCTGGCAGGGCTCATGTTTGACCGCATCAATCTGGAGGAGTACCCAGCCATCATGACGTCTGCCTTCACTTCCCTGGAGGTGGGTATGGGCAGCAGTTGTTCGACTCTTGCTTTTTAGTTAACAGCTTGAGGTGCAGGGCCTTTGACACTTGTGCTGATGGCAAATCTTTAATGGTAGTATACGAGCAGTGTTTGCCAACTGTAAGTACAGGTATGGTGGTTAAGTACATATATCTGGTAGAGTTGCACTAGGTGATAGTTTTCGCAGGGAAGGGGGTTCAAGGACTTGGTCATGGGCCTGTCTGATGGTGTGTTGTCGCCTCACAATGCAGCTGCTCTGTTGGCACACTTGCAGAATATAGCTACCGATTCATTTATCGGTACATAGTCATCTGAGGCTGCAGCGTAGCTCCTTGAGCATGGCGAAGCATGTAATCATGGATTTGTGATAGTGCATGCATTGTCATTGCTGCTTGCCATTGTTATATGTTTTTGTCCTTGAATCGCTACATGGTTACATATACGCACGCACCATTTGTGGCGTACAATTAAGGAAGTAGGCCTACTTAGTGAGGACCATTACCCCCGAGTATGACTCAACTCCTCAATCAAGCAATCCACCTCCATCCCAACACCTCACATTTCACACACTACACCATATCCACCATAGAAGGGGTGGCCACTCCTGCCCTACTTTTCTCCAGTCCCTTCTGCCCTCCTAGCTTTCCCTCCCACATCCTGCTCATCCCCTCCTTTTGTCTCTCCCTGTTGCACCCTCTCCCTAAAGGATGTGGCATCCCCACTGGAGAGTCCCTGCTTCCAGGCTTTTTGGCCGATCCTTTGTACATCTTGTCCTGCCCTACTCTCAGGTCTCATGCAGAGCCTGGATTGCATGCCGTTGCAGCTTGTGAGCTGTGTTGTGGAGATGTGTGTCTCTTACACCAAGAAGATCCAGCTATCATATGGTGCACTCTTTGTATAATGCTCCTGCAACTCCCAGTATGATGGAGTCCTGAAGTAGCCTTGTTTGCATGGTTCCATTACCGCAGGGTTTGTGGGCTCACCCACAGTTTGCCCAGGTGCTTCTGCGCCAGCCTCGTACAGATGCAATGCCCCTCCACCTGCTGGTGCTCTGTATCTTCAGTTTACACAGCACAGGTCATTCTGGTCAACAGCGCACCACCCCCGGCCACACCAGCGTGCTGCAGGGGCAGGACAGCAGCCGCAACAGCAGCAGCAGTGGGGGGAGGCTGGGTTCTGGGGACCCGGGTGGTGGTGGAGGGATGGCTAAGGTAGCGCGTATGGTGAGCTTTGGTGTGGATGGACTGCAACGTGCACTGTTGCGATCGCACGCCCTGTGTGTGCTGCTCAGGTGGGTGAAGGGGAGCAGGAGCTGGTGGCAGCTGTATGTTCAGGTTTTGGGTTCTGGTGCCAGCGGATATGTGTTCGCGTGGTAGTGGCTTTGGTTGGGGGCATTGCTGTGTGAGGAGGAGGCGCAGCCGGCACACATGTCAGCCATCACCTTCTCAGGCGACATGCGCAGCCACACACTTTGTGCAACTTCCCGCATGAAAGCAGAAGTCTCGACCCTGCCTTCCATACGGGGAACGAACTGGGAATGCGCTCATTAGTCCGGCAAGGCCCCAGGGACATGCAGCTCACTTGGTGGCTGTGCAAGTGGCTCTGTGGTTGGACTGTGATGGATACTGTGGTCTGGTGCCCAAAGAGCATGCAGCAGAGGTAGTCTAAAGCATGTTAGATGCTTCAGGGTTCCGAGCAGCGGCGGCAGGGTGAACCTACGCCTCTGGCAAGTCAGTTGAGGAGGAGAGATGCTGCATTACTGCAAGTCGCTGTTGCTTGATTGGACACATAGGAATACCTTAGTCATTGCAAGCTGTATTGGCGCTCTGCATTATTACGGTTTGAGAGCAAAGCTTCACCATTGGTCTGCTTTATTGTCGTGCACAGGTATGGTACCATCTTGTGTCGCAATGCCTCCCGTACTACACGCAACCAAGCAGCTGCCAGCGGCGCTCCCAGCAGCAGCAACAGCTCAGCAGATGCCCCTGAAGCCGCCCACATAATGCTAGCTGTGAATGTGCTGCTTCAATGGTTAGCCGCACATCCGGGTTATGCCAGCCAGGATCCCGGCCACGCCTCTCGTGAAGAGCTCACTGCACGCACACAGTTCTGGACCGTTGCTGCAGATGTGATGCGAGCAGTGCAGGCTAGCTTGCTGACAGAAGGGCTAGAAGCAGCAGCGACGGGTGCAGCAGCGGGGGCTGGTGTGGGCAGAGTGGCGGGAGGAGGAGCCAAGGGGCAGAGGCAGCTGCTGATTAGGACAGCAGGTGCAGGAGCGGCAACAGGGGCAGAGGGTGGTGGTGCTGCTGCTGGTGGTCTGGGGCGTTCTGGGTTAGGGGGTGATCTGGAGGAGGGGGGCTGTCTGCCGGAGGAGCTGGAGCTGCTAGGGTTTGAGCCCTTGAGATCTAAGCATCATTGGCAGGTGAGGAGGTGGGGGAGTGGTGCCCTGTCTGGCAATGTGGAACTAGACCTATCTATATGTGGGTAATCATACTTTAGTGGGCCTGGAGTGCAGTAGGGCGTCAAAGAGCATGTTCAGTATCAATGTCAATTGTCTATGTTATGCACAGGCAAGTGCTGCAGCCTGTCTAGTAGCTGGCTTAGTGCTATGCTGTCCACTGGTAGGTACAGCAAATGTGTTAGTTGGTGGTGCCAGGCAGGGCAAGGGTCAACGGGCCAACTATGTCTGTATCCTGGTCCAATATGCAGTATGCTTTCCTCCCGACATATTTATATGCCTTGGTCTGAATCATGGTGTGCTGTGCTACAGGCGAAGGAGGTAGGCAAGCTTGCACCAGATGAGCGTGCAACACGTGCCGCCCGCATGCTATCAGCCGCCCGGTCCATCGCCACCGACCTTGCTGCAGACTACCAGCGCCAACTAGGCACAGATGCGCTTGGGACAGGGCCTGAGGGACGGGGTGATGCGGATGAGCTGGAGGGGTGCTATGCAGCAGCTATGGCGTTTGTAGAGGCGGTACAAGGAGCAGGGGCTGTAGCAGGAGCAGTACAAGCGGTAGTAGCAGCAGCTGCGGGTGTTGGTGCTGGTGGTGGGAGGCAACTGGGCACAGGTTTAGGTTCAGGCACAGCAGCTGCTGGTGGTGGTGGGCGTAGTCGGGGAGATGGTGCCAGTCCTATGGAGCTTGACGGCAAACAGTCAGGTCCTATGGGGCGTGCAGAAGAAAGCAGCAGGCAAGCAAAGCAGCAGGAACCGGAGCAGCGGTCACTGCAAGCAGAGTCAGTTGGCGGCAGGGTTGCTCTTGTCGCAGCAGGCGGAGGGGTGAGCGATAGACAGGACACTACAATGCAGGATGCAGAAGAGGAGGATGAGGAGGTGATTGTGTTTCAGCCATTGGGTGCTGCAAGGGCAGCAGCAGCAACTTCTGGAGGCCGGTCTCCAACTCCTCCAGCAGCAGCTGAGGCGGAGGCTATGGTTATGTCGCCACAACACCCACCTCTTCCACAGCAGCAGCAGCAGACGCAACAGACACAGCAGCAGACACAGAAACAGCTGCAGCAGCAGACACAGAAGCAGCAGCAGAAGAGTACAGTGGCAAGCAGTGCAGCTGCTGCTGCTGCTGCACCCCCACCACCTCTGCCGCAGCAGTTGCTGGCCAGTAATCTGCTCAGGCAGCCCACTCAAAGCCCAACACCTCCTGTCATACCAGGAGTAGCAGCAGCTGCCGCATTAGCAGCAGCTGCGGCAGGTAAAGGAGCTATGCAGGGGATTAGTAGTGAAAGGGAGGCATCTGTACTTCCTTCGGCAGCTGCTGCTGGCTCTTTGGCAGTTGCACCTTTAAGCTCTGCTCCAGCTCCTGTAAAGGGAGCTAAGGGAACCTCAGCAGCTGGTGCTGGTGCTCCTGGTTCTCCTGCAGCGCCTGTGGTTGCCTCCTCTGCATCACCAGCAACAGCATCAGCTGCCCCACTGGTCAAGGGGAATGCAGCTACTGCATTAGACCTCCAGCAGGCGCAGCAGGCCTCCAGTATGTTGTTAGCAAGGCTGCAGCCTAGGGGTGCTGGGGCTCCAGGCTCTGCTGCTGGAGCTGGGTTTGGGGGCTTAGGTGCAGCTGCTGGTGGAGGTGGTGGCGGGATAGGGGGTATGCCAGAAGGCGGTAATCTTTTCTCTTCATCAATGATGCTAGGGGGAGGAGCAGATGGGGCTACTGGCGGTGGATTTGGGAGTGGAGGGGCGGACGGTGGTTGGTTGGGTGCAGCAGGTGGTGGTTTAGGTGGTTTGGGTCAAGCTGGTATGCCTGCAGTGTCGGCTGGGTGCCTAAGGTCTCAACCCCCGAGCCCGGTTATGCCGCCCTCAGCTGCAGCTTCTCCTGGGTTGGATGTGATGGGAGGGGTCCTGCCTGGTGGTGCTTTGGGGACCAGTGGGGGGCAGTTTATGGGGGCTCTTATTCCCCACCAGGAGTTCTATGGTGGGATGGGTTCCGCTGCTGCCGCTGGTGGTGGAGGTATGGGGATGAGTTCTGGCTTTGCTGCGCCTATCAGCAGCGGCTGGGATCTGATGGGGGACAGGCATCAGCGGACGAGCAGTAGCGGCAGTGGGTCGTTTGCAGCAGCAGCAGCAGCGCAGGGGCTGGTATACCCATCTGGAGGTGCTGTTGGTGGGTTTAGCATGGGGGTGCCCTTGGAGCCCCTTGCACCTTTTGCTTTGGAGTTTGGCGGTAGAGGTGGCAGTTTCTTGGATGGTTTCGGTATGCATGGGGGTGGTGTTGGGGGTGCTGTGCCTGCTGGGCTTCCTGCAAACCTTGGGGGGGAAGTATTTGGGTCTCCACTACCACAAGGACTAAGGCCCCCTGGACGAAATGGCAGCAGCGGCAATTTTGCTATGTCAGGTGGTCAGCTCGGTGTCAGCGGCAGTAGCATGCTAGGACTGCCGTTTCAAACAAGCAGCAGCATGCTTAGCATGCCTACTGCTGGTGGTAACGCTGGACTGGAGGGACTTGCTTTGCTACAACAACAGCACCAGCTGCAGCAACAGCTGCTGCTTTTGGAGGGTGGGGCCTCCACCATGCAGGATGCAGGGGCCTTCCAGGGTTTAGGCAATGTAGGTCAGCTGCAGCTTGAATTGGAACATGAACTGCAGCAGCAGGGCATTCATCAGTACAGTGGTTTAGCCCAGGGCTTAGGGCAGCAGCAGGGGCTCCAGGGTTTTGGGGAGTACAATGGCGAGGGTTCAGGACTGTGGGGGGAGTATGGAGGGGCACAGCACACTGCAGCTCCCATATCAATCAGCCAAGGCCAGGGGGGTGGGGGTGGTTGGGGAGGGGGCGGTATGGCAGGGCCAGGTCAGCAGCAGCCACAGCAGCTACAGCAGCCAAGGGGGCAGCAGCAGCAGCTCAGTGCTAGCTACACCCTAGAGCAGACAGCACGCGCAGCAGTAGCAAGCATACTGTCCCCTGCGAAGGGGGAAGGGATGGAGCTTGAGGGCATGATGGCAGCTGATGCTACTGCTGGTGACACTCCTGTGCTGACATCAGCAGCTGGAGCTGGGGGGTTGGTTCCGGAGCTGCAGCTGGGGCAGGCGGCAGTGGCAATGCCAGAAGGCTGGGGGGCGAGAGGGGGGGTCAAGGGGGGAGTGGCAAGGGGCCTGTGGGGCCATGGCGCAGAAGGCGGGCCTAGTTCTGCGGCTGCTGCTGCTACTGCTGGTGATGGGAGTGGTAGTGCGTTGGCTTTGCAAGGGGACGCTGGGGGTGCTGGGAGTGGGTTGGGTGGCACTTTTGGGGAGCGGGTGGGTGTGGGTGGACGGGTTGCTTCTGCTAGCACTCTTACTCAGCTGCTGACAGATGTGGCTCCATCAGCACAAGCTGGTTCTGCTGCTGCTGGTCGTGTGTTCCAGACAGTTGATGGCTTGGAAACGAGTATGCCTGGGGGTATCAGGGTTCCTGCCCCAGCAGTGGGAGGAGGACTGGGTATGGGGGCTCAGGTGGGCAGTGGGATGAACACACCTAAGACCATCACGCCACGTAGTAATATGCTGAGCGGCCACACCTCTCCAACAGCGGCTGTAGGTGCTGCTGCTGCTGTTGGAGGTTCTGGTATTCTCGGAATGAATGGTCCGGGAGCAGCAGGGGGCGGTGGTGGTGGGAGTGGGAACTATGCAATGTTTTCAGGGCCAGATATCTTCGCAGGGGTGGCCGCGATTGAGGAGAGGCGTCGCCGGGCGTCAAGCAGTGCCTTCAGCAACTGCTCTGCAGCTGATAGTGATCATCACGGCACCCCGACAGCTGCTGCAGCGGCAGCGGGGGTTGGGGGGCACTTTGCTATGCGACCGGGCCATGGGCCAGGACTTGGTGCCACCTCCGGTGGGGGTCCAAATGCTGGTGGCGTTGGTGCTGGTATCTTGCATGGGGGGCCGGGGCCAGGTGCAATAGGCAGCAGGAGGAGCAACAGTGGTATGCCCTCGTCGCCGGCATCGCCAGCAGCATTAGCAGATGGGGGGCGGAGCAGGAATGGAAGTGGTACTGGCAGTGGGATGGGCTCATTAGCTACAGGGGGTTTAGGGCCTGGTATGGGGCTGCCGTATTCAGGGCTGGGGCTCATGGGCGGTTTTGGGGGTGGGGCGAATGAAATGCGGGGGATTCTGGGAGGCTTGGGTGGTGGTGCCGGTGGGGGTCCACATTTTGATATGCAGCCTCAGCCTCAGCAGCATCACCAGCAGCAGCAGGGATTGGTGACATCTCAGCCGCTGCTCGGCGTGTTCTCCTCTGGTTGGCCGGGTGCCATCTTGCCACCCACCGATGCACCCGGGCCGCAGAACCCCTTCTTGACATGACGATCTATGCCAGAAGCTACTTATATACTTTACACAGGAGTGACATGAAGAGACCGGCTCGGCAGGGGGCTGCAAGCTACCTCTGCCTACGTGGCGGTAGCGGTGGTGTTATCCTACTGGTGAGGGGAATGTGTGTCCTGGGGAAGGGCGAGGGGGTGCAGGAACTAGCAAAGGGGGCGGGCCTTCATGGTCGGTTGCATGAACTCCCTTGTTGGAGTTTACAATTCGCCCCCGGCTGCCTCATTCTTTGACGGTTCTTCTTGGCAGGCTTTGATGAAGCTGGCTTAGGCTCGAGCAGCTGCACGTCTAGAAAACCAGGAGGGTCTTTTCCGGGTTACGCATGGGTACTGTGGGGCCTGCTTTGAACAGGGGCACGCTAGCGTTCAAGTACGGCGCCATCACGTCAAGATCGGGAATGTAAGGGCTAGCTGGGTGCTCTAAACCCCTGGCCCTCAGCGTGCAAAACTCCGGATATTTCTGCCAGGGCAAGGCTCCCTGTTTCGACCTCTGTAGCTTCCCTATGAGGGATAGGAGTGTGTTAGGGGTGGTTGCGGGCCTGTAAAATTTCTGGGAGGTGCTGCTCATGGCCTTACAGATGCTCTGTAGGAGGCTCCGGGGGCCTTGTTCAAGCAGCAGGGATGCAGAGACGGCTGATGCAAGCTGGAGCAAGGCAGGAGCCAGGAGTCATGTGATGGACCAGAGGTAGGTGCTTGAAGCTGTGTTCAGTTCTAAGATGGTATGGCATTTGTGTTGTTGATGCGCAATAGCACCTTGTTGCAGTGAAGCTCGCTATCTTTGGCAGAGATGGCGGAGTACTTGGCCTCATTACTGCATCTTGCAACTGTATTAAGTTCAGCCCCTTCTTCAGGCCAGTGCAAAAATGCTTCGGGTCAATTGGGGTGCATGCCCTTGGCAGGGACTGCAGGTCTGCTGGCTTTATTGCTGCGTCATGCATCACGTGCTGGCTTACCATCTTTAAGCTGCCCCATCACGCTCTGTGCAAGGGCCTAGCTGTGCAGAGAATGTTTGTTAGTGATGGACAATTATCCATTGCGGTGGTCGCTGAGGGCAGCAGTACCTCTGCAACTGCACTGGGGCTATCTGCATCCTATGTGCCGTTTTGTTTGTATGACCTGTATTACTCGCATGTTTTACCTGTGTTCCCCGACTGTGCCGGCTTGTCACATATGTCCGCTTGCTTGCTCGTATAGTTCAGCCTATTCAGCTTTGCTATGCATTCGGACTTGTTTAGGGTAGGGGGGAAGGCAGGGCAGGGGTTTTTGGCCAGTCATATGGCATTCGTTTGGAAGTGCTCTTGTAGGTATCAATGTAAGATATGTATCAGGTTCAGCGTACTGTCTGCTCGGCTCAGTCGCTCGTAATCTCAGTCTCTCTTCCTCTCTCGATTTCTCACCGTCACCACACTGACGTACTGAAAAAGGGGTTGGAGTTTTGCTCGGGTGCTGCACGGCCCAGAGGGTGGTGCAGCGGTCTTTCTTAGCGACTGCACTGGGGGTTCATTTTGGGCTACTTCAATGTGTACTGGAGCACTTGCTGGTGTCATCCAGTGTTGCGACATTTTGTACTGCAAGTTGACAAGCATGCATATTCTGGTGTGCCCTTGTCCCTTGCAGGTCATCTCAACCACTGCAAGCGGGCCCGGAGGGCTGCAAGTGGGGCTGGCCGCTCCATCAACTCATATCCATCACAACGGTTGGGAGCATGTGAAGGTGCCAATTGGGAGGGTTTTGGTAATGAAGAAGTGCACGCTAGCGTGTAGAGATGAGTTGTGGTCTACTTTTTCAGGACTTGAGGTTTTGTGTGCTACCAGCCGCAATGGGCAGGGCATGGGTTGACAAACAAACAAACAAAAATTTAAGGTGCGGCAACCGCATGGGTTGACTGTGTCTCGTGTGCTATTGGCACTTTCTGCTGAACTGGAGCTTGTCAAGTATGCAAGGGCAGCCTCCCTTGCAACGGCGTTCTTCAACTTGACAAGCAGGGCATGTGTGTGTGTGAATCTTACATTGGCAAACCCATCGGCACGCGTGCGGTGCCACAGTTCACCACAGGGGTGGCAAAGCCACTAACACAAATAGAACCAGGAAAAACTGAACACCATCCACCACTTTGAACTCCATGATCATGCATGTCCAAGCAGATACAATGATGCAGAATACTGGCCCTGGAAAAGTGCACACACAATTTTTTAGGGCATAGAAGGGCCTTTCTTCCTCTCACCTGTAGGTGGCAGGAAGCGACGATCGCTGGCCGGATCTGACCCTTTTGTTCAACTCATGCAATATGAGAGGCTTTCACAACCAGTTCGAACCCCGATGCGGGCGGGGTTTTCGAAGGGTCATGCCGTACGCGGTATGATCGGGTCAAAGTGTGGGTTCGCCCATGTTGCCGGCCTGAGGAATGACACTGAATCAATGTGTCGAATGCACCTCAGGTCCTTCGCAGGCAAACACACACACACACACACACACACACACACACACACACACACACACACAACCAGGAACTAACATACATGGGGTTCCTGGTTGTGAAAGCCTTCGATATTGCATAAATACAGGAGTTGCTTGTGACGGTGAGGCTTGGTGTCTGGTGGTGGGTCCTTACACTAGGTCTAGTCCCCGGGAAAGGCCAGAGGGCCTGGTGTACTGCTGGGTGGGGGGTTGTGGCACTGATGGGTTGCTGTGATCATGATTGAAGCCACTGGGTCTGGGTCTGTGTTATGTCAACCAGTGCCCGACATATCAGGATTGCCGCGTCGAGTATCGCGATTGTTGACATCGAAGTCCGGTCCTTGCTCATAGTCGATCGGCTGTTAGACTGGCCCGACTAACACACCGTCGCAGCCAAAAGGTCCACGTTGATTACTGCTCTTGGACTCTTTAACGCAGTCTTCGGAACTCTATACGCGTCTGCGCAGATCAGCATACAGCCATACACCCCCTAGAGTGGCTGGATGGATGCCCTTTCGATACCGCCACAAGTGTGAGAGCCTTTCTGAGAACTGCCCAGCGTAGACATCACGCCATGACCTGAAGATAGCATGTCCGAGCCATCTGAAATGTTTATCCTGTCGTCTCTATCAATGGCTTGCCAAGAACCTCTCGTGCAGATTTTGCGCACACGCCATGGAGCATTGTAGAGCAAAATCTAATAGTATATACGCGTATGGCAGGGGCCATGGTTTGCCGCAATGAGCGGCCGTTGGTGTGCCTGCAGGTAGAGCTTGGCACCTTTATACTTTTCGCAGATGTGAAGACGTACCAGAGTTCCACTATACTTGGATACTACCCTGGCAGCTGGTGCATTTCTAGATGTCGTTGGCTGCCGCTGTACTTGGGGACTAGGGGACAGTGCTGGGATGTAAAGTACAGCTCCTGCTACACTGGCAGCCATCTGGACGCTACTCGTGCTGCTGCTGCTGCCACTGCTGCTGCTCTATTTGAATCCAAGCCATCAACTTCCTTGCTTCGGCCAGCTGCTGCAGACTGCGTCCTTACTGCATCAATGTGCATGGTCACGTTGACACTGTGCTGGTAGAGCCAGGAGTGGAAACGTTACTAACATACCTGGCAGTCTATGATGCTTACCTAGAAGGACACATACCAGTAAATTTCACGACAATGTTTAAAACCCCAATATTTTTGATACCAGTGAGGATATTGAGGTTGAGGTACCTCAGGTATCAACAACAAGGTAATGAGCAAACTCCTATTCAGGCTGACCGGGGCATTCTGCTCCTGCAAACCTGCGTGGTCCCTGGTCTGCAGCCGCAATACTTGTCAGAAATCTTTCCTAAAGCCTCCTGCCCTGCGCTAATTTTGGAGGTCACAGTCCGACCTGTGTTGGGGTTTATAAGCACGCGATACCACAGTTTATCACTAACCGGGCACCCCTACGCCTCCTGCCATTGCTCTTGCACCTGCTTCTGCTGCTGCTGCTACTGCTCCGGCTGCTGCTGCTGCTATGATTTTCGTTTTGCCATGAGGCGCTGCATCTCCTTCTCTGCTGCCTGGCGGAGCACCTTCTCCCTCAAGAGCTCCACCTCCAACTTTTCCAAACGAGACAAAATCTGCACACACAGAATAAACCCCAAGGATCAATTGGACGGTTAATTGAAGCGGCCTGGGTTGTTCGAAATGCATGCAAATGGGAATAGAGCTTTACCTTCTCTGAACAGATGAATGCTTGACCAGACAGCAGCAAAAAGTCAGGAGCAGGAAAAGTTTAAGGGAACTGCAGGATGGGAATTTCCACGCAAGATAAGTCCCGGCTGCGCTAGATTAAACAGATTATGACACTGTTAGGCATATGTCTGATGCATGGTGCATGCATCCAGCCTACAGACTCACACACTGCTGCTGCAGCTGTCCGCTTGTCTCCACTGGAGAAAACATTTGGGCACGCAAGCTAGCGCTGCATCCTTCGCTTTGAGTCACAGTGAGTTCTAATTTGGCAGGGATGTTGCTCGACCTGTCCCTTCCCCATGCCGTAGCCGAGAGATCGTGCTGTAACTTGTCCAGCAGGAATTGAGCAGTGTATTGCTGGGTTGTGCTTAGGTAGTGAGGGAAGGCGATCATCCCGCTTGATCTTCAATTTCATGTCCTTTGAGTCGTTGACCAATCATCCAATTAGTTGAAGGCACATGATCCCCCTTGATACATCCCTCAAACAGGATTACCAAGCTTGTCATGGGAACAGCTACAGCACCACTGCTTTCCCTACCCCCCTCCTTAAACCCTAAACCATAGTTCCCCCTTGTTGGGAGGGGGAGGGACTGACTCCCCTCGCCCATCCTTTGCCCTTCATCCAGTACTACCCAGACACTGCCTGCAGCTTACAGCGGCTTCCAGCACTCGGTGGCCCTTTCCCAGCCCCTCAAATCCCCCCCTCCTTGAATGCCTCCATCCCTCTCCTAGGTGCCACATTGAGGAGCCCTGTGCCTTGCTCTCATCATCCCAGCTTGTAAGTGTCCTCCCACATACAGTAAGCAAACAAACATTCCCAATATTTTCACTTGTTATCTCCGAGTCCACATCATTGCATCCTGCGTAACTGAGATTTGGAGTTTCCAATAACAGCTGAGTGGAGGAGTACCCCAACTTGATGCGCCTACTAGCCACCACCCCTCCGCATTTGTCCCTTCAAGCTGACCCCATGCCCTCCATTTCCCTGCTCTTTTACTGCATTTAACTAAGTGAAGGAGCGGCCACCCCAAATCGTTCAACCAAAACTTAACCTGTCCGCCCCCCCCCCCCCCGCCCCCCGCGCCCCCCCCCCCCCCGCCATCTCACCTCCGAGTCCACTTCGCTTCCTCCTGCTTCACTGAAATTTGGTGTTTGAGGGTAGGACAGCTGTGAAGCAGGGGTTTGCCAGCCTGATGTCCCTGATGCTGCTGTGTAGGAGGAGCAGGTGGAGCCAGGGCCCTTCCTCCTCCTGCTATGACTCACAACACTGCTGCTGCTGCTGCTGTTAGGTCTGAATGAACCCCATGCCCCAAGGTGGTCGCTGCATAAGTCCTGTGTGGAAAACAAACAAGCAGACATTCAAGCTGCAGCTGAACCACAAGAGCGCTGCTAGGTCACCTAGGGTTTCCTTTTAGGGATTAGGAGTCAAACACACCATGTGTTTAGGGTTTAGGGATGAACCACCATGGGACATGGGGAACCAAGCCAGAGAGGCAGGCAAGCAGTTACCAACAGCTGTAGCGGGAAAAGTGTTTAACAAGAAAGGGAGGTCAGCTTGAGTACTATGACTGCAACCATATCAATCTTATTGGTTTTGCGGTTCATGCACCCATGGCCTGGCTGAACCAGTAAACCCTGAACCCTAAGCATCCCCTTTACAATGAAGTTCAGACAGTTAGCCCGGCCAGACCAGGTGGGGCCCAGCAGATGCTGTTGCCTTATTACAACTCATGATGTGCCATAACAACAGTGCCGTAGGCCCCGCACCTCAAGCTGTTGCAAGAACAACAACCTGGAACAATAAGCGGGTTGTCTAAGTTGGCATGCAACCAGAGTAATGACATCATATGCCTAAACGTATGATCTCCCAGCAGATGATAATGTTTGTATAGTTGCTGCAGGAGCCATGTGCCATGGTATCTCTCACCTCGCTCATGCTCTGAGCTATGATATCAGCCAAACCACATGGCATTGACAGTGCTTGTTATATATCTGCTCCTAAGCTGTCAAATACGTCCGATTCCTGACTTTGGGGTTTGTTGGGAGAGGCATGTTGGCTGCTTCCTGTGCACATGCACCTTTGGGGCATGCTTGATTTCGTTGAAAGGGAATCTCTACGTAGAGACTGTAGAACATACTACCAGGTAAGGTAATGACGGCCTGTCAATACTGCATCTTGGATCACGCGTCCCAAAGATATCTGCTTCGGGGCATGCTGTGCAAGCCCTGTCTGACCAGGTCACGCTGTTACGTAGCACAAACCCTCTGCATGGGCCTGGATGCTGTCCCCGCTACTCACCGAATTAGTTGGCCTACTAGTAGGCCTTGGAGCTCTGCAGCTTGCTGCTGCAACATCGCCTCTTGCTGCTACTGTTGGTGGTGTCCGTGCTGCTACTGCTGCTGCTGCTGCTGGTGGTGGTGGCCGATGTTGAGAGCTTTTCATCCCTTGCTGTGGTGTTGCTGGTTTGTTGCTACTGCTGCTGTGGCTGTGTTTCATGCTAGTGTTGTTATTGTGGCCATGGGGACCCCTTGGCAAAGATGCTGTGCCACCTCTGGTCCTTTGTGGGACTCCAGTGGTGGACTTAGATCCTTTCCTCAAGCTGCTACGGGCATTTTGCTTTGCCAGTAGTTGACCTGCAGTGATCCTTTGACCTGCTAGTACCTGCTTGCAGGCGGTAACTTGCCCCCCAGGCTCAGCGTCAACTACTGCTGCTGCTGCTGCTGTAAAATGTTGTGTTTCATTGGTAGTGATTGAGGAGACCCCGGCTGACTTTCTGCCCTGCTGCTGTTGCTGCTGCTGTTGCTGCTGTTGCTGCTGCTGTTGCTGCTGCTGTTGCTGCTGCTGCTGTAGAGCTAGGTGGTGGGGTCCTGCTGGAGCTAGAAGGCCTGGATGCTGCTGAGGTGCCTGGTCCTGGGGTGGCCCCTGCTGGTGTGGGGCTGGAGGCTTAGCAGCGATGTAACGTTGAAGCTGAGCGGCGCCTAGGGTATTGAGGGATAAGACCTGAGGGGTACAGGCTCGAGTGCATGTGATGTGCTGTACGGTGGTTATGTCCTCTTTGTCGATCTGCGAGTAGCAGAGGTTCCATTTCAGTTGCAGTTGCAAGGTAGCTCATCATGCTTGATTGATGCTTGGACGAGCTCTGAGCCTTGAAGAAGCAAGGGCTAAGTACATGCGAGTAGCTTACCCTGCTGCGCCACCATCGATCGTAAGCAGCTGGGTCCATGCGTCCCATTAGGCAGGCTGAACTATCGTGCTGATTGGCCTTCACGCTCTGATTCCCGCGGGAACAACTAGGGATGCCGTGGGTGAGCAAGGGGAGAAGCGACGCACTCGACAGAGCCCTAGCAGCTTCATGTGACAGGGTTTTCCACGGCAGGTAGGTCATCCGCATATAAAAGGAACATTCTCGGACAACCTTTATGTGCGTCCTTGCTTTCGGGCCTAGGCCCGGTCATCAAGTGCCCTAAGCCGAGCAACCGTCTCATATGACATGTGTCTGGCTACTATAGCTCACTCTGCTTAATTGACATGTTAATGCTGTCGAACACGCAAAAACGTATGATCATGCTCATAATTTATGCAGCACTACACAAAGGATCGGCCGTATGATATGTTGTCTCGTCTTCATTTGTAGTGCGCGGCTGTAGCACGGCACTGGATCATCGGAAAGAGTCTCAGCAGCCCTGATGCCAGCCACTGCAAGAGTCATTCCATCCAAAACCGGTCCTACCACGCGTGTGAATGCCGCTCACTTGGCTGAACACCAAGACTTCGTGCAGCCGATTTGACATGCTGCAAGCCCTGTACCCGACCCCCCCCCCCCCACACACACACAACAAATACACGCACTAGCGGCAAAGTCTGCTCAATTGATGCATGTTGAGATTATGGGGTATCCAGTTCATCGCCCCTCTGGGGCTGGACAATCTTCAGCCTTCAATAACCCAACGTCAGTTGGTCAGCCACATGACAGTATCATTTAGACATGACCCTCTCACTAAAGTCTCTCCAGACGACTTCCAGAACAATTAAACTGACATCCAAGATGCAGTGACAACGCTGCTGCACGGACAGCCCAGCATGTTCCTGAAGATGGGTCCAGAATACGAAACAGGCACCTACCATATACATACACAGTGACTGTGAACATCAGAAATCTGTCCCAAAAACTTCCTAACAGATATTCTACATTATGTCCCACTCAAACCTGATATATATGTGCATGAGGAACCCCTCATGCAGTGCCACACAGACACTAACCCACTCCTCTCACCACTACTACTCAAGCAAATGTCTAGCAAGGACCAAGGAGACAGAGGGTAGTAACTAACTATCAATTGTGCCCCCCTTTCATGGCCTCGAAGGGGTCCTCGCAGGACCTGAAATGTCCTTGGAGGATCCCTATTGAGGGTGTCCTCTTACTGGGACACCTGATGCCCATATAGCAACACACTCTCTGGTTGTGTGTAAGGGACCGGTGTAATACATGCCTCGCCAAGCTGCAGCAGAAGGTTGGCCAAATACATGCCTCGCTACTAACAAGCATTTTCAGACCTTATGCCCCCCATCCAGGTGCATGCCACACCTGGGTTTGGGCTCCAATGCTACTGCTGTTGAAGTTTCTGCTGCTGCTGCCCCACCTGCTGCTGCTGCTGCTGCCCTTCCTCCTCCTCCTGCTGCTGCTGCCCCTCCTGCTTCTTCCGTTGTTCCATCCATGTCTCCCCCCACCCTTGTGGTTTGATCAGTGTGACACTATCCATTACACTTCCATCCAGATCACTCACTGCATCACACTTCAACTCAGTGCCACTGGCCTCCACCCTCAAGTAACCCCACCACAACTTGATGCTCTGCAACAGGGGAAATGGAGCAAGTAATGGAGACGGGTAAGCGTAATAATCACTTCAGCAGTACATTTATTCTGCCACTATGGATAGTCAGAGGTTTTAGGGTTTAAGGGTAAGACAATGGACCATGGGTGACTATTACTGAAAGTGCAAGCTTCCGTCTCTAGTTGTGCTCAGCCAAGGTTAATGTTCTGCAGGAAACGGATTATTGGTGCAGAAACATTCCTCTCGTAATGACGTTCCTACGTCCATCAATGTGTCAGCCGAGCAGCATAGAGTGGGTCACCTCCCAGATGCACTGCACCAGACAGCCTTAGAGTCTGCATATCCGTAGCTGCTACCAAAATACATTCATGGCATTGACAGGAAAATGATGCAAATAAAGAGCAACTTTGGCAGCACAAGGACATATGAGAGAATGCTGAAGGAGCAGCTAGTGAAATGTACTTTGAGTAAGAACGGGAACATGCTCGTCTAGTGGCGACACATGCCTGCCTGATCTGCGTTATGAGAGTGTCTCCCCCACCCCTCCCCCTCCTCTTCTTCTTGATCAACCCCCTTACACCTATCTCCATTCTGATCCCTGCCACCCTCTCCCTCCTCCCCCACTTTCTTCTCTCCCCTCTCCCTATAGTGCCTGGGAACCCAACTAAACCCTAAAACCAGCCTTTGCACCCTACCAAACGAAGACCATGCAGCAGGGAAGGTACCCACTATACACCTTTCAGTTGCTGAGACTTTAGGGGCGAGACAAATTCCCTCCCCTTTCCCCTCTGCATATTATCTCCTCTATCCCTCCCCCTCTCCCCACCAATCTCCACTTTGCCCCCCCTCCCCCTCCCCCTCCCCCACTGACCTCCCATATCTCACTGGGCCACAACTCCACATTCAATGACAGATCCGCACCACCATGACCTATTACTAGATGAACAGGACCAAGAGCAACACCAATAGCACCGCTGCTACTGTCACTGTTGCTGCTGCTACTGCCGCTGGTGCCACTGCTGTTGCTGCTGCTACTGCTGCTGCTGCTACTGCCACTGTTGCTGCTCCTGCTGCTACTGCCGCTGCTGCTACTGCTGGTGGTGGTGTTGAACCCTAGGCATTTTCCCTTATACACAGGGCATGTGCGTTGATAGGTGTGGTGGTGGCCATGCCAGCTCATGTCCACCTTCATGCATAAACAGAAGACGCAACAACGACACAGAGCAGCACAAGCAGCAGCAGCAACAAAAGCAATATTGGGGAGGCCTGTCAGTCTGCATCCGCTGATTTAATTTCCACCCCTATGCCCTCCCTGCTAAACCCCACACCCTAAACCCTACCTCCCATGCTAAACCCTAAACCCTAACCCTGAACCCTAAACCCTGAGGCGGTTCAGCAGGACACCGGCTAAACCCTACCTGCCAGATGGGGGGTGGGAACAGCTGTGGCAGGTCTATTCTGTACCCCGCATTTCCTATGACGAGATATATAGGAGCAGCAGCAGCACCGGTTTCAGGGTCATATCCCAGGCATAAGCTTCTGTAGATAGGGCAGCTCCGTTGATAGCTGTGGTGGTGGCCATGGAGGGTGATGTCAACCTAGAGGTGATGGAGTTGAATGGAGTTGGATAGAAATAGTTATATGAAAAGGACTTGGCATAGCTGCTCACGATTTGAACGTTACATTTGAGAAAAGATAAAAACAGAAGCCTACAGCTTTGTCGATGCATATTCTAGACACAAGGAGATGCTATGGGCTGGCAGGAGTTTGCTCTGCCTAAAATTGTTGGAGCTGCTGGTATGTTGTAATTTCTTGATCGCTGTCCCCAACCTCCCCCCCCCCCCCCGCCCCTCCTTACTCATGCTCCTCGTTCCCAGCTTATAATCCATATAAGCAAATAACCCAGTGCTGCTATGAATGCAGCGCTATTACATTTCATGATATGCCATAGCAAATAGCACCATAGGCCCGCACCTTAAGCTTTCACAAAGAACAGCAAGGTGGAACAGAATACGGGTTGTCTTTGGCATGTATAACAACATATGCCTAGACATATGCCCTATTTGTTGATCTTATCCAGTTCAGCATCCAGACAGTGCACCATATGCCCACCTCCTAGCCCCGCCTTAATCCCCACGCTACCCCCCCCCCCTCCCCCCCATACACACAATAAACAACCCTACTGAACCCCAACCCCGTATGCCCCGGATCCTTAGGATCCTTAGGACCTGAGAAGGCTAGTTCAGTTCTAGCGCATTTAAACCCAAAACCCATATGCCCAGGGCAGGCCGCCCAATATATTCTACCCGCCTCTGTTTGCCTAATCCTAGACCCTTTCTAGTCAAACCCCAGCCCATGCTGTTCCCTTTCCCGGATTTCCTTTGTCTGTCCTTCGTCTGTCCTTGGGCCACTCCCCCCGCTCCTTCTCACACTACCCTTCCCTCGTTCCTACGCATACCCGGATCCATCCTTACATCCCAGGACCAGATCCTCCAGTGCTGCTCTGAATGCACCCCCCCTTTGCCGCTTCCCCCTTGCCCCCCTCTCTCCCCTTGCCCACCCCCTCCCTTGGGTCCCCCCAACCTTATACTCCATGAATAAATGTTCCAGTGCTGCTCTGAAACCCCCCCCTGCCCCCCCCCCCCTCCCGCACACCATGTACTCCATGAATAAACTTTCCAATGCTGCTCTAAACTCCTCCCACCTTGCCCCCTCCTCCCACCTTATATTCCATAAAAAGATCTTCCAGTGCTGCTCTGAGCTCTGCTGCTACTGGTTGATCACCATCAGGCATCAAGTAATTATTACTACTGATGTACATGGGACGATGACCTCCTACAATGATCCAAGGAGTGCGATTACGATCCACTGACGCCAGATCAGATTTGATAAAATCATGCTGGGAAGAACCTGCAAGTAAGGGGTATTCGTAAGGAGGGGAGAGGAGGAAGAGGGGGAGGGAAAAAATAAGCTGAGGAACTATTCTATCATATGTTCTGGCTAAACAGCCTTAGTTGAAAGAATAGTCGTATGTCTTGTGAACAAAATGATAGGGAAGGATGGGGGGAGGGGAGGCCAAATCGCGACATCACGGACTACCAATCAGATGTTGCATCTGAGAAGACCTAAACCCTAAAGTTATATCTTCCAGGAATCAAAAGATTTACACTGTGCCATGAGACACATTCCGCCATAGACATGTATCGTGCTCATACCAGGATCCTCCTCACCTCCTCACCTACTTAACCTGTAAAAGGGGGCTGGAGGTAAAGTAGTACAGCTCCCATGTCCCCCTCCCTCACTCCTCCTTCCCCTCCGAGCCTCTCCTCCCTGCCCTGCCAGCCTTTGTGGACCACTTCAGATTCCATTAACATCATCCCTCACACCCTCCTTTCCCCTCCATCCCTTTACCTCTCCTCCTACATCCCTTCCAGACTGAAGCCCCTGGCGCCCGCACTACTAAACCCCCAACTCCCAACCCCAACCCCCAATCCCAACGCCAAACCTCGTCTGAAGGTCTGCGGGGTCTCCAGGCCTACAGGAATCCTCAGTAAGGTTGTACTGTAGAGATTGTACTGGTAAAACTATACGACGGAAAGTCGAAGGATTTTTTTGGAAAATCTTTTTGGAAAATGTCTTTGACTGTTTCTGGGCAGTAATGGCGTCCATTTAAGTCCCCTGCCTTCTCTTCCTCTCCTTCCATTTACTACCCTCCCCCTCCTCAGCAGACCACCACTCCAAAATTACCCCTTCCATCCTGCCACTCCCTTGACTTGGGCTGGAAAGCATCGCTCAGTACTGCAGAAAGCATACAGGCCCCAAAAGTCAAACTGATGCCATTGCCTGAGGAACGCTATAAGGCATCGTCAGCGGTAAAGGACCACAAGAAACACCAGCCCCTTTCCTGCTTGGGCCCTCCCTGCCTGCCTGCCTGCCTGCCCTCCCTCCCTCTCTCCTCTGTTCCCTGCCAGCTATCCCTGCCTTACCCCATTTCATACTATCCGTTGCCCTCCTCTTGCCCCCCCCCCCCCAATTTCCCCCCTCCCTTCTACCTGGTTCAAAGGGTTGCTCTGTGCTGTACTGCAAAGAGTGTCCGAACCCAAGGTAGAGGTGACTTTGGCCATGACATGTTTAGGCATCAGTAATCATGCCACCACATTCCCTGCTTGCGCGTTCCCTGCCTGCCCCCCTTTTCCTTACCCCACACTCCCCCGCACCCCCCCCCCCATCCCGCTTGTCCTCCTTGGCCCCCCCTCCTTCCCTTGAACCCCCCCCCCCCGGCCTCGTATTTACCTGGTTCAAAGGGTTGCTCAGTGCTGTACTGCAGAAAGTGTATTGGTACAAAGTCAAACGAGTACCATTGTTGACCAGGATCTTATGAAGAGGTTGTCCACAAGAAACGACAGCCTACGTCGGCCTGGTTCCCTGCTTGGGCGTGTTCCCGCCTGCCCCCCCCCCCTTTTCATTATCCCATACTACCCCTTCCCCCCCCCCCCCCAATCCCCAAGTTTACCCAGTCCCCCTTACCTGGTTCAAAGAGTTCCTCAGTGCTGTACTGCAGAAAGTGTATTGGTCCAAAGTCAAAGGAGTACCATTGTTGACCAGGACCAGTCAACGGCATGGTCAACCTCCGCTCATACGCCACCCCACACTCCCCACCAGAATCTTCCACACCCGAGGGGAACCTGTCACCGGTGCCAGGCCAGTCACGCTCGTGGTTACCCGGTGACACCATGTAGGGCATACGGCGAGTGAGAGGCTCCAGCTGGTGCATGAAGTTATCCCACTGCAGTGAAAGAACAGGCAGTCAAATGTGTCAACGATAGCGTTGGGGTTTAGGGTTCGGGTCCTAGGGTTAGTAGTAGGGTTTGGCTCCTTAACCCTAAACCCTGAACACGCAGGCAATCACGCACTGGGGGTTGAGGGCCGCTGCTAAGCACAGTGTCCATTCAGACCCTGTGCTCTAGCCCTGCAGCCATATGCCTCCGAAAATGTTCCAAACCGGGACGACTAAATGACAGAGACACAGACCCGGACAATCGACAAACAGAAGGCAGCGACAATTGAAGGTACAGAGACAACCAGACAGAGAGACCCGGTAGCAAGGGAAGCAAGCGCGGGATGTAACTAAAGCTCACAGGCAGACAAGCACACAAACGTGGTTTGGGAGCTTTCTAAACATTTGTACAGGATCCAGAAGCCGTAAACTGCCTCCTGACTCTGGCAGAAACCAAATCCCTCAATTGCAAGTACAGCGATACTTGAATGGCACTACGTGTGATGTCCGTGGGTGACCCATCCGCCCATCCCATCTCAATTGTTGCAAAGTAACACCTTCCACCTCACCGTTTTCTGCAACAGCTTGGGGCCAGGGCCCTGAGTGGGACACTGCTGCTATGGCATACCACAAAATGTAACAATCATAGTGATGATTACAACACTGATATACCGGTAACATCAACGATCCCCACCGCAACAACAATAGCAGGAAGATGCT
>OY744507.1:7381001-7410949 GCA_963556185.1 Pseudopediastrum boryanum
CCCTAGCATAGCTGATATCTCCATTATGCACCAGCAGCTGCATCTCCTCCCCCTCCTCCACCATCAACCTTGTGGTATTGAGGCTAGGGTTCATCTCACTCTCAACCATGGAGCCATCCACCTCAGCTTGACCTAGATCTGCTACAGCAAGGAACTTCACACGGGTGTTAGGACCCACAGGGGGAGCTGCCCGGAAGCTGCCTTCGCTGCTGTAACCATCCGCCTGCAGAGGACAGCAGCAGCCAATACCGATTCAGATACTGATACTTCATCGTGAAAACCGGGGGTCGTGTTACAATGTGCCAGAGAACAGCAGCAACAGCAGCAGCAAATCCCTTGTCTAAAACCCCATGCTCACCTAAGAATGATGGCCCCCGAAACCTTATGCTCCCTGGCAGTGACAGCCCGCAAAACCCTATGCTCACCTAGCAGTGACAGCCCCCGAAATCCTATCCTCACCTAGCAGTGACAGCCCCCGAAACCCTATGCTCATCTCGAACACCCGAAACCCCTGAAACCCATGAAACCTCTGAAATCCCCAAAACCCCAAAACCCCCAAAAAGCCAGTCACACCCACCCAACAGCCACACATTGGAAATGTACTCCTCTTTTAGCACCTAAGCATGCAGTGTGATGCCAGATACGGTGTCTTAGGCACAGCTGTCACCTTACCCTGAGCAGCCCTTCTCCTTGAACCCTACCCCTCCATACCTCACTGCCATAGATGTAGTAGTACCTCCGCCCAGGTTCCAGGCGTCTAAGAACCGCTGTATGCATGGTGCCTGGATCCACCCAGCCAATGGTAGTAGCAGGAGGGCCGCACATCTCATCCCTGGTGTAGGTGTGGGACTCTGCAAGTGTGGTTTGCATGTAAAGCCCGGGTTCCGTGCCCCACTGTACTTGAGGGTTTTGGCTGTTGAGCGTAACCCATTGCACAGACATCGCCCTGCGGTGAGGTAGAAAGAACAGGGGGCCGGGAGGGGCGACAAGGGAAGTCTGTCATCACCCAGCTATCAGAAGATTGCATGCTGTGGGAATGAACTGTGAGATGGAAGTGAGTGATCGCAGGATTGGCTACATGCAAACTCTGACCAAATGGGCTGCCATCCTGATACAAAACAGTTACACTTGCTCTCACTTGAGGAATGCCTGAGTCAAACCCATGGCATCGACGGGTCTTTGTGACCCTACCTTGGAGCGCGTAGACACCTCTTTCACTTGGCAGGCAGGCATAACAAGCACGCTTAACAATTCACCGGATCCCAGCACAGACAGATCCCTCTGCTACTAGCTGCCTGCATTTGCATTCACCCGGGGTCCCCAGCACCCCTTGCCCATCTGCTCCCCTGGGTTTGGGACACATAATTAAGACCCTAACGCAGCTAAACATGCTGCTCCTGAGGTTTAACCAAATGTTCAAAACCTCCTCTGAGGTCGCACATGGTCCCAAATGGGTTTTCTCCACTATGTCACTTACCTGTTGTCACCGGTGAGGGCCAAGTGACCATGCAGGGGCTCGTTGGGGTTTATGACTTGTATCACTGGGCTGAATGCAGCTGCCACTGGAGCCATCATGCCGCCTCGCAGAAACACGAACTGCATGGCATGGCGGTAGTTGATCAGCCGGAACCTGCAGTGCAGCAACCAAATTAGGGTTTAGGGTTTAAGGCTTCAGGTATAGGGTTTAGGGTTTAGTTGATTAGCCGGAATCTGCAGTGCAGCAACATAATCCCCTCCATGCTGTGGCCAATGCTCTCCAACATAATGCCGCATACTGGTGCTTATGGCGTAAGCCCCGGTCACTGGCCCAACCCATCAGCACATTCTGATATATTTACTTTTATGTCATGGCAACGGGGTTAGGTGCTGCCAGAAACTGCTATCAGCTTGCTTACTGTCCAGTCCAAGGCCCAGCCCCGTAAATGTATATGTCCTAGTCACGATGCAAACGGGTTCAGCTCGAAAAGCTGTCAGCAACAGGGGACTAGCTCTAATCTGGCAGCAACTGCTATCAGCTTGCTTACTGGAGGCTGCCGGATCCACTCCTGATGTGGGTTGGGCTGCTGGCTGCAACCTTGTACTTTGCTGGTGCTGTTGCGCTCATGTCCGCGCCAGCGGGTACCATTAGCGCAATCCAGTCAGCGAAGCTAGGGTTTGGGACGTTGGACCAGGTCACAGTAAACCACTGCCCACTGTGCTCCAGGACTGTGCTGTTGACCGTTACGACAATCTCATCTTCGAGCAATGTTCTTGTAGCTTGGACGTTTATCTTTTCTAGGGGGTTCTCGGTGTCCTGCTTCTTGCATTGCACCACTGAGAGGCAAGCAAGGAATATACCTATGCAGGTCCAAGCCAAGAGTCTTGCCATGCGTTCCATAGGATATCTATGTATGTCTGACATTGCGGCCAGAGGGATTAGCTGTCGGATGCGTTGAGAAGCCAGATCACAGTGCACTCGTGCTATAGCTCAGTGCCCGCGCTCCTAGGGTTCCGGGACATGGATTGCACTGCTGAGCTTGGGAAGAAGCCAAGAGCAGGTGATGAGGGTCGCGGAGGTCCTTTTGGATCCTCGCAATTGGGTCCTTTCCAAGAAAGGTCGAATTGGCATGTTTTGTATATGTCCGGTATCCTTAGCGGTAGTTTCTCGAGTGACAGGGATAACTGCAAGTACGTCCACAAAGGAAGGGCTCTGGAGGGAACACAAGGCAAAGGAGTAAAGCTGCTAGGTCAAGAAAAGGTCCTGGAGTCTGTCACGATGTTTGGTGTCTTCTTTCAATGTTCCTGGTGGAAAACACGGAAGTACTCATATGCCGCAAGTCAGTTGGAAAAATCCTCGCTAACTGGGCAGCCTCCACTTGTTACTTACCTTTAATCTATTTACAAGGACTTTTAATTTCTAGCATCAAGCACTGAAGATGGCTGTCTTCAAACTGGGGACCATGCCGCAAGTCCGGCACCGACTTCCGTCAAAGGCACCTGGGGTTGCTCTGCGGCCTAGCTGTACTGTTCTTCAGAAGCCAGGTGCTGCGCTAGGTAGATCACTGGCGACCATGAAGTCTGTTGCGGACTCGGGCTTGAGTCAGATTATCGGAGAACCATCTGCATATTTTCCGGAAGCAGCTCCGATCGTATACAATGCTGGACGTGTTGCCCTAGCAGTAAGTGGCAGAGGCTGCTCTGTGTTTCTGTTCGGGCTAATGCCAACCCCCCTACCATGCGCCCCCCCCCCCCCCCCCCGGGTGCCGACGCTCACAGGGAGAAAGACTGACAAAATGGGTGTCGTCTGTCTGCAGAGTGCTGCCTGCGCCCTTCTGGCGTCAGCGCTGCCCGGACCAGTATATGCTCACGAGTTTAATGAAGTGCTGCCAAGGTTGGTTGGTTACCTAATGGTTTCACACTTGAACAAGGCAGCTTGGACTTGGCAGCATCACTAGCAGCAGATCATATGCATATTCTTTCCATGCCATACCTGTCTACCCTCAGCATCAAGAACATGGACCCCCTAGAAGGGTTCTTAGGGTTTTACAGCGCTCAGCCTGCACCAGCAGCAGCAGCAGCTACAAAGCATGCCATGCCATAGAAATCATTCCTCCTTGCAGACACTTCCAGCAACACAGCAACAACTTCTCCTGGAATGGCAGCTGATTTTGCCCTTGCAGTACATCTGACATGACTCCTTGCTGGAAGGGTCGAAGGTGTATGGACAATGCTACTGCTTGGGCTGTACATAATCAAAATCTTTAATATGGTCAGGGCATGGTGTAACAGGTATGTGCTTTGAATCCTTGCTGTGTTGCTGCAGCCACTTTCCGACAGCACCACCCACAGCTTTACCATTCGCACCTACAGCAGCTGCAGCTGCCAAGTACTTACAGCCACTGCCTTCAGCTCCCCTCTTGGTCACTCCCACTGCGGTACACTTCACCTTAGAAGACAGCTACAGCAGCGATGACATCAGCAGCAACAGCAGCAGTCGCCGTTCCATTCAAAACCGGCAGCAGCAGCAGCAGCAGCAGCAGCTGGTGGTGGCTGAGTCAACAGCAACACCACCAGCACCAGAAGCAGCTGCAGTAGCAACAAATGAAGTCTACGGGTCAGTGGCAGATGCCATGCACTTCCCGTGGACGGTCAAACTACTGGGCTTGGCTGTAGTCAACATTGTACTGCTGAGGCTGGTGCTACAGCTGATCAGAAGGTTCCAAGAAAGTAAGTGTTGTGCTAACTTGGCGGCAACACAACTGAATATATCTTTGGATAGTGAAAACATAATCAGTACTTATTCCTGCTTCTAATCTTACGGACCAAGCTGTCCACCTTTCGTGATGATCATGAGGCTAAGATGCACACAATGGATCAGGGTTTTGCATTTAGGGTTTACCCTAGACCCTACATCCTTTACTGAGGGTTACACTGTTCTCAGCGCATAGCAGGGACAGGTGGGTGCAGTATGCTATGTGGTGGTGGTCGTGGCAATTTGGTTGGAGCGGGATGGCGATAGCACTACTGACCACAGGGGATGAAAAAATTTGAGACAAGGTGTCTGTATCAGCATTCGCTGCTGCAGCCGGGAGCAGCAGCAGTTGTGCTTGTAGCTCTCGTGCAGTAGCAGTGGTTGCTTGCTATAGCTGTATGTGCCTGCGTATGCATGTCATCCTCCTCCTCCTCCTCCTCACCCTGCTGTTGCTGCTGCAGGCCAGGCTCCCATGTGCCCAGACTCCCATGTGCTATGTTCAATATCTATAGCGTGGTTCCCCTACTGGCCAAGCAGCTTTCTAATCATATGGTTTTTAAGAGCACATTCTCGAAGCTGCAGCCAAATTTGATGCTACCCCAAGTCCCATGATTTTAAGTCAGCATTGCCCGTCCAGAGCAATGCTGGGTTGAAGTTAAGACGTTGACATATGCTTTGCCCTTAGGCAATGAACGCATCTAATTGTCTGCTAGCGCCCTGACTTTACAAATCAGTGCAGCATCCCTGGTGTTTATGGACTTATCTCCGTGGTGCAGGCTCTGCACCCTGCACATTGGTGAAGCTTCCTCTTGTTGTGGGAGTGACTAGACGCGGTTTAAGTACAGGCTGGGACTCCAGTAGAATAAAAAGTAAAAGTAGAAGCTATCCAACGATCACCTGTATGTGTTTTGCCATGTGCTTGATCCGCGGTGTTTTGCTTGTTTTTCCTGTACAGGCTCTGCCCCTTGCACGTTGGTGAAGCTGCAGTTTGGTCTGAGATGCAGTGACTCAAAGATGCAGGAGGAGCTGAGAAAACTTGGGGAGATGATCCAGCTGGGACAACAGGGGTCTTGGCTCATTTTGGAAGGTGAGGCGCAGGGTTTAGGGTTGAGAATGTGACATGGTGAGAGGAGGAGAGGGAAGGAAGGAAAGGAGGTCGGGTATGCAATGTTTCATGGATATGATGGTGATGAGTAGGTTAGCGCCCTAGTTCAGGGTTTATACATGATAATATGGGAGTTGGCGCAGTTGATTGCAAAGCTTCTGGCTCAATACATTTTGGTAAACCGACAGCAGGAGCCGGGGCGTTGGGGTGTCCAGTGGGGAATTTTGTTCTGGGGGCACCTGGGGGAGGGGAGAGATAGGGAGGGAGGGGGCGAGAGAGGGAGCAGGATGGCTAGGAGTATAGGCATGGTTGTCAGTAACGATGAGTGGCCCAAGATTAGTAAGAGAGGACTTTTTTGTGCCAGGAGGGGATTTTCCCTTTCTCCTGGTAAAGCCGCAGGGGGAACAGTGGGAAGGATGTAAGGGGGAAGGATGTAAGGGGCGTGGGTATTGGCCGCAGGGGGAACAGTGGGAAGGATGTAAGGGGCGTGGGTATTGGGTCAAGCATATGCTTGTGGCATGTGTCTCTTGCTGCAGCCCGGGAGGTTTTAGGGGGTGGGGTAAGGTGTATCGTCAACTGCTTAGCGAGGTGTAGGAACTGAACTGGGTGGCAGACAAGCAGACATGTAGGATATAAAAATGATGAGGCGACAGGCAAAATAACCGGGGACAAATTGAGGATCCATTCGTTCTGGCAGACTGTGAGTCATGTGTGTCGGTAGTCGAGAGATGCCGGCTGTTGTAGCAATGACATGTCTCTCGCGATGCCTGGCCCGCCTATTGTACTGCCAAGCTTTCTTTTCTGTGCTGTGAACAGCAGTTGTTATGAGCTGGAGCTGTTGCAGCCCCTCCCTGCTGCTTTTTCTGCTGCCCTTTCTGCTGTCCTGTGACCGACGCAGTTTTTAAAGTACTCCTCACAGACAATGTTATATGTACACCATGTTGCCTCACCTTCTCATGTTGCTTGGATATGCAAACTTGGACTCTCGTGGCTGCTTGATGCTGCTGCTGGTGCTACTGTTGTCCTCAACATCTGCAGTGGTGCTCACCCAATTGGGCAAATGATCCTTCCACTTTTCAGAGAAGTTCCTACCATCATGCTTTCCTCAAGTATGCTAACTCTCCACCGCTCTGTTGTGTATTGTAGTAATGTAGTGCTACGGCAGCTGACCACATTTTCCCTTCTACCCCAGTGCACTATCATTAATCGCCCATAGTTGCTGGCAATCTCTTTAGCGGTGCTGTTGCATGTGTTGTCACCCCCAGGCGAGTTTAGTGCTAGGCTTTAGGGCCCCTGTGTTCAGAGGCCCTGAACCCGGATCCTGGACCCTAACACTGAACCCTAAACCATGCATCTTTCTGTGGCTACCTTTACCTCTACCCACACTCATCCTTGACGTTGTTTATGCTCTTCTCAGAATTTGCGCTGATGCTGACCCAGTCGCGCCAGTCGCTGGTATATGCTGACGCCAAGTCGCTGCTGACCTCTGTGGCTGATGGCTATGAGGAGTTTAAGAGGGTGGCCTTTGAAGAAGCAGCAGCAGCAAGCAGGGAGGAGATGGAAAATGTGGTGCATGGGGAGAAGCCGGAGGCACCACAGCATAGAGGACCCATTGGCAGACTGCTGGGAGGTGAGGCTCGGGGTGAAGTTCATATGGGAAGTTTATAGTGTGAGGTTGCACTTTCATGGTGTGAATTTCTTAGTTCTTGGTTGGCTGCGTGGGGAGAAGCCGGAGGCACCACAGCATAGAGGACCCATTGGCAGACTGCTGGGAGGTGAGGCTGCTGGGCTTGCTGGAAAGTTCATAGTGTGAGGGTGCAAATTCATGGTGGGATTTGCATCGTGCTGCAAAGTTCAGAGCGTGAGCTTGCAAGTTCATAGTGCATGTTAGCCCAGAGCCAGCAGAGCATAGAGGACTGATTGGCAGGCTATTTGGAGGTGGTGCTCGGGCTGCTGAGGAGTCCACCGTGGGAAATTGCAAGTTCATGGTGTGAATTGTGTAATTCATGGTGTGAGTTGTGTAGTTCACGGTGCAAATTGCATAGTTCATGGTCTGAATTAGCTGCTGCTGATTAGCTGCTGCCGATTAGGAGCTGCAGTCACCACAGCACAGGTGCACATTATGCTTCAAAAGTATGTGTAAATACGCAGAGCAGTGCAATTAGTCACCATAAGGGCCATGCCATGGTTTAGCAAGCGGAAGCGTGACATATGTGCTGCCTAAGCTGATGTTGGTCCCGTTGCCACAACACAAACGCAATTTTTAATAGTTGCGTTGCATGCTGCATACCTGCAGGTTCCTTGCTGTTTGCAATGTAAACCCCCTCGGTTGATGAAACGCGGCACTGGTGCTTTGGCTGGCGTTGCTGGTTGAGACTTGTGTCTTGTTCTTTTGCTGCCGTACGTCGGCCTGCAGACGGTATGGCGGAACGACAGGAGCTGCTACACCCTAAATTCTAGTGACAGCAGGGGCCATAACTTAATGACATCATCTGCTAAACCCTGATGACACCAGCTGCTAAAGCCCAATGACAGCAGCTGCCAAACCCTAAACCGTAATGACAGCAGTTGCTGCCCCTTCCAACTGACCCTGGAACTGTAGATAGGCTTTGGAACCAGACTGTTTTGTCATGTCGTGCGTGTCTCTTAAGACATACACCATGGTTGACATTCTCACTCCCATCATTATCCATACAAGTGGAAGCGCGCCGCCAACAGTGCTTGATCTTCCCATTGCTTTAATAAACCTGCTGAAGTTGGGTAGCTCCGTTGTTTCTTCTGTCTCTGCTGCAGCTCCTCCCACTGAAGATGTTGAGGAGAGGCAACAAGTGCTGCTGCTGACACTGGTGCTGGCTGCTAGGGGTGTGATGGACATACCAACCATCAAGGATTGGGCCTCTGCTAGACATGCACTGCAACAGGTAGGTGGGGATTCGAATTTATGGAATGATCTATAATAGGGGGTATCTTAGCGGGCAAGGATGAGGTTTCAGGATTGGTTAAGGGTTTGGAGGCGCGGGCCAAAGGCCTGCCATTGCGCTGCGCTCTCTTGTTAAGAGAGACCACTGCACAGCCCTCCGGGCTGTGCAGCACCCAAGCATGACTCCAACCAGTTTGTTAGAGAGGCCACTGCGTTCTCTTGAGAGGGATCTTTTGGTTCCTGGCTGCCTGTCCACAGATGTGTGGTCTGTCCAGCAGTAAGATCATGGGTGTGGAGTTGCTGTGGCCCCCCGAGGACCCTGAGGACTTCCTGCGTGATGCGGTGCATGTCTCTCTAGAGATGTACTGTAGCCATAGACTCCAAAAGCTACAATCACTGAGAGGGTGCTCCGCTCTCGTTAGGCCGTTTGCTCAAATCTGCGCCACAACGGCGACTGTACATGCGTAGACATGCAGTAGTACTCTCCGCAGCCCCTCCAACCCTTGCTCCTGCCTGCAGGTGTGTGGTCTCTCAAGCAGTAAGATTATGGGTGTGGAGTTGCTGTGGACCCCCGAGGACCCTGAGGACTTTCTGAGTGAGGCGCAGCTGATGGCGGATTACCCCAACCTGGTGGAGCTGCGTAGTGGCAGGAGGATCAGGGAGCTGGTCATGGCCAGTGTAGATGAAGCTGAATGGGGATGGACACAACAGGTGGATGGGACCCAGGTGGTGTGATAGATCATGATGCAAGATGGGGAATAATCAACTTGTGATATTGTATTGTTGTATTGTATTGTTATATAAATTGATTTGGTATTGACTGGGTTAAGTGGTCACCCCCCAGGGCAAGTACTACGACAGGGCTGGCCATACACTAGCTGGCAATCAAGGGCCCCTTAGCTGGAAGTGAGTGAGGCTGGAATCAGCAGCCTGTGGATGGGAGCAAGGTGGTGCGATCATGATGCAAGGTAGTGGCCCTACATTGCTATAGTTGTAGTGTTGTGTTGAGTTGAAGATCGCTTGGCTTGCTGTTGACTGGGTCAACTGGTCAGGCAAGCCCCACAGCTGTTGACTGGAAGCAACTGGTCACTCCACGGCAAGTGAAGGCAAATTGGGCTGGCCGCTTGATGATGGCCGGCACTTAATCCAATGGCAGCCATTGTTTGAGCTTGGACAGGAAATTGAGTATGCCATTGGAGCCTAAGTTGGCTCCTTGTGGGTGGCGCTGCCCCCACCGGCGCCCCGCTTGACGGGGCCATTTGGTAATTGGTAATTGGTAATTGGTAATTAATCCGGCAATTGGCTGGCGGAGGACTGAATCACTGTCAGGGAGTTTGGGTTGTTCGGCTTGAGGATGCTGTTTGGCACCCGGTCTCACTTTCTCCTTTCACATGTATAATTCAATTTACTTTGAATTGTACATGTCAAACCTCTAGTACCTAATAGTGTCAAACCTTTAGTACCTAATAGTGTCATATGAGACAGAGGAGAGCGGGACGGTTGCCTGCCCAGTGAATACATGGGAGGCCAGTGAACTGAATTAATGGGGGGCCAGGGACGGATTAATGGGCAATGAACTAATGCGCTACGCTCCTCTATGGCTGGCCCTTAAACAAAGCAGGGCATGAGCCGTTCACTTGCTGGTCTCAATATTGTATGCACTGGACACACGGCAACAACAGCACAGCAGCGGTACTGGTCAAAGCTACCTCCACCTGGCTGAAGCTCCCCAGCGCTAGTGCGTCCAAATGCAGCTCTTGTAGTCGTCGTCCAGTCAACCTCCCCAAGCTCTTACTACCCCACATGCTGAAACCTGCCACAGCTCTGCAAAGTGAGCTGACAAACAAACAAACAAAAATTAAGGTGCGGCAGCCGCAACAGGGCTGCTAGGTCGAAACGACCAAACACACCATTGGATGGATCCAAAAACAACGGAGTCCACACCACCAACCAATAGGAATACCCAAGCATACAGTCCAACTACAAGACCGCAAACAGTCCGCATCAGACAAATCACCAGAAGGAGCCACTCCGAATCAAACACAGTCCAAAGCACCGCAACCAAGACGTTTTTGGCAGTACGGAACCATATGACTGACTGACTATTAACCGACTTCCTAGACACCTGGCCTCAATAGTCCTTTTCTTTTGCAACCAAGACAAATACTCAAGCAGGTAGCTTGCTAGGAAACGGCAACCAGTGTGTCAGCAAATGAGTCACAAAACGGAGCGGAATCGGCAAACACACTCCAGTCCACCAACCAAGAGTAACTAGACGCAAGCATGAAGCCATCTAGACTTCAACCAAATTTGCATCAGACGAAGCACCAGAAAGATCTGACTCCGAATCAAACATATTCAAATATTGTCCTGCCGGGAGCAGAATGTTCGGTAAGTCCACCTCATCAATACCACCAGACTGATGGCAGTGCCAACTGACAAGAACATACACGGCCACGTACTTGACCAAGGCCGAGAGAGGAACACAGCCAGTGGCGGACAATGCCCACAAGTCAGCATACCTCAGAGAAGACAACGCGGCCACGGGTGGTGCCACAACTGCCAGGAACAAATCTCTAGCCTCAACAATGGTAGGATGTTCACACATGAACAAACAATGCGCCTCATCGTCAACTACTGGGGAGTTACAGCGCAAACACCTAAACACCTAATTTAAGGGACACCTGCAGTGCTTGTCTGCTTGAGTTGCCCAGCTATGTCATTTCCTGCTCCATACATAACTCAGAGCAGCTGTTCTAACATTGGCATGCCATCTAGCAGCTGCTGAACGTCATTACTTCTGCAGCTAGCGTACAGGAAGAGGGACTTCATTGGAGGCCAACCCTTGCTGCTGTTGCTGCCATTATCTTGTCCAAAGGCTCTGCTACTGGTGCTGCTATGTGCTCACTTTGCATATTGCATAGCAGCTTGCAGGCCCCTCCTCCCAGATCCCCTGAGGGGTCTGCTTTCTTGCCCTGGGTGACCAAATTCCCAGAGCACCTTTTCTTCAAACACAACTGAGCTGGTGTAACTCCCCACAGTCGTCCTCAGGGACACCTACCACTCTCACATCATTAAGCACAGACTTCTCCCACGGCTAAAAGGAGGCCGGCCATGCCTTGCCCTCATTGGCACCTTGTACAGGATGGACCAAGAGCTAGTACATGCGGTAGCCTACCAGGCTTCATGGGCGGACCCTCATGCCCCAGCCAGCCCTCATTGCAGCACCACACAATTCACTATATGTTCAACGCCCAGGCTTCATCACACCCCGTTGGCCAGTGCGAGCCCCAATTCAAGTGAGGTCCCAATTCAAGCCTCTATCTAGAACACACCAGCTGCTACAGATTATACTACAAGGAGTGTAATCTACATACTGCACAGCCTTAGACACACATTGATACATGTATGCACCATATCTCAACAAAGATCACATGACAGCTTTGCAGCCGTGCAGTGCCAGCCCAGAGGTGCCTCCACTGGTTGAACCAGGTTGTTAGTGTGTGCAGAGGATATGCCAAGACTGAGAGCTGAAACAGCAGAGACTCAGAGAGGCAGACCAGCCAGGGGCCATACTAAGATAGTACCACAAAACCACTTTCAGTGCAACATCTTCCCAGAGGCACGGCAACTTCCCAACCATTCTTTGCAGCCACATCCTGTGTGGAGTGCCATGGTCTTTGTTCATGCAGAATAGGCCGCCGTGTAGGGGAGTGAGGGCAGGCAGTCACCAACAGAGCTGTTGCAAGGAGCTGCATGGCTGTCACATACGCATAAATGTGTCACATACGCATAAATGTGACTAGACCCGTGAGCGGACAGACCCACTGGCAGCTCCGCCGGGTGACTGTTGTACAGCAGCATCAGCCCGTGGCTTTCGGATCTGTGCACTTTACTAACAGTGACATGCGATTTGTCAGAAAGCGGTCAATCTGATATATAGTGCACCATCGTGTTGGGCCACTGCTGCTGCAGGCTATATTTGTCAAGTTGCCGGCTTCAATGCTGGGTATGCGCTTCGCTCTACCGCAGCTTGCTTCTACATGCTGGCACTTGGGAGCCGAGCAGCCATTCCGCCACCTGCTGGGGCTCTGACCTCAGAGACTGGCCAAATGATTGCCTAGCGTGGTGATACGGATGTCGGTAGGGTCTGGTTGTCTCTGCGCCTAGCAAAACGAAGAGAAACATGATGCGTTTACAGAGAGATGCTGCTGCTTGGAGGTATTATATATGGCCAACTGTGGCTTGTCAAGAAGCTATATTAGAGCAGGTCCAGTGGTCAGACATTTGGCAATTTTGTTGTTGCAGGGACGGCAGATTGGCTATTCTATATTGGACCAGGCCAGAGCAGGCCAAAGGTTAGTTAGTTTTGACAGGTGCATGCGTCTGGGCTACAAGATAGGCCATCAGATCAATGTTTGTCAAACAAGGTGAGCTGAGCATGTAGTGCATTTTTGGGCCTGTCTAGGTCTGTGCACTAGGTATGCAGCACTGTCAGCACACTTGGATCGGGACCCATATCAACAATTGCACTGTGTATCACAACACCAGATTTAGCTGAAGCCATAGCTATCTATGGGCCGGGTGGGAGCTCCTGGCCCAACTGAAGCTCAGCACATGCTGTACTTCTCTCATTGTACAGTATAACCTTGCGAGCTGGTCAATCTAGCAGGTGGCCACAACCCTTGACCAAAACCAGTATGACTACTCCACCAGGTTTTTCAATTCATATGTGTATATGGCTGCCTGCAGATGTACACAGTCACCAGCGCTCACCTCGGCCAACAGTCTGCGTTTGTGATGCCACTTCCACAATGCATAAGATCCAACAATAGTCCCTGATACGACTGTCACTATGCTGGCGGCAATGCCACCCCATTGGGCTGCTGTCAGTGAGCTGCCTGCGCGCAGCGTACACGATGAAGGGCACACTATTTGCCAGTTTGCCACGGCAGGACCCAGTCAAATAATCATTCAGTACATAGGTGTCACTCGTGACCAATTGCAGCAGTTGCACTGTAAAATGTTGCATGTTTGTGCAGTACTAGATAGAGACTCAGTACAAGAAGTTCAGTGCCGCTGCTGGTTTTCTGAGGAGGCTTCTGGCAGTTTGCCATGGACAAAACACGGGCATACCAGACCTCCCAGCACCAAGTTCCAGTCTCACTTTGAGGGAGTCTGTGCAGTCGCAGTTACTGTCGCACTTGCAGCCGCCTTGATCAGCTGACAAAGCACATTTGTCACACTTTCCCCCACCTTCGCCCGCACCAACGCAGTCGCAGTTGCTGTCACACTTGCAGCCACCCTGTTCGGGTGACAAGGCACATTTGTCACACTTTCCCCCACCCCCGCCTCCACTAACGCAGTCGCAGTTGCTGTCACACTTGCAGCCGCCCTGTTCAGGGGAAAGTTCGCAAAGGGAGCAGTTGCCTGCATGAACCTGCAATTTGCAGCAAGAAGTAAGGTAAGAAGGTGCATTCGAAGGTAAGCACACTGCTCAGGTGCCATGCAGGAAGACGGCTTTGAAAATGAGCTGAGTGGGCTGTCTGGTTGGGCCTGGCTTTTCCTTTTGCTTCCCACAGTGGGACACAGCCGGCAAAGGGGTAAGCAGGCAGGGTGGAGATATGCATGTAGATCAGGCGCATGCAGGCTGAGAGAATTTAGAACCTTCTGATGTACACAGTATAGTATGACTTTACAGTCATGACGACAGTGTGTGTGCGGTTAGAACACAGGCTAGCAGTATCTCAGGGTATTGTCAACATTGCTTTTAATCAGTTGCCAGCCACCTGTATGTAAGCGTGTATGAGCTCCAGCTATGAGGCTCTGCATTTACTCACTGGTGCTGTGAGCAAAGCAATGCCAGTAGCAAGGGCCATGACCATTAGCACATTGATACCGCGCGCCATGCCGACAAATCACCGTTACGTTCAGACAAGCAAAGACTGGAAGCAGGAGTGCAGACTAGCGGGTTCGCGGGTATCGGTAGAGGGCATTGTGTGTGTCCGTAAAATGGCTAGGCAAGAGATGCTGGAACGTCCCTCAGTCTGCTGTTATATAATGCAGGCGAGTTCGTTCATAGAGCGGGCGTACCTGCTGGACCAGCTTGGCCGATCTTGGGCAGTTCCTTTGGCACGACTTGGCAGGATCCTCGCCCAAGTGGCACTCGAGTGTGGAATTACATAGTTCCTCCCGCTTCCGCCGGGCGCCCCGCCTGTGCCTTACAGTCCGTCATTGGGGCACCTTCGTTGTGCAGGGGGCGACCACGGGGCTAGGGGCACAACTCAATGATTCTGGTCCAAGGTTACCCGCAGTGTCACCAGTTTACCACGTGCAAGCTGAGTGGTCGGCAATCCACTCCAAGCATATACTCTTTGCTTCGTATGCGCCATGCCAGTCTGTCACGAACCGCGTCTTTCACCCCTACGCTTGCGCCCCTGCGTTGTTTCTTGTACCACATCCGATCGGAACTGAAGCTCAGTTCGATCGCCTGTCATACCGTTACTGCGGACTACTGCCCCGTGCAGGGTAGATATAGCTAGACGTGAGGTCCCTTTCCGGCCTCATCAGCAGATAGTACTTGTTCCATCACCATCTAACCCCTCCTTCCACCTAACCCTAACACCTTCAAGAACTCAAAAGTTCATAGTTGCTCATACATATGAGCCAGGAACTCCTAGTTGTGTGTTAAGGTGTCTAGGGTTTAGCTTTAGGGTGAACCCTAACCCCTAAACCCTGGAGCGTCAACAGCTGCTTGCTCATACACATGAGCGAGCAACTCTACCAATCCCTTCAACTGCTTGAAATCACCCTTCAACTAACCCCCTAAGGGCCAGCCAACAACAGGTGTAGAGTGACTCCATTCCGCACACTCTTTCACATGCCAGCAATGAGCGTGACAAAGTGGACTCGCTCAGTCTCATTTTTGCTATCAAAAGGGTCAGAAAGAAACTGCTGGAACAGTATCGCCTTCCGCACCACACATGAACAACAACAACAACAACAAACATTTAAGGTGTGGCAACCGCCAAGGGCTGCTAGGTCGAACCGACCAAACACACCATTTGTGAACCCTGGCATAACACAGAACTGGAACAACAGGTACATCAAACCCTTGCATAGATAAAAGAAGCAAGGAAGTAGTGCTCCAGCCCTACTCCAGCCTCTTCCCTGCATCTACTCAGGATGCAGGCTTCCTCCTCGCAGACACAGCTAACTTTCACTTCTGCTGGATGACACACCTCCTTCCAACTATGCGCGCACGATAATGCCCAGACATTTCCCCCCCTCGACAGCTACATCCCGGAGTCTGTGTCGACACCTCCAGCATCAGCCCGTCTTTCACCATCCATGTTTTAAATGCCAGCATCCTTGATTCAAGGACCATGAAGCATGACTGCCAGCATGTCTCTTCATTCAACAAACCTTGGTTTGCGTCATCCTGTGCTGCTGCACTCCAACTGTCCCGATGTGCTTACACTTCTACTTGGACTAGTGCTGCTGCTGTTGCTGTTTGGGCTGTTGGCCTCTTGCTGCTGCTGCTGCTGCTGCTGCTGCTGCTTAAGCCGTCATCGTCGCCGCCATGGCTTGTCCTCTTCTTTACTACTGTCTGTACTGCTGCTGCGGCTGCTGCTCTTGCTGCGGCTGCTGCTCTTGCTGCTGCGGCTGCTGTTGCTGCTGTTGCTGCTGCTCAAGCCGTCGTCGTCGCCATGGCTTGTCCTCTTCTTCACTACTGTCTATACTGCTGCTGCTGCTGCTGTTGCTGTTGCTGTTGCTACTGCTTCCAAAGGTCTGGTTAAACCACTTGAAGGCCCAGCCTAACACAGGGTCTTTCTCCAGGGCTTGCACACGTTCAATTGCATCTTCCTCTTCCTGCAGAGAAGCAAACCCCCTGGTGTAAATTACTGGAAGGATTATTTCACTAATGCAAACAGTCCAAGCAATGCTCCCATCCTTATGGGCAACCAAGGGGCTGCTACACATATTTTCTGTAGGCTAACAGCTATCATAAGAGCTAGCTGACTGACACGATCAGCGTAAGCAAGCATTCTTTTCTGTCGTCTTACAGCTATCCTAAGGGCTAGCTGACTGACACGCTCAGCGTAAGCAAGCATGTTATTGCATTCCATGACATAGCATAAAGTGCCATAGCGGGCTCGTAAGCGAGCATATTCCCACGACAACCTTGAACACGAGAAGACACTTGCGTTCAAGCACAGGTGGCTGCTGTATTGTATACATGGGGTCTACAATGAGCTGCAAAGCATGCAAGGTGACAGATCTACGAGATTGAATGCTGCTTTGTCTCGCGAACTTGCAATTGAGCCCCACTATCTTCTTCATGTCGGTCAGAGAGCATGAGACAGCTGCTTTGGAGACTGGCTACTTACCAGCTTCCTTCTGCACAGCTTAAAGGCTTGGAATGCGTCTGAACAGAACTCCTTGTGGTAGTTATTCTTATCTAGGCCTGAACGCAGCAGCAGTGGAGGGGGGAGGACCTTGTGTCAACTTGCAGATTTGTGGTGGATCTGCTGGAGATATTGCCGGCACTCACACGTAAGAGCTTCTTGGTAGTAAGAGTAGCAAGGGTCTTCTGCAAGCTTGTGAAATCCCTGTGGCGGTCCCATGTCATAGGCTGCCTGGGGACTTTCCACTCAGAGGTAGTGGCCCCACGTGTTCACCACAGGCTAAACGCAGGGTAAGGCAAAGCAGGGCACGTTTCAATCCTCGTGAGAGAAATGAGACTACGAGCAGCGTGTCTGTGCCTTTCACGGTAGAAGAAGATGTTCCTCACGGACCAGGCACGGGTGGCATGTAGATGCAGCGGCTCCTGCGTATCCCATCTGGCAAAAAACAGGACAGGTGATGGCGACTATGGGTCCTGCCCAATGTACTGCAATATCGGATGGAATTGGGCGGAGTCTGCCTGGAACAGGTGTGGAGGGGGCACCAGGTGCCGATAGAGGTTACGCAACCTGTTGGGGAGACCATGACAAAAGCTACCGGCTATTGCCACCTTGTTAGCAGTATGTCTCTAAACTTGAGTTGCTGCGTTGCAGCTGAACAGCATCTACAGGGTATCATCCGCTCACTTCACGCATGCAGAGTCTCTCGACAAAGAGGATTAGAGCAGTTGCATGCGTTGCTTCTTGCTTTATAGGAAGAGACAATGCCTATAGCTCCAGATGATCCACGTCTGCATAAATGCGGCTTCGTGAAGTTGCAAGGAGAGGATCTCGAGGTCTACTGCAAGAAATATGAGATAATTATAGGCAGGCGCAGCAAAAGCACCGCGTTAGACGTCGTTCTTGGAGACAACATGAACATCTCCCGGCAGCATGCCATAATCCGCTACAACTTCGACACCAAGGCTTGGGAGCTCATTGTACAAGGCAAGAACGGCGTCACAGTGAACGGCAACCTCTTCACGCCACAGTCGCAGCCTGCAACGCTCCATTCCCAAGACCTCATGGAAATCGGTGACCGCAGCTTTTACTTCCTGTTACCGCGAGCACCTCACAAGAAGGCTAGACGCAGGGCTCCTTTAGCCCAACCACCACAAGCAGCAGCAGCAGCAGCAGGCACTGGGGCGCCCTTACACCTCACAGCACTCCAGCACAGCAACGCCCCAGTCCTTACCCACCGCCAGAACGGCCAGCAGCAGCAGTATCAGGGCGGAGGTTATACCCCAACCCCTGAAGCAGGCACTCCTTACTCAGAAGCAGGTCAAACACCAGGGTATAGTGAACCCCCAGACAACGGTTACACCCCGGGTTACCAGCAGCAGCAGCACCAAGCGGGCGACCGAGAGCAACATGGGTACAGTCAGCAGGAAGAGGAAGGTGGGGAAGAGGGCTATGAAGAGGGCGATGAGCAGCAAGGGGACTATGGGGATGAAGATGACCAAGACGATGGTGGTTATCCAGACCAAGGGGATGACATGGACCAAGACCAAGGTGGTCAGGTTTACAATGGCGGAGGTGGCCAGCAGCTGCAGCAGGGGTACCCCTACAGTAATGGCGGTGGCATGTTCAGGTAGCAGAGGCAAGAATCAGTTAGGAGCTGCAACACCAACTTGCTGATCCTAGTATGCATGCTTAAGAGTCTCGGTTGGAACAGATAGTAAATTGCATGCAGGGATTGAGCTTCGCTCAGAGCCAACCTGACCTCCGCTTTTTCCTGTATTGAGGCAGACTGTCTGCATGGGTACTTTAGGTCCTGCTAGGCCCTGCTACAGCTCGATAGTTCAAATTGGAAGTGGCAGAAGTGAGTGCCTGTGGTGATCATCAGCTTTCATCATATGCCTTGTTTAGTAGTTCTAAGTTAGAACATCATCATATGTCATGCTTTGGTTTGGCATTAAGAAGGGCCCTTGTGCCTTGCTGGGACATAAGAGGGGTCCACATCCGCCAAATGCAAAAATGACCAAGAATGCCCTTGGTCTGTTCGTCATCAGCAGGGGACGCATGCCGTAGGAGAATTTGATCTGCAGAGTGTCTGCAGAGTGCATAACGCATTGCAGCATCAGTTCGATGACTGAGGCTCACCCCCCTTGACGTTTTTAAAGCCACCACTAGCGGTCACGCTGCAAATACAGCAGCGATGGCAGCATATAGGCCAATCCATTAGGGTAACTAGGAGCCGAGTGAGGCTTACTGCAGGGGGAAAGTGAGAAAGGGGATGGGTCTTCCTGATCGCAGTTGTGATAAGAAGCTGTTGCCACACCTTAAATGTTGCCACCCTTTGCGGTTGCCACACCTTAAATGTTGCCACCCTTTGCGGTTGCCACACCTTAAATGTTGCCACCCTTTGCGGTTGCCACACCTTAAATGTTGCCAGCCTTTGCGGTTGCCACACGTCTGTTTTGTTATGTTATGTTGTTTCTGTACCCGACAAAGCACCAGGAAGGTGCCGTGCTGCTAAGTAATGTGTGGTAGTAATGGGAAATGCAGGGCTACCTGCTAGCCGTATGTAATGGGAAGGATGCGGCAGCAGGGGCGTACTTCACACTAATGTGATTTGGATATGTTTGATTCGGAGTCGGAGACAGATGTTCCTAGTGATTCGTCTGATGAGGAACTGGTTGAAGTCTAGATAGCTACATGCTTGGGTATTAGCCTTGGTTGGTGTGCTGGACGTCTTGGGTGGTACATATGCGGTGGACTTACTGGACATCCTGCTTGGTTGGTGCTCTGGATTGTGTTTGATTTGGACACACCAATCAGTCTCCTGCTGGTGATTTGTTTGCTGGTGCTACTATTTGCCGTGTCCGTAGTTGGATGTCTGCTTGGGTATTCCTCTTGCTTGGTGGTCTGGATTCCATTGTTTTTGGACCCATCCGATGGTGTGTTTGGTCGTTTCGACTTAGCAGCCCTTTGCGGTTGCCGCACCTTAAATTTTTGTTTGTTTGTTTGTTATGCCTTCCGGAGGTCAGCGGAACGCCTGCATAATTAGCTCCCATCATACCTTCTGCGAATTAGAGGGAGCAAGGCCTGTTTGTACTCGGATCTGAATGAGTGGAATGCGCTTTGGGCCCGGCAATGCATGTTCTTGGGCATGCTCTTAGTGTGGTTCTATCTGTGTTAGTGGCTTTGCCACCCCTGTGGTGAACTGTGGCACCGCACGCGTGCCGATGGGTTTGCCAATGTAAGATTCACACACACACACACACACACACACACACACACACACACACACACACACACACACACACACACACACACACACACACACACACACACACACACACACACACACACACACACACACACACACACACACACACACACACACACACACACACACACACACACACACACACACACACACACACACACACACACACACACACACACACACACACACACACACACACACACACACACACACACACACACACACACACACACACACACACACACACACACACACACACACACACACACACACACACACACACACACACACACACACACACACACACACACACACACACACACACACACACACACACACACACACACACACACACACACACACACACACACACACACACACACACACACACACACACACACACACACACACACACACACACACACACACACACACACACACACACACACACACACACACACACACACACACACACACACACACACACACACACACACACACACACACACACACACACACACACACACACACACACACACACACACACACACACACACACACACACACACACACACACACACACACACACACACACACACACACACACACACACACACACACACACACACACAGTGTGGCGGCTGCAGTGAGCGACGACGGAGTTGCTTTGCTCCCCTGATGTGCTTGGTTGGCTTGAGCGAGCTGCCTAGTCTGCCAGCAGTCCCAGCCTTGGATCTTGTGTATAGGAAGTGGGTGAGGCAGGGCAGAAGGGTATCACATTATTACATGTGCCTGCCGAGCACCAGATTAATTGCGTGTTCTGGAAGGGTGTGGCATGCGAAAAGTTAATACCAGCCGTCTGAAATGAATAGCCTGAACCATCAATGGTGGGTCTTTGTATCAACCTCAAAAAGGCCATACGTCCAAAGGCAAGGATGTCAGCTGCCTAAGCCAGGGTTTTGGGTCCCTGTAGAACCCCAAAACTGTGTTTCACCGACAAGGCAGTATCTGCCTGAGGTCCCGGACTCCTTTGGAGCTCGTATCGGGGCTGTCTAGGGACAATTTGGTGCTCTGATTCAATTCGTACTATCGTACTGTAAGGGCATTGCTGGGGAGGCGGCGCTCCTGTCGTTTACGGCATCTGTTCGGCTCATTGCGCTAAGAACATACCGTTTCAACATGGCATTGTCTACCACCAAAACACAGCAAGATCAAACGAAATTTGTACTATCGTGATATAAGGGCCTTGATGTGTAGGTTGCGCTCCTGTAGTGTCCACCTATTTCGCTCAGCGCGCTAACTAACCCTGTGCTCAACATGGGACAACATGGGACTCAGTTTGCCACCGTCAGTTGCAGAATGGGACCGAACGGGAAGCCGGCCAAAGACGGATCGTATACATACCAGCACGCATATAATGCGACCAACAGTTGAATCGTATCTTGAAGTACTGTTTAAGGTGTGTTTGGTCGGTTCGACCTAGCAGCCCTTGGCGGTTGCCACACCTTAAATGTTTCTTATGTTATGTTATGAACAGCTCCAAAGACACAGCAGGGGGGCCTCTGAGACAGTCTCTCGGGGGGGGGGGGGGCGGGCGGGTCTGGAGGGCAATTTCAGATTTTTAGGATGGGGTCTTACACTTTCTTTTTGCCCCCCCCTCGCTTGACTGCCCATGTGGTCAATGGCGCTCACTGGCACCTAAAAATCAAGCAGTAATTACCAAGTAGGCAGCTCAAGCGGGACACTAGTCAAGCAATGAGGCAATACCCTACAGAACAGTTGCAAGCAAGCCTGTCCAGAGGCACACTACCTTCCCAATCAGCAGTAGCTGCCACAAGCAGCCAAGAGGCCACAAAACCACTCAAGAGGCCACAAAAGGAAAGGCAATACAAAGTCAATTCAGAACATCGAGTGGTGCTGAATTCCATGAACACATATGCATACTAGCTACACACCTACAGTGGTCACCCTAGCAGCTTCCCCGCGTATCCCTAGCATGCAGGAGTCAGGTCTCAGTGTCCGCTCGCTAGCACACCTAGCAGTGGCCCTTAGTGGAGGTCAATAAAATGCCTGCATTTCTAGTTCCAACATAAATAGCACTCTGCGGGGAGCTCCACAATCTCCACCTGAGCACCATCATCAACCAATTACCAATTACCAAATGGCCCCGTCAAAGCGGGGCGCCGGTGGGGGCAGCGCCACCCACAAGGAGCCAACTTAGGCTCCAACGGCATACTCAATTTCCTGTCCAAGCTCAAACAATGGCTGCCACCAGCCCACCCATCAACATCTACCACTGCAGCTGCTGAGCCACTGCGCTGCAACTGTGCAGCCCTCAGAAAGCCCTCCCTGTTCCCATTGTACAATACCTGCTCAAGGTCCTGTTCGTGTACCCCTCCTATCCCCCGTACCTTGACAGCACCTTGCTTCCATTTCCGAAAGTTGCCCTTGCCAGCCAGCTGAGTAAACCTGTTCAAGGTAACGGGGTTCTCGCCAATATGAGCCTCAATGCAATGGTGGCAGCAATTTGTCCCGCCCTTCACTTTGCCATCAGCAAGGAATGTCAGGCTGGCATAAACCTCCCCATATTGCCCATTGGAAACCACCCAAAGACCCTGCTCATCTACTGGTCGAGCAGACGATGTTTGACTTGTGCCACCTCTGCCACCACTAGGCCTGCTTGTGCTAGTTGCAGCTCCAAGTTGCTGACTCTGTTCGGGTAGTCTATCGGGTGACTGCTGGGCTGATGCCTCTGCAACTGCAGGCTCTGGCGGTGCCTCTGGTACTATCCGTCGCTCTGTCAGTGTCGACCCTGATTGGATTGCAGCCGCTGAGCAGAGCAGCGATAGCCCAGGTGCCTGCCGTCGCTTCGCAAGTTTTGCAAGAACTGCGTGTCTGGCCTTCTTCTGGCTCTTAGAAAGCTGCGGCATCCACTAGACCTGAGCGACAGCAACGAAGTGGTCAGAGATCCCGTTGGGACTTGTACGTCTACCGCATGGCTTCACAATAACGCAAGGCTTTCTTTCAAAAGAGCATCTTGGACACACAAGATCATGCAGGAAACACCCAATTTGATGCATCTGACAGTGCTGACTCCGTCAGACACGCTCCAATGCTGCTTCAATACCTTGTGTGGGTATCATTCCCCTCCCCAGTCAGGCCTCAGCAAGGTGCACTTACCGGCGGTTTATTCAACTCCTGAGGAGAATGTTCCGGAGTGAGGGCTGTTAGATACGTGAATAGCTGCAATTTGAGCCTATATCCAAAGAGCCTTAGGTTTTGAAAGCCTCGCAAGGCGCCAATGTAGAACCTTAATCAGCCTAGCACGCGCTTGCAATCTAAATCGACAGAGGGAGTGCCACACCCATAGCCAACAATTTGGATGGACCCTTGCCTGTCCATGCACCTATGGGGAGCCTGGCTTGGAGTCGTTTAGAGTTTTTTAGAGTTGGGGATCATGCCACCCGCACCCGGGCAGTACGAGTGATGCAGGTACCGGGTGCGCCAGAGAAGTCATACCCTCCAGCTCATTGAAGCATGGAACTGCTTGGTTCTGGGCAACAATCCAAATCATGACTGCGACGGATCTATGCACGGATGCTGATATTAATCAGGACCATCGGTACCGCTCAGTACGCGTGGCTAATGATCAATAGTTGGAGTCTCTAGATACAATGACAGGAAGCAGCAGCTATCCAGCCTACCCTCACCTCAGCTCGCCCCACAGGTCACACATGCACAGGACCTGGCAGATCACAGCACACCGTCACAGAATGCATTAAAGAAACAGAAGCCTTGGTGAGCTGCTGGTAGGGAGTGAGACAAGTGACTTTGCCACAATATGACTGGCTGACAACTTAGAATTCCCAGCGGCTGAGTCAAACACCAAGGAGCCAGTGAATGCTCTATTCTCTAGGGTTTGATTCAGCCGCTGGGTTTTAATCAACCCAGCAGACAAAGACCTGGACTCTCACCGATCCAAACAGTTGACGTTACCAGTCATGTTCATAGCCCACAACCAAATTGATAGATAGCTCTGAAATGCACCGAGTTCAATCAGCTCGGTAACCATCAGCAATACTACAGCTGCTGTAAATGCAGCTAACGCTGTTGCAGTTGCCACCAAGCGGCACAAATAGGAGCCTACTCCATCCTTGCAACCGTGAATAGGCTATCTGCAGCTTAGACACACATCACAGCATATATTGAAGCCGAAGCAGAAGCGATGACATACCTCCACCCAAGTTGTGGCCATTGCATTGCGGGCCACCGCTGTGCTGCGGTTTAACCCAGACCTGCCGCAGGACAGAAATAGCAATGGAAATAGTGCTCATCTTGCTCTTCTGGTCTCTTAACAAACATATCTGCAAGGCTGTGCAGTGGCATCTCTTAACAAACGTATCTGCATTAGCCCCCTCCCAGGCCACACTATGCAGAGTCCCGCAACAGTGTTGTGAGCAATATCACACTGGTAATGTTGATACTGGTATGCAGCATGCACATACATTGTACATTCACTCCACCTGGATCAACTTATCCCGCAGACTTTGACTCGTACCGCCCTCTCTCATCTGACCAGTACTGCTTGTACTGCTGCCAGTGGTTGCCCTGCTGTCCACAGCCAGCCCTGCTGTCACAGCTGCTGCTGCTGCTGACCATGTGCCCTTGGTCCCACGCAAAACCCCGCATGTGCTCGCTGTAGGGCAGGGCTGATCACATCCATCAGGGAGGGTGAAGACGGCTGGGTCTGGGGGGCTGGGGTTGAATGTGTCCACATGGAACGTCTGGAAATCATTGGGGATCTGATCCAACTCCACAGGGGCCTGGAAAGTGGGAAGGTGGCAGCAATTGGGGGAAACGACAGCCAATGTTCAGAGAGTCAATTAGCTGGCTGACAAGTTACCAGGCTTGCATTTCTGATCTCATTGCGCATGATATCTGCAATATCCGCAATTGTACTTAGTTAGTAGTACTTTGGTCCTACCATGGTGTCCGCAAGATGCTAATCAAGCCGATGTCCATCTACTCTGTGTTCAAACTGCACTGACAGTGATTGGCACATGTGAATAAGCCTACACAGCATGCAGATTGATCAAGAGGCTAGCCTTCTTGCACTCTCAAAGTCAAATTCACAGGGATGTGCAGTGGTCTCTCTAAAGAAACTCACAGGATCGAGTTCTCATCCCTGGTGGTGGCTGCAACCTGCTCTATTCCGTGGTGGTTAAGTGGTGGTCTGCTTCCTCCTTCCCAGAGGTAATAAATCATAAACATTTAGGGTTTTAATACCTTTGCCCCTTCCAGAACTCCTTCTCAGAACCCTGACACCCCCTGTCACCAAGCACTATCCCAAGCTTCAAGACTTGTACCAAAATTCAAAAAGCAGACCAATAACTGGCGTCTTACTAGCACTGCTCCTTTCAGCACTGGCTCCCAGCACCCTGGCATCCCTTGTCCACAAGCACTAACCCATGCTCCAAGACCTATACCTACTCGCATCGACAGCACTTCACCTTAGTATACATCCCAGCCTCTCTTGTCTTCATTCAACATTCAAATTAATAAAATCAAGCAAGACCTATACCAATACGCAGATGGAGCTGTGAGAAGCATGGGGCAATCACCTGCACAACATCAGGAGTCGTGTAGTAGTAATTGGGCTGGAGGCCCTTCTTAGACCACTTATAAGCTTCAGTGCCAGCAACAGGTACTAAACCCTGATACTCAGCATCATCTAACCAATGGGGGTCCAGGATGCCACAGCCATGCTCAGCGTTGCAACAGAAGCAGCAGGAGCCCAAGTCGGGGAAGATGAGGTAGCGGTTGCCTCCGGTGATAAGGTGGGTGCATGGCGTGTCTGAGAAAGGGTGGATGCTCTTGCAGTACCTGGACCATGAAGTTGGAGTGAGTGCGTGCCCCTGCTCCCGAGGGCGCAGTCTGAAACTAGAGTAGGGCTACCTGTCGCCTCGACCGTTCTCTCGGTATACAAGCTCCTGGTTTGTCTTCGCGTTATAGTACCAGGTACCTTCTGTTTGCCACTGCCAAAAGACAACCTTCGTGGTTTCATTAAAATCCACGGAGAAGTGGTTATGCCAGTACGGCGTGGGTGTATCGGCTAAGACAGAAATGGCGCATGCCAGAAGCAATGCTCCTATAGCAAGGAGGTTCTCCATGGTAATTTAAGCAGGCCTCGCGTCGACTGTGAGAAGAGATCAGGTGGCAGTGACTAGTGGGCCTTCCATGAAGCTCACCTGCTGTGCAAGCATGTAGGCGTGGACATCTTGTCGTTTCACATGACTGCGAGTATGGCAACTTTGTGTTGCAAAGATTCCCTATCTCACGTGACTAGTACCGCCTGCTGTAGTGCTGTCGAAAGTGTGAGGGGTGCTTGCGACTGTGAAGAGCCGGGTACGTTATCCCTATCAAATGGCGACTGCTTCAAGAAGTACTGAAAATGTGCACAGCACAGCACTATGCACTGGCAAATCACCACTCGCTGGTGAGACTCGATCGTGGAAGTTCAAGTGTGAACCGACCTTGCTTTTCCCCGTGGTGTGAAAGCATGGTCAGTCTATTCATGCAGGCAATGGATGCTACAGCCACTTGAGATGCTGCTGAGGCAAAAGCACGCAGACCTTCCGAGCGCACTGACACCATCGGGTGGACCAGCACAGAGTTTAAGGTGTGGCGACCGCGAGAGGGCTGACAAGATGCTGCCCCCGAAGGCAAGCACTCGCCAAGTGCATATTGTGATCATCACGTCGTAGCGGATAAGCTCCGCCCTGGGCACGAGCAGAAGTTACAGCCAGCTTAGGTGACAGCCAGCCTAGCACATCACAGCCACTTCACTACATGCAGCAAGCTTACAGCACGGCAAGCTTACATTACAGCCAGCACCATCTGCTCTGGGTATGCCGTTGGCACACATTACATATATTCACAGGTCGCTCTGCAATCTGGTGGCATGTACATGCTCCCTTGAGGCAGCCACAGCACAGCAACATCGCAGCAGCATCTGGGCATGGGTAGCATTCCATGTACTAGTAACGGCTGGGGCAAGAGGCTGTGTAAAATTCATGTATCCGCTTCAACCCAGTCAAGCATTCATCGAGTTTCTTGTCCAAACAAGGTTTTGGAGGCAGTCTGGGGGCAACCCCGCACGAGTTATGGTATGGCAACTGCGCACTGGCAACATATCAAGGATAGTAACGGCAGGGCTCTTGTGCAGCACTTTTTGAAATACCTGGTCGCATTCTTAAACATTACTGTGGAGGCGTTGAAAGACATATTGCTGTCTGCGAGTCAGAGCCTTACATCAGATGCAGTTATGTGGTTTATGAAGGAGCGACACATACTAGAGTGGCTGCTGTTTCTGTATTCTGCTACACAGCAGGGTTTACTCAAGAGTGGCCCCTTAGTCAATCATATCAGACTGGTGATGCACTTGGAAGGTTTTGCTAGCACCCGCTCTGTCAGAAAGCACAACAGGTGCACCTTGATGAAGTTTTGTCCGAATGCACACATGAACTTGTGCTGGCAATGACAACAAAAGTCAGTTTCAAAGGCCCCTTTGGCCACCCCGGTGGCCACCCCGGTGGCAGCAACTTCCCGCACAGAAGTCACAACAACAAACAAAGACACTTGCACACAACTCACTGAACACATGGGGGGTAGTCTAGCATACAAGTATGCACCAGGACTAGTACTAAACAGCCAGCACATCACAAATTGCACGACGCAAAATGTCATGTGTTCGGCATCATTCATAATGACGATCCTTCATTCAAGCGGCTGTTAGAGAGATGACATGATGCCAAGAATATAATCTATCTGGCACAACATACATCAAGTTCCAACCAAGTAAGCATCCCCATTCTGTCCCCTCAGGCAGTGCTGCTGCTTGCAGCTGCCTGAAACATGCATGGCACAACAACCTCCACATACACCATTCACAAGATGGAGCTAAAACATGGCACAACATCCTTACCGTGCTGTTGGCACCCTTATCAGTGGTCCGAGGGCTGAGGTGTGGCCCCACACCGCAGCTTTGAATCCTGAGCCTTTAAGGCCTCGGAGCCAGCGGCATGCAGCTTAGTGGTACCAGATACAACACTGCCATTGGATCCCATATGTTAAATCACAAATCTTGTAAGACGGGCGCCTAAGGGACCAAGAGTGACACAGCAGACTTGGCAGAGGTAGGGAGGGGTGGAGGTGGGGGGGGCGGCGGCTGTGGTGGTCCTGTGGAGTTGCCTAAGCCGCAGCATCTCGATGCTTACTACGAGTAGCTCTGCAAGGGGGCCCCTTGCAGGAGGTTCGGTGTAAGGTCGGTCCCTTTCATACGAGGGGAGTGGCACAGTCTGCATCCTTGTGGTTCGAGCTAGCAAGTTGGCTGGGTCCATCTTCACACCCATTAACGTCCGAGGTGTTGCGTTTCGAGCTGATACATTCATAAGGGCCCACAGTCCTTCTGGTGACATGCCGGGTGACCTCTGTACTGCCATTTCCACGCAACCACAGCATCATCTGAATGGTGCCCATTTTAAACGCCCGCACGTACGTAGAATAACACTTGTACACGAGGAAGTCATCTAACCTTAAGACCGCGTGTATTCTGACCTTATCTATCTGAAACGGGCTCGCTCCTTGACCGAGATCCAGCTGCTGCCACGACCGGTGTTAAGTAGCTCACTCCGACAGCTATCAGCCACACTTGTGCTTTCAACCTGAACTATGGCATTTAATAATGTGCCCAAGCGGCCTCTTGGAAGCCAAGGACTCGTCACTTCAGCACAGGGGCTGGGATGCATGGGTGAGCAATGAATAAGAAGCAGCCCTTTCATGATGGCTGGGCATGCAATCTCCTCCAAGCGACCCTGACCGTGTCTCCGCACCTATAACGGTTTGTGCTATAAGGATCATATGTGTCTTAGGGATGTCGGCGTTCTACGGGCCTACGCCTGGCGAGCAAGAGGCCCTCAGAGTAATCCATCGAGCGCTGGAGCTTGGAGTGACTCTTCTGGACACGTCGGATATGTACGGACCCTTCACAAATGAGGAGCTTGTAGGTGCGTTAGACTAGCTGCATTTGACGCGCTAGAAGTCTTCTAGGAAAAGTTTGTCAACAGCATATATCCAGTAGTCCGCTGGGAGGTTTTTGCCAAACGAGATTTTGGACCACGGCCTTTTTGGTCATTCTGCGCCAAGGAATCGTCATTTATTTCTTCTGCATTCTTGACTAGCCCTACAAGCTCGTGCCACACATCCTCAGCAGGGCGTGTTCACCAACTGTACCTTTGTATAAGTCATTAATGCGTTACCTAAAGTCTTCACTCGACAGGAGAAACCAGCCTCTTACAGCTACACATGGCCACCTCGCAGCCCCTAAACTGGCTATACTTGCTAGTGTTCCACAAATGCCCAGGTGTTTTTTTGAATGTTAAGTGTAAGACGAAGCATGTAAGTGTATACTCTCTGGATCAAACAGCAACACTCCTACTTCCGGCAATCTCAACCTCTTGGAGGCATAAATGCAACACACTATCAGCACTGAAATCCATAAACCTATGTGGTGGTAGTACCAGGCTGGTGAATTCTGTCTCAGCATCCTCAAAACATACCATTGCACAATAGGTCAAATTGCTGCCCTTCTCTCCGGCAGGCAAGGCCATCCAAGGCAAGCGTGAGCAGTACACCATCGCCACCAAGTGTGGCATTGTCTTCAAAGAAGGTGGCATGGGATATGATGGGAGCAGGCAGCATGTGCGTGAGGCATGTGAGGCCTCATTGAAGCGCCTGGGCATTGAGTGCATTGACCTCTACTACCTACACAGGGTGGACCCGAATACCCCAGTCACAGAGACATTTGCTGAGATGAAGGTGGGCAGGGGGGGGTGAGGGGTTAGGGTTTAGGATTAGTAAGTGGGGGGGTGGGGCATGGCTAACATCTCTTGTCACATAATTTTTTGCTGAAACGAAGGTGGGCATGGGGTAGTGGCAAGATTTTGGTAGTGGGGAGG
>OY744507.1:7411149-7435009 GCA_963556185.1 Pseudopediastrum boryanum
CTTCAACCACGCTTCCTTCTCTCAGGCATCTCTTGAGGGCTGCTACGTTCGTTGGCTCACAAGGCTTTGTACGTTCTATGTGTTGCGTGCCTGCCGGCTTGCATGCGAGGTCAGCCACTTGGCATAAAGCAGCTTCTCTTATGATCTTGGTAGGACAGCAAAGCACTGATACGAATTCATGGGCTACATGCGTTGTACGTGAGGGTGCGCAGCTTGCAAGAGCTCTAGATGGCCTGCGCTACGATCATATCCGATTTCATCCAACTGTAAACTGCAGAGGAACCGTCGTCGAGGCTTTTCTGATTACTCACTAGTGCCATGGTATCCCCATCCTCCGGCTGCACAGGCCCTCCTTCTGAACGAAGTCGGGCGGAATCAAGGCTGGCTGGGCGACGGCATGCAAGTTACCAACTGCCTGTGCTCAGAGATAAAAGTCCGTAAGATGTGTCCTCCATGCGCCCACTTCTATGATGACTGTAAAGATTGTCTGAATACGAAAATTTTTGGTGAAAAGTCAATCAATCAATCAAAAGCGCAAGACCAGCAATGCCAATGGCCAAACAAACCTAGGCCACAAACACAAGGCTCCTGATCACAATCACGAAGCCACACAACCGATGGTGGATTTACCACACACAAGCTGAGGCTAGATGCAACGGCGTGCACACCAAGGGGAAACAAACACCACCACTAAAACCCAAAACCTGCTCCACTTCCATCATACATGGGTGGCGGGGAGGCAGCAGGATCAAGCACCACCCTAGTAGGGGCTGGAGGTGGCTCCCACCACCTAGGTACTGGTGAACCACCAGCCTCCCAACCACTGAAAGGCACCACATAGCGCTCCACATGCTTATCAATAGCTTGCTTAGTGCGCCTTCTACACCTCACTAAACGTTGGCTTTCCCAAGGGTGCGTAAGATCCCACAACCTCTTCCTCCAAGCACTCTTAATCTGACATGAAGCCTCCCAACTCCCCTCATCTTGACCAAGCACCTTCAGATCAGCACACACGCATTTCTCCCAGGTATGGCGAGGCCTACCCACTGGCCTCGTTATGTCACCATGTAATGAAGAGAACAACGCAATATGCGGCAACCTGCCCTCCTCCATGCGGCCCACATGCCCCAGCCACCTCAGCCTATTTGCTGTGATGTATGCTGACAAGGTGGCTACCCCACATGATTTCCTGATATGCTCATTGGTGTGCCGATCTGACAGCCTGACCCCCAGGATGCTCCTAAGGCAGCTAGAGTGCACCCGCTCAAGCTTTTGCGATTGCACTTTGGTCAGGGACCAACACTCACTCCCGAACAGCAGAATTGGCAACACATATGCCTTATAACACTTCACCTTCGTAGCCAATGACAGATGCTTGGTACCCCACATCTTTTCAAACTGCTTAAACCTCCCCACAGCCTTGCCTCTCCTGATATTCAACTCCACATCCAACCTGCCATCAGTCACAAGCACACTTCCCAAGTACTTGAACTGTGACACCTCTTTTACCACACCCTCACTGATAACCACCTCTGGTCCTTGCTGCACTGGCACATCCCCCTCCTTCCAATCCTTGTCAATATAAGTATATAAGTATATAAGTATATAAGTATTAGTATATAAGTATTAGTGCATAATGCCCGAGGACCTTCCCGACATGAGAATGTTTGTTTTCTGCCTGGTTGCCAATGCAGGTGGTTGGTGATCGCTATGATAACATGAGCACAACCAGCTACCATTACTACAAGGCAGCGGCATGAAGGCGTGGAACACTATATCAAGATGGTATGAGGGACTGAAGGCGTTAGGGTTCCAGATGTTGTCAGGAAGTGAAGGGTTAATAGGGTTTTGGATTGTTGGTATGAGGGAGTGAAGGCATTCGAGTTGATGTTATTGGGAAGTGAAGGGTTTAGCAGGGAGTTCGGGTTGATGGTATGAGGGAGTGAAGGATTTAGGGGTTAGAGTTTGGTTGATGGTTTGAGGGAGTGACGGGTGTGGGGTCTAGGGTGGATGGTTTGAGATAGTAGCGACAAGTTAAGGGTCTAGGGTTGCTGTATGGTACGAAGGAGTGATGGGTTTCGGGTTGCTCCCAGATTACCAACTAGCCATGGGAGCTACTGAAGGCTCATAGGGTTGATCCACTTATTAACTAACTGTATGCAAGGAAGCCACTTGAACCGGTACAGCTGGAGGGATGGCCCGTAATGGTGAGTGTCCACCCTCTCCCTGATGTCATACGCTTGCAGGCGACTCGGACGTTCCACCAATACTGCTCGCATCCCTGTGAGCCATAATGCCCGACTCAGCACCCTCAGCTGATGAGCGAATCCCACAACCCCATTCTATCCCTGTATAGCTCTGTTGCCAACGATGAGTTACCATCCAGACCAGAAGCTCCGCCAAAGCACCTTAGCCCAGCTTAGCCCACTGTAGATCAAAGAATACACGGCAGAAATAAACTACCTTGTTGCATTCGGATTGCTAGGATTACAAGCCACACACATAACACTCTCGATCCACAAAACAAGCTGAACTAATGACGATCAGATGTATTCCGCCGCATACTCTCCAAAAAAGCCTCCATTTTCTCCGAACCCCCAGCCCCCTTCCGCTGCTCCTCCTCCAATTCAGGCCACACATCTTCCAGTAGCCATGACAATCCAACTTCCTCACAATCCCTCCAACGAAACTTCCTCACTAACGCATCAACAAGCTGCCCCATAACAACATCAAATGACACTTCAGGAACGTTCCCTGAGAGCCTTCCGTCTTTAGGCTGGTCCTGCACTCCTGCAAAGTCAGAACTGCTGCCAACAGCAGGGAATCCTGATGCTGTAGCAGTTCCATTCCCTCCACACCCATCACTGCTAGTATCACTGTCCACAGCTTCAGCAAATCTGCCATCTTCGACCCTTAACAAACCTACTGCATTTTTTAAGCAAAGCTCATCTGCTGCTGATGCTAAACCCTTCCTGCCAGTGCTAAACCCTTCCTCCCCATTACTCCTGCTCCAAAACAAGTCAACGTTCCTCCCACTGCCCCTCCCACTGCTACTGCTTGATGATTCTCTACCACCACCATCCTTTCCCACACCCCGGTCCATCCATTTTCTGCCCAGACCAGACCCAGCGCTCCCTCCGAGCTCCTTGGCAATGGATGTAACCTCCTTATCAGGTGTTCCACAAGGGATGATGTGAGAGTACCATGTCAAGTCTGTGTTCACATTGAGAGCTACACCATGGCTGCTGATGCCGTGGGTAATTCTGACCCCAACAGCACCTATCTTGCGCTCACCAACCCAGACCCCCGTTTTACCAGGGACCCGCCCACGTGCCTGTAGCAGCAGTAGCAGCAAAATTCACCACATTACGAAAGGTAAATAACAATTCATACATTTGTAGCCTTGATGGCAGCGGTATATTGAAAGTTCATATACCCCGTATATCCGTATTATACCCGTATATCCGTATATATACTGTATCCGTATCCGTATATTGCAGTGCCCGTTTCTGGATCTGGCTACCTGAGACCTCAGCATGTATTTTTCATGCCAGATTTACATCATAGTTGCCTTAGATGTCCTGATAGCACCAATCAGCTGCAGTATGGTGTCTCTCGCCCTGCATCAGCATCGCTTTGAAGCAGGAAGCAGGACAGCAGAGAGCCAACTGCAGGTACAGAGCCTGTACTTGCTGGCTTCTTGGTTGTTTATGCTGAAGTACATGCCAAACGATCAAACAGGCAAGCAGAAGTGTCAAACCACAACAAGCTCAAAGCAAAAGCACTCAAACATGAGCCTTGTACCAGTACTGTGCCTCACTGTATAACGGCTGCACGCCCGTGCTCACTGTACCACCACCGTTAGTACCAGTTAACACCAACTGCTGCTGCAGTGCTGCCTTGCTGTGCTGTACTGCTCAGTCATGCCTGCATGAGCTGCTCACTATGCTCTCCTCTGTTTCTGTCTCCTTACCATTCGTTATTTCTAATTGGTATGTTGTACAACTCATCCTGCACTGCCTGCCCACGTCACCAGCAGCTGTGACTAGTGAGTGAGCGTCACCTGGCTTCAAGGCGTCCATGTACTCTTCACACTGGCTGCCCTCTACCCAACGCGAGCTGTGTTTGTTTAAGGGAATGCATGCATGCACGATTTGCTGTCAAGCTACAGCGTTAAGACCGACGAGCGGGTGCCGATCGTCGACTCAGACGAGCGAGCACGTGCCGGCCCGGTGCAAATGCATGCTCACGGACAGTGGTCATTGAGCATTGGTGGCTATCCAGCTGCAAAACCTTTGAACATTTAGGTATTTCTTCTTTATGCTTTACGAAGGACTGAAATACGCCGTATAGTGGCCGTATATTGACCGTATCCTCCAAACCGTATAATACGGCCATTTTTAGGGTCCGATACGGATACGCCGTATAATACGGTATATATACGATACGGTATCCATACGTTGGATACGGCCCAACAACCCTATACATTTGGTGATATGCCATAGCAGAAAGTGCAAAAAGCAGCGATGACAACATCCGCATATATTCTCAGGACCAGTCATCTTAGTATTAAGGTTCCATAGGTTGAAATGAATCACCAGGGAAAGCGCCATAGGGCCCTGCACGTCAAAAAATGTCACAAAAACAGCAGGTGGAACGATAGACCGAATGCATACTTGTGATGCAGCCTTTGTGAGAAGTACAGTGTCATGCATGCAGCGTTGCATGCAGCTTTGAATAAGCACATGGTCATGGAAGCTAGTGCATAGCCTACACAAAGCCACCTCCCTGCAGCAGAAATGCATCAACATTTTACTGCGCTGGGATTAGTGGAGCTGCAGTTATTACACTTCATGATATGCCATAGCGAAAAGTACCATAGGCCCCGCACCTCAAGCTGTCATGAAGTACAGCGAGCTGCAGTTAGTAAGCTGCCATTACTAGACTGTGTTGAAAGCCCAGCTGGCAGCAGTAGGGGCCGCCATGACTGTTTGTTAAACCCTCACCTGCAAGCCATAGCAGCCACATGTTGCTACCATGGCATCTTCCAAGCCCTCCACATAAGCCCTAGCTCCCACCCTCAGGCTCCGAAGGTCAGCTATGGGGTATGCAACGAGCTGTCCTGGGCCATGGAAGGTGGTCTCGCCCCCTCTAGGGATGTTGTGCACTTCTGCTCCTAAGTCCTTCAGGTGCTGCGGAAATAGTACGTGCGGAAATAGTTACAACCAGAAAGAGCTTATGGCATGGTGCTGCGGCATGTTTGCTGCGGTTAGAAAAACTGACCTGAACGTCGACTAGCACGTCTGCCAAGCTGCCTCGTTTGCCGATCGTGTACACAGGGAGGTGCTGCAAGCCACAGATGCACTCAGCCCATGAAGATAGCGTGATAGTAGATGCTCAGAAAGGCTGCACCTGACAGAGAAGCAAGGTGTCTGGGATAGAACCAGCTTTACGTGCGCTGACGAGCAGGTCTTGGAGCTGCAAGGTGGCTGAGTACGGCAGCGGTAGAGAGGTCAAGTTGCAAATGCGTAGGATCTTTGAGGCAAAGTTGGCATTGCACATGTCAGGGCTGCTTCTTTGCAGTCATAGGACTCGTCAGGTTTGCCCCCAGTCAGTGGTCATTCAGCAAGGACTGCTACAACGGCTTAGCTGGCGCTTGCCGTCTGCGGTGCAGCCCCTGGCGTGTATCCTTGAGTCGATCACATTGGGTCGATAACCATACCCTAGGTGCCCGTAAACAGACTAGAGCAGATTGGCTGGTGACTCCTGTACTGCAAGGAGCCGGTACAGCAGTCACCAGTCTCTAAAGAAGTCATTCGAGCGTTGCATGGCAAACATAAGTCTCCATGAGCAGAACGTTGTAACCAGGCAACGACCGCGCTTGTCAGATTCCCTCTCAACAGCTAAGCTGCGTATACAGCAGCACTTGGATCGTTCTGCCGTAGTATCGCAGGGCTTCTGGCTTCAGGAAAACAACCCTGGCTTAACAACTCAAACACCCAACACAAACCCCATCACCTCACACTGTTGCCGCAACATCAGCTTCACTCCCCGAACCCCTATCAGCAAATTCATGCTCGTTATACGCAGACATGAACAGGTCCCTGCACGGCACCCGCGCCCTCAGCTTCATACACGCCAAGAAAGCCCCGCTCAGCTTCCTGTGCAAGCTGTACGATTCCTCCGGCGGCGGCGTGAGCCTGTGCTTCAGCATCACAGCCCCCAGCTCCGCCACCCTGGGTGTGAGTCCACTGTGCGAGCCGAAGTCATAGAGCCCCTTCGTGGAGAATGGGAGGCCCACGACAAAGCCAGCTTCTGAGTGGGCCTCCAGCATCACCTCACTCTCATCTCCTGGAAAACATCACAGCAGCAGCAGCAGGAACAGCGGGAAGGGGTGTAAGGTGTTGGTATTACATTCCATGGTATGCCATAGCAAACAGTGCCATAGGCCCTGCAGCTCACGCCATGTGGGGTAGGGTAACTCGCAGATTGGGTACAGGCAATCAAAACAGGGTAGAGTGATGCGACAAAAAGCAGGGTCTGTCATACAGTGCTGGACGCAAAAAATGCAGGGTACAGAGAAGAAAGAATATTGCGACCACCACCCCAAACCTAGATCTTGTTCTGTGAACTAATCGACGTCCTTAAAAGGCTGGCAGGTGTGCTGAAAGGCTGAATAGGCTGCTGCTGAGAAAAAGCTGACGCCCAATGGTAAGGTAACTGCCAACTTCCATCCGGTGCACAATCAGATCCCCTGAGATACCCAGTAATTAAAGCAATATTTAAATTAGGGCACTGTGCCCAATTTTGCAAGGCACAGTAAAAAGCTCGACCTGTCAAGAACCCCAGCTTCCTTGACATTTCAAATCCCCCCCCCCAGGTCTGGTTTTCCACCTTCCTTTTCACCTTCCGCTTTCCTCTCTGTCCTTCTCTGCCTTCGCCCTCTCCTCGTCTACCGCCCTCCCTCCTTTCCTACCCAACCCTCTGCTTACCCGCCGCCCCCTCCCCCCCTTTCCGCCTTCTCCCCCGCCCCCACCCTAAACTCTAACCCCGCACAGTAAGCAGCTCACCTGTCAAGAACCCCAGCTTCCAAAACACCTAAACCCTAACCTGTCAGAAACACCTGAAGCCCTAAAACCCAAGCAGCTCACCAGTCAAGAACCCCAGCTTCCTTGACATGTCAATCACGGTCTGCCGCTCCCTCTCTGCACATGCATGCACCATCCGCAGGTAGTTGTCCACAAAGGCATGCGGGTACTCCTTGGCTGCCCCGAAATCAATGAGGTTCAGCACCCCGGTGTTGGCATCATACAGGAAGTTGCCCCAGTTAGGATCTGTCTGCATGAAGCGCCACTGGAAGAGCTCCCGGAGGGTCAGGCCCAGCAGCTGGTTCCCTACGGCATCTCTCGTCTCTTGGGATAGGGCTGCTACCTGTTGCAAGTAACAGAAAAAAACCTTTTGGTTCGATTGACCAAGACAGCCGTCCGCTATAAATCTGTTTGAAATGCTTTTTGCCAACGTTACCAGCTTCCCTACGGCATCTCGGGTCTCTTGGGAGAGGGCTGCTACCTGTCACGGAGGAAACATGTTAACAAATACATGTTTCGACATAAACCAGCTATACTTGACATCAGAGTGACAGGCTCGACGAGACAAGAGGCTAGTCCCCTTTCCCACTCTGTCTTTTCCTTCTAGGAGACAAAGGAGTCCACTATAGAAACCTTTCACATTGGTTACACTGTCAGGCCCAGCAGCTGGTTGCCCACAGCATCTCGGGTCTCTTGGGAAAGGGCTGCCACCTGCCATCGAGGAAGCAGAAAAACATGTTAAAAATCTCCTGAAAAAATAAAACAAGAAAAACACAAAAAAGAATAAAAATAAAAAAACAAAAAAACAAAAGGAACTTCTCCTCTGCACACTGAGAGCTTTTCCAGAGAAAAAGCGATGTGGCCGATGCAGTTCTGGTGTTGGGTACATGGCAGACATTACTGTGCCGGCCCATCTCAGCCTTCATTGGCCCTTTTGCGATGCTCTCTTAGGCTAGTTGGTAATATGATGATCTGGCCATCACCTATACAACTCGGACTCTGGCATGCGACTCCCTACGCATGACCATGCCAGTCAGTCTCCATACTTATTCTGCCCCAAACATTTTCGACTCCTAAACCACCAATCAGATTCCCCAGTGTGTGAGACACAATTTGACCGTATCTTGAAGTTGCTGTCATTCCAGGACCAAGGTTCAAAAATCTAGTTTTAGAACAGATAGGACTTTATAACAACCCCTCCCAGACCTTTCAACCCTGCCGCCACCCAACCCCTCCCCTCCTCCCTTGCCGCAAAACAGACCCCAGCCTTCAACCCTCCCGCAAATGGGTTGAACACCCACCTTCCCAATCGTCAACCCAGTCATCTATTTGCTAATCATTACAATTTAGGGCTACCTTTACCCTCTCAACCCTTAACCCTAACACCTACCTTATCAATTGTCACCCCAGTCACCCACTCGCTGGTCATCACCGCTTGAGAACATAGCTCCGGAACCACCCCCGGCACGTGAAAGTGCTGCAGCAGCTTCGGCTCAATTTCCACCAGGTCCTTAAACCGCTGCTGGGCGGCTGCTTCGTATGTGTAATCACATTCCAGCGCCAATTCCCTCTTTGCAACTTTGACGGCAGACTCTACGAACAATCCCCTGGGTAGAATGTTTGCCAGGCTGATGAGACGCATCAGATTGTCTACGTCTGATTCAATGGAACGGGCAACACCTGCGAATAGCGATGGTGCAAGTGTGGGTTAGGGTTTAAGGTCAGGGTTTATGATTACATTTCATGACGTGCCATAGCAAAAAGTGCCATAGGCCCCGCACCTCAAGCCGTTATATGGTCAAGTTTTAGGGTTGCAAGTTTAGAGGGTTGGTCTTTAGGGTTTAGCGCGACACCTGCAGCAGGACTCAATCACTATCATATGGTTCTTACAAGCAATGTTTGCTAGGCTGATGAGACGCATCAGATTGTCTACGTCTGATTCAATGGAGCGGGCAACACCTGCAATAAGGCAGTGTGGTGTGGGTTAGGGACTAGGGTTTATGTCTTACGGTTTTAGGGTTCAAGCAACACCTGCAGTAGCAGCAGCAGGAGTAGTACTATGATATAAATATTAAACTACGTGATATGCCATGAGAAAAGACTCGTGGAACAGTGCAAAGCATATATCTGATTCAATGGACCAAGCAACACCTGCACTAACAGCAGCAGCAGCAGCATCTTTGAATGAGATAAATCACTGCACAGCCCTAGGACCATGCAGCACCCGCCGTTTCTCTCCATCTAGTACTGTCACATAACTTTTGGAGTCTTAAAATGCCTTAGGAAATGATCCATAACGCCACACTCAAAGCAGAGCAGAAAACAGTAGGAGAACAGAAGGGCAGAAAAGTAGCAGTAGGGAAACAACAGTAGCAGAAACAGCAGGGCAGTCTGCTGCAAAGACAAAACGCCAAGCAATTAGAGCTCTGTGTGAGACACTGCACTTGCTTTTGCAGCGTAAGCGGACTAGAGATGCATGTCTACGGATGCCAGGACACTACTAGCAAACTCTGCTAAACCAAGCCCTATTGGCTATTCTGCAACTCCATTTGATATCATCAAGTGTAAGAATGGAAGGAAGGCTGATTACATAATGGATTCCAGCTGCTTAGCTCCATCTAATACACCTCCAGTTCCTCAAAGTGTCTCCCCCTTCCTGCCCACTGGGTCATACTGGGTCATACTACGGTACCCTCCTTTGCCTCCCGCTGCACACCAGCAACGTTGCTCGCTACCCCCTTCTCTAAACCCTAAACTATCCCCTCCTACCAGGATATTGGACCTCCCCCCCCCCCCAAATCGTCCCTAGCTTACCCCCCCCCCCCTCCCCTCGCGCCGGCCTCCTAGTCGTTACTATTCTCTCCCCCCCACCCCTCCCCACCCCCCTTCCCAAGTTCCTACCAGGGTAGTGAACATTCATTGCCACATATCATGGAATGTAATAACAACACTGCTCCTCCCACCTCCACCCCACCCCACCCAACGGGCTATTGCTAGCTACCCCCCTCCCTACGCCCTAACCCCTCCCTCCCTACCAGGGTACTGGACCTACCCCCTCCCCCCCAGGGCGTCGGTGGCTACCCCCCCCCCCCAAGTTGTTTCTATATTACCCCCCCCCATTTCCTATCAGGGTATTGAACCTTCATTGCCACATGTCTTCCATCCTACCCCCCTTCCCCCTTGCGCCCCCCTCCGAGCCATTTCCATTTACCCCCCCCCCCCCCCCACCCAATTCCCTACCTGGGTACTGGACCTTCATTGCCACCTGCCTTCCATCCCACAACCTGGCTGAATGCACTTGACCTATACTAGCAGCCGCCTTAGGCTCCCAGTCAAACTCCGCCACTTGTTTGACCCAGTCAACCCCCAGTTGACTGGTCAACTGCTTCTCCAACTGCCAGCGAGGCATGACATCAGCACCCGCCCTCACACGCTCCAGCGCTGACTGGATCTCAGGGGGCAGTACGGTCTCATCTTGTATGGAGAGCATCTGACCGATCTTTAGGGCCGCACCACGCATGCGGCAAAGGGCGTTGGCCAGGCGCTCCGCATTGGACTGCATGGCAAGATTAGGGTTTAGGGTTTAGTGTTTGGGGTCTGGGGTTTAGGGTTTAGACACCACATCGTCCCACTGCACATACCACAGTATTAGATAAAGCACAGCAGCATTAAAATGCACGGTAACAGCCATTACACAGCCATAAGTTGCAGACAAGGGTTAGCAAAAGCAGAAACAAGCAGAAAGGGACTCCTCTGCTATGGCATATTACAAAATGCAATCACACAGAAAAAGTAAACCCACTTGAGTTAGGAGGTAATACAATTACGAAGTGAGGTGTATCTTTGACCACCGTCCTCAGTTGTAGGTGTTCTGTTCCACCTTGCTGTTTTTGTGACAGCTTGAGGTGCGGGGCCTATGCCACTTTTTGCTATGGCATATCATGAAATGTAATAATGATAGGTGTCCTCACTTGTGTTATGAAGTTGCTGTAAACTGCTGGGCTGCTGCTGCTGCCTGATGTTGAAGGAGCTCCTGGCTGCTGTTGTTGTGATGGGATGGAGCTCTGCCCAAAAGCACTCATCACATTGTCCTTCAGAGTGCCAAGGACCAAACTTGCACCCATACCAGCAAAACCCAAAGCTCTCCCGAGCTGAGTGGAGGGGACCCTGGAGAAAAGACAGAGACCCAGCGGCACATCGGGGTCGTGAGTAATCAGTACATATTGTTATTGTATTTCATGATAGGCCATAGCAATAAGTGCCATAGGCCCCGCACCTCAAGCTGTCACAAAGAACAGCGAGGTGGAACAGAATACGGGTAAACTTCGACATGTATGACAATATATGCCTAAACATAACAGACAACGGGAGGATCCTTGGGGCATTATGCATTACTCAACACATGACAGGCAACGCTTGTTGCAGATGTGAACGACTGTTACACGAGGCATCAGAATCAGAGCACGTGTGTATGGTTGGGCAGGCGAATATGCACATACACACATGCTATAACATATTCATAGCTTTTATAGGGGACCCTGAAGAAAGGACAGATGCTAGAAGGTCAGCGGACTCGTGCAATGGGTCCACACAACTCAAGCACAGCAACTCATGCTCATTGCAGCTCTATTATACAATTACGTCCTCCCTCCAGCCGCAAAGAATGTGTGTTTGATGCAAACTATCATTGGACAAATTGTAATGTTACGATTTTTACAAATGACGTGACAAGGAATCGAACCTGAGTCCGTCCCTTGACAGCCAGGTTTGTTAACTGCACAGCTTGAGCTATACGAAGGCATGACATAAACCATACAATAAGCATACAAGTAAATGCTGTAATAGTGATCAGCACTTTTCAGTAAACTGTTGACCTACCTCCGCTCTCGCATAACTTTCTGGGGTTGCGCAGCCATTGGTGCTGATGCCCCACCAGTAGAAGTAGCAGCAGCAGCACCAGCAGCACCAGCAGCAGCAGGGACGCCTCTGTCCTGCTCAGCCTGAACTAGTACGTCGTCGGCTGCTGAGGGCCAAGACCCAATAACCTCTGAAACCTGCTGCTGCTGCTGTTGTGGCAAGCGCTCCTGCTGCTGCTGCTGTTGATCTTGCTGCTGCTGCTGCTCAACAGTCTCCACTGCTCCTGCTGCTGCATGTGCACCAGCTATTATTGAGGTCTGCTGCTCCTCCTGTTGCTGCTGTCGCTGCTTGTGATCCTGCTTCGATGCCTGCTGATCCACTCCCTGTGTGGACACTGCTGCTGCTGCTGCTGTTGTTGGATGTGGGGATACCGTTGATGGCGTTGGCTGCTGATGCACTCCTCCTGCTGCTGCTGCTGCTGGTGGCGGGATATTGGCCCTGAAGGGTGAATCAAATGCTCCTGATGCTGCTGCTTCTGTGGGAGAAGCGGCAGCCACAACTTCTCTTGACGAACCTGCCCTCACATCCACACTACTGCTGCTGCTAGTTGACATGCTACTACTGCTGCTGCTGCTGCTGTTGCTGCTGACTGCCGTCATATCAGCAATTGTGCCTTCTACAGATCCCTGGCTCATCTCTTTTGCAGCCACAGCCCATGCTTCTGCTGGCAAGTCAAGCAACGACGGCGGCTGTAGTGACTCTAGTGACACCACTGCTGGTGACACTGGTGACACCGGTGACTCCACCATCGGGGCAGCAGGTCTTAAACTGCTGGCATTAGTAGGGGAGATGAGTCCAATTGAGGAGAGGGGCGCCTCCTGCATTAGCATGGCTGCTGTTTGAGGGTATATGTACTGAATGTAAGGGTTGGAGAGTCCAGACATGGAAGAAGATCCGGCAGCTGCTGCTGCTGCTCGTGGTGAGCCCCATGCTGCCGCTGATGGTGACGTAGTTGCATGGAAAGGAGATGGGTTAAGATCATCAGGAGCTTGGCGAGCTCTCAAGGCATGTGCTGACATCAGGTCTGCTGTAGCTGTCAAGGCGGCTTGGTACTGTGCTGCTCCAGCTCTACGCAATGTAGGACTGCGAGTGTAGAGGAAACGGAGCATCCTCAGCACTCGCTAAGCAAGCATTCCGCATTTTTACAACGTGAGGGCTCAAACACAGTGTATTGCCCATTGTGCAAATGGTCCTTGAGGAGCCCTCAGTGCAATGAATTAGGCCAGATCCATGTGCTGCACTACCATAGTGTTCTCCGTATCACAAAGAAGCATACACTGGAAATCTCTGCTGTTAGCCACTGTATGCCCAGCTGCCACTGCTGGTGTTACAGGCGCCTGCACCTGCTCATTGGCCCAAGCGGTTGAACCTTCCCTTTGAGTCGCGTTACACCGGGAAACGTAACTTAACCAGGTATAACCATACCTGTCAGCTGCAACGCGAGCCAAGACCAGCGCAACTCCACGCAGTACTCTGGCCCCATCATCCAGATGGCGAGGGGTCAACCATGAAGCCATGGTGCTCCTAGGTCAGTCAAGAAAAGCCACTAACTGTCTATATTCGAGTAGGCAATCCACAAGGAAGCTAAAGCTTCTTGGCCATTTGCAGAACGGTGGGTGTGTTCACCGCAGCGCATGGCAGCCTGGACGGACACGCATGACATAGGATTAGCCGAACGCGTACACAAAACCAGTGATTGCATGGCAGAATAGTGCTGGTCATTGGGTAATGATGTCCTGTGCTCTCACTGCTGAGAATGGGCGCACCACCACACACTCAACAACGGAGCGTGCACCGCAAGTCCAGTATTGATTGACCTTGGATCCGATGAACATACAACGCTCATGCGTTGTGCCCTTCAGCGTTCTGCCCACCACACTGCAGGAAACCCTGGACTCCTCCGCCGGCACTGTGATAAACTCGTGTCCAAACATCAAACTGGTGGCAACCGGCAAGAGGGCTGACCAGTGCCACACCCAAATGACAATGCATGGCGGCTTGTGCAGCAACAATTTATTGATAGCAGGGGCCTGCAGTGTTATCCCCCCATACATACATTTTCCTATGACCATGTGCTACCAAGGATTGGAAGGAGGGGGATGTGCCAGTGCAGCAAGGACCAGAGGTGGTTATCAGTGAGGGTGTGGTAAAAGAGGTGTCACAGTTCAAGTACTTGGGAAGTGTGCTTGTGACTGATGGCAGGTTGGATGTGGAGTTGAATATCAGGAGGGGTAAGGCTGTGGGGAGGTTTAAGCAGTTTGAAAAGATGTGGGGTACCAAGCATCTGTCATTGGCTACGAAGGTGAAGTGTTACAAGGCATATGTGTTGCCAATTCTGCTGTTCGGGAGTGAGTGTTGGTCCCTGACCAAAGTGCAATCGCAAAAGCTTGAGCGGGTGCACTCTAGCTGCCTTAGGAGCATCCTGGGGGTCAGGCTGTCAGATCGGCACACCAATGAGCATATCAGGAAATCATGTGGGGTAGCCACCTTGTCAGCATACATCACAGCAAATAGGCTGAGGTGGCTGGGGCATGTGGGCCGCATGGAGGAGGGCAGGTTGCCGCATATTGCGTTGTTCTCTTCATTACATGGTGACATGACGAGGCCAGTGGGTAGGCCTCGCCATACCTGGGAGAAATGCGTGTGTGCTGATCTGAAGGTGCTTGGTCAAGATGAGGGGAGCTGGGAGGCTTCATGTCAGATTAAGAGTGCTTGGAGGAAGAGGTTGTGGGATCTTACGCACCCTTGGGAAAGCCAACGGTTAGTGAGGTGTAGAAGGCGCACTAAGCAAGCTATTGATAAGCATGTGGAGCGCTATGTGGTGCCTTTCAGTGGCTGGGAGGATGGTGGTTCACCAGTACCTAGGTGGTGGGAGCCACCTCCAGCCCCTACTAGGGTGGTGCTTGATCCTGCTGCCTCCCCGCCACCCATGTGTGATGGAAGTGGAGCAGGTTTTGGGTTTTAGTGGTGGTGTTTGTTTCCCCTTGGTGTGCACGCCGTTGCATCTAGCCTCAGCTTGTGTGTGGCAAATCCACCATCGGTTGTGTGGCTTCGTGATTGTGATCAGGAGCCTTGTGTTTGTGGCCTAGGTTTGTTTGGCCATTGGCATTGCTGGTCTTGCGTTTTGATTGATTGATTGATGTGCTACCAAGGATACCAGATCACTGCCGACTAGCTTGGCAGAAGGGCAACCCTTGGGAGCCAATGAAGGCTCATAGGGCCAAAAACACCAACACATGACCACAGATCCAGCTACAACTCCTGATATATACAAGCTTGACATGCAGCTTCAGCCTCTGCCCTCGGATCGCTCTCCCGGGCGTACCCAGCTTTTACTCCGGCGAGCTCGCCTTTCTAGTGTGCCTGCAGACCCCTTGCCTAAGTCATGCTGCGTCTGCTGCAGCTGCCATGTAGCTGCCGCTCATCCTTTCCATCTCTAGACTGCTGTCGGCTGCTGTGCCTGCTTTCCGTTCATCCCAGAACCCTGCTCCCATTCCTACTCCTGCTGTGCGTGGCGTTTCCTGCTGCTTTCTGAACTCCTTGCACAGGTGCTTATGTATTAAGAGAGACCACTGCACTGCCCTCTGGGCCGTGCAGCACCCAAGCATGACTCCAACCGGGTTTGTTAGTGTGGTGTGTTGAGTAAGAGCGAGTAATAGAGAGCTAGAGGGCTGCGAATTCGAGCGAGGCGGATACAAGTAGACCTGAGACCTTTCTTACACTGCTAATTCTGAAAACACTTCCACTCGTATGCGGTATGCCTGGCCGTTATCTCCCCTTCCCTGCCTCCCCCTGACCTAAACGAGTCCGAATGCATACTAAGCTGCATGGGCTGCTGAATTATTACATACAAAAGGACCTAGGTGCTTATGTATGTGTCCCCCAATTTGGGTACTACATGCAGATTGGATCATAGGGGTTGGCTGACGGGCAGAATTATTACCTGTGATCTCGACAAACTACACCTATTTTGCTATCCTTCTGTGGCTGCTGCTTCCCCAACTTCCATGTGTACGTGAAGGCTTTACTGTACTCACTTCTCCTGTGAGAATGTTTTTACTTACCCATTTTTTGTAGTTTAGAATGCATTTTGTTTGTTTGCTAAATGTGTTTCTTGGCATTCTTTTAAAGAGTAATTGAAAATGGTTTGTTGCATGTCCAGGTGAAAACCATAGTCATTGTGTTGATGATGAGGCGCATTGTTTGTTCATGTGTGAACACCCCACAATTGTTGAGGCTAGAGATTTGTTTCTGGCAGCTGTGGTTCCCCCCGTGGCCGCGTTGTCCTCGCTCAGGTATGCTGATTTCTGGGCACTGTCAGCCACTGGCTGTGTCCCTCTCTCGGCCTTGGTCAAGTATGTGGCCGTGTGTGTTCGTGTCTGTTGGTACTGCCATCAGTCCGGTGGTACTGATGTGGTGGACTTACCGGATATCTTGCTCCCGGCAGGTCAATATTTGGATCTGTTTGATTCGGAGTCGGAGACAGATGTTCCTAGTGATTCGTCTGATGAGGAACTGGTTGAAGTCTAGCTAGCTACATGTTTGGGTATTCGCCTTGGTTGGTGTGCTGGCCGTCTTGGGTGGTACATATGCGGTGGCCTTACTGGACATCCTGCTTGGTTGGTGCTCTGGATTGTGTTTGATTTGGATACACCCATCAGTCTCCTGCTGGTGATTTGTTTGCCGTGTCCGTAGTTGGATGTCTGCTTGGGTATTCCTCTTGCTTGGTGGTATGGATTCCATTGTTTTTGGACCCATCCGATGGTGTGTTTGGTCGTTTCGACCTAGCAGCCCTTTGCGGTTGCCGCACCTTAAATTTTTGTTTGTTTTGTGTGTGGTGAGTGATGAGGGGGCACAGCCAAGGCCAGAGCTTGAGGCCAAATCCACCAGCTCAGCGCAACATCTTGCGGAAACGGAAACTCTCAAAGATGGAAGGGCTCTAACTTTAGCACACCTGCTGAATCATAGGAATTGGCCACTATAGAACTACCTTGCTGGCGACCTTGCTGTCAGTTGGCACCTGAGCTGCTCAAAGAATCGTTCAGCATCTTCACGGCCTGTTATCGGAGAGGACAGGCTTCGGCATGCGACATTTGACGACTGCTGCTCTTTGTGTGGCAAGCACATCGATTCTTATGGCGGTTTGCGGTTTAGTTTGCCACCTGACGCGCGATGCACGATCCGCGACGCGCGATGCACGAGCACTTAGATAGTTCCATGCAGATCGATGCATACAAGGTTAGAACAGACCATGCAGCACGCCCAGAGGTGTAACACGAGTCCCCAGCGCTCTACTGCCCTCGCGGGAGCTTCATGGCGATGCCAATATAGGACCTGTTGTGTATAGGCATCGGCTCTCCACACATCCTGCTCGCCTTATGGACGCGAGATCGTAGTTTCTGCTCTCCACTTGCATGCCACTATTGCTTATAACTACAAAGACGTGTCAGAGGCACGAAAGCAGGGCTGGCTTTCCGAATTTGCGGATTGCGTATCGCGCTTTGAAGTGGCAAACTAAACTACTGCAAACCGCCATACGTTCAGATGTTGGAGAATACTTCGATATTTTTGACGAGTTCGGCGATGAAGTTTGAACCGGTCGAAGTTGACATGATTCTGTTGGAGTATGTGGAGGTGGCAAACCCCTTGAACCTCCTTCACCCCGGGTCTTTATTTCCCGAGTGACAGTCATCAGACCGTGTACTAGTAAGTGGCGCACACATACAGCCTTTGAAAGCTCCGAGACCTCTCTTGTGTCTCTAAACACGTATCGCAGTCAGAGTATGTGGGAGCTGGGTGGCATTAACGCCAAAATTGACGCCCGGAGGTTGGGTACAGGTAATCAAAGCAGGGGAGAGTGATGCAAAAGTGCCCGCCATCACGCCATGTTCACTAGGAGAGGAGTGATGCAAAAGTGACTCAACACGACATCACCAAGACCCATCATATTACAAGGGAGAGATGCACCGCCGACAGTGACACAATAGTTCACGCATTGTACTAATGGCTGGCATGATCAATTTCAAAAGCGGTGGAGCCTAAGGAGTTGCCTTGTAGCACACACGGGCCGAACACTTCGTTTGATTCCCGGCTGTCGATCTTCAAGAAGGAGAAGCGCTTCAAAGGTCTGCTGCATTGCGTCTGCAGGTCGCAGGCATAATCTAGATTTGCCATGTCTAGGTTGATGAACGTGTTCATAAGCAACCCGAAGGCTCTGCCTAGAGATGCATGGCTGTGCAAACGTCGCACGGCCTGATGTAGCAAGTTTAGCATATGCTGTGCCCGCAAAGTGCGTTGTAGATGGATACAGTAACTACATGTCGCAGAATAGGCGTATGCAAGGCAGAGCAGCGCTAAGTAGGGAGGTTGCGTTGCTATGCAACCAGTGCGACGAGTCACCGGCAACGTCATCGATTATCATATTCTTCTTCTTACACTTCATGAATTCCTGTTGGCGGTGATTGGAATGCGTATGCTCGATTACAAGTGGCCACAGTAACCTACTGACTGACAAACTGACTGGATGGCACCTACACACACCCCTTCAGGCACGTAGCAGGTGAAAACGTTAACTTCGGCAATATGGCATTCGCGAAGAAGGGCGCCTGGGGCTCCGTCAGCGTCGCCAAGGTCATCAAGGCGCACAACGAGGAGGAGGAACAGATGGAACAGAACAGCACAATGTTCCTAGCGACGAGAGAATCACTAAACAAAATATACAGGGTTAATTAAGTGCGTTATACAATGAAGGTTTATTGGGCATCTATCTGCTAGTAGATCATTGTTGTATTGAAAGTGGGTGCCAGTGTGCTTCATGGAAACAAGCCTGGCAGTTACACCAGAATACACCGGAAAAGGCATGCTGAGACTATGCTATAACATTAGTAGATGCATGTAGCTGCTATCCTGCAGTGGAGTCCTTCTGAGTTCAACCAGCTCGGCGTAGCTCTTCTTCTTCCTTCTGAGTATGTTTGCCACAAGTTGGAGTGTCCGACCACGTGGTCGGACACTCCACTCCACGTGGTCGGTGCACCCTAGTCCTGCATGGTTAATCAGCTCAGCAGATCACAATCAAGCAGGTGTTGCTGCTTTGCTCGGATTGCCATAATAATGGAAGCGGTACAGTGGAAAACAGATTAGATGCCTGGGGTGGTGGCATGGAGTATGGGGGTTAATCATACCTGGGCTTGAACAATCGAAAAATTGCATGTTCCTGCATGGACTGTCGCGTATGGGGGATGTAACACAATGCACGCTGAATGTATGACGGCTTAAGTTGGAATGCCCTTGTAGGTTTGTGGCAGTTGTGCATGCATAGTGTGGGTGTAAGACTCCAGCGTAAGGTTGCATGTGGGTAGATGCAGGCTGCATTATGGCATCTGCTATGCAGTACGGGGGGCCCTGGCATCTTTATATGCCTCATCTAATGCTTGGCCTTGCATGCTTTGGTATAGTACCAATGGGATACCACCGACCCCCTTTGCACCTTCCTCACCGGCTGAGCGGTGTTTCAGCTGAGAAGCTATCCGCAGTTCTGTCAGCAGCGGGTTTGTCCACGTATAACATTTTTGCAGGCTGGGTGTTTGCATGCCTTGGCTTGACTTCAATGGGTGGGTAACGAGTACGACTTTGTTTGGCGTATGTTCTGACATTGGATCACCAAACAGTACTGCCGAGCGGGAAGATGCCCATGATCTGCAGGCTGCATAAGCAGCATTAAGTTTGCAGTATGGGGGTTTGCAGAACAGGGGTTTTGCAGTATGGGGTTTTACAGTATCGGGGTTTGCAATATGGGAATTTGCAGTATGGGGGTTTGCAATATAGGGGTTGCAGTATGGGGGTTTGGAGTATGGAGTCATATGGCCGCTGCTGCACGGTCCATCCGAAGGCTGCACTGTGGTCTATCTCATATGTAGTATGGGGGTCTCTCTTAACATATATGACATGGGAGTTTAGGAGGTTGGGCTGTGTTCTGTGACTGCTGGGGTTTCCATGCGCTACTACCTACGGTTACAGTGCCAATAAATTGTCTGGGGTGTTCATGCTTGCTTGGCTTACATGCTGGTGGGTTATGGTGGGTTATGGCTTCGTTTCTGCCTTAGTTCTGGCTCTTGCCGGCACATTGAATAGTGTATATGTGGGTAGTGGCGGGTGCGTGCGCTGCACGGCCCGGAGGGCTGTGCAGTGGTCTCTCTTAACATATAGTGGGTAGTGCCCTGAATGCAGTTGAGGCAGTTGGCAGACATTGGGAGGATGCACATCTTTGGGCATCACATATACTGATATGTCCTATCACATCTGGAACAATGTTTCGCACAGGAAGAATGCTGGCTGTTTGTGCGTTGCTTGACACAGATACGTTTGGGCCGATCGTGCGACTCAGGCCTTTGGCTGCTTGGATACGCATGACATATTGATGTGGACTTGGTTGCTTCACATGTGCTCGCTGGCTCGTGGTTGAGGGCTGGCATATGGCTATTTCAGATATGCTTTGGGAGAGAGCTGGTCCTGCCATATGGGTGGGTGAGTAGCAGTTCGTTGTTCATGGCGCAGGCTCATCACACACGGGCTGCTGCAGAATTTGGTGCAGCATGGTTTGCACTACTTGCTGTGATCTCTCCTGCAAATGGAGCTCAGATGCTTGCTTTGTTGCATGCAGTGAGTGCATGCACGTGGCTCTTCGGGGCCTAGTGCATGCGTTTGAACATGGGTGACTTCATTCATGTATGAAATAATATGAGTGTTGTCCATGTATGTGACATTGTGCAGCACGTACGAATAGAATTGAATGATTCCTGTCGGCCTAGTGAGCATCTTTTTATGGGATGGCCTTTGGCTTTGCTAGGTTCGCCATAGAACCGCATGTCGCATGGTTTGGCTGGCTCGCCCCAGTGGTGCTTGCCTGTTGTTGTGCATGTGTGAAACCCGTGAAGCATCAGAGAACACTTCTTATCGTGTGAAACGCTGTTGGAACGCGTGAAGAGTATGCAGGTTGCACGTGCACGCTACCGTTTGACGCGGAGCTGAGTGGATCACATGCCCATCCAGAGCGACAAGTAGAACCTGTATCATGTATGCATAAGGACCCTTCAGTCAGGGCTTTTGTGAGGCTTGCGTGTATGCTCAAACAACTGAGCAGATGCCGCCGAACCCCACCCACTCGCGCAGTCTTCATATTCCAGATGCAGCATGCCCAGCCGCAGTCGATCATTCCGGTTCGGTCGGACGGACCAACAATTGCTGCCGGCAGACCAGCACCGCAGACAGACGCTCTGCAACGATATCGATACAATGATCTTACACTGGTACCAGAAGCGCCAAGAATGCTCACTACAGCCAATGCGTCTGTCACCTGCCTGTCATTTTACACTGACCCTTCCTAGTCACTAGTGTCTGGACCTGCATGATCCGCTGCAGTGCTGGGACATGCCCAAAGTTCGATCCCTTGAATTTCACTTTTTGTTCGAACCATACGGTTCTAAGCATTCAGTCTGCGGAGCTTGCGGCTCATTCTCATCAAATCATGCAGATGCGACCCAGCTGCTGCTTGTGTCAAACAAACTCCGCCAACATATACTTGCGGTGTGTAAGCAGGCGGTCAAAATCGCCATTTGCAGCCATCATATGGCCAACAGTATGATTAATTCTTGGGTTGTAGACATTGATCAGATTGCTTGTCTGAGTATACAATCCCCCGTCTCAGTCCCATGCACTCGACTATTGACTTGTTCAAGGATGATATGACACCTACATGCGTGACTATCAGAATTGTGGCCAGCTTGAACCTCATGGCCACTACATAAGATAATCCTTGCCAATGAGTGGGGTGCTCTGCTTCGATCAATCAATCATTACGCAAGACCAGCTATGCCAATGGCCAAAGAAACCTAGCACATAAACACAAGGCTCCTGATCACAATCACGGAGCCACACAACCGTGGCTCTGCCGCTTGTTGAAAGAAAGCTCTGCGTTGGCTTGCCTGCTGTTTATTTGGCAGCACTCAATGCAGTCCATCCCAAAAGTTGGACTCGCTATTGCTTGAAAGGTGTTAGCACCTCCGCCTAGCACCAGCAAGACAACACAGTGATGAAACCACTGGGCGCTCTTTGGCCATGCGACCAGACCAGAAAGTTCTGCCATCAAGTAGTCAGTGAGTACGTGTATGCATGCACAATGAAACCTTTGTCTTCTTATATGAGCACTTCGTCTTCTTATAGAAAAGGGCATTTGCACTCCATCATATCCGCACTGCAAAGTTCAACCTATCTTACTACCAGCCCAGAGGAACACTTCGCAACACAGCCTAGTGCTCCAGTCGTCTATACCACTCATGTTCTCTGCGGTACACGTGATAGCCTCTTTAAACCCTAGGGAGGGAGGCCCCTAAACCCTAAAACCCAGAACTGACATGGCAGCAAGCAGAGAGGCGGCCAAAGCCCCGCTGGCCTGTTATGGCAATGAATGTGACGTGTTTAAAATGCTCTGGTCACATAGTCATAAAGGTAACGGCTTCGTGTAAGTTTTACAGCCAAAACCCTTCCCGCAATCCCATGTTGGACCAATACACAATCTCCTCCCAAAACTCTCTCTCTCCCCCTCTCTGCTCACGGTCACACCTGTGGTGACTCTTCAAATCTCTAACCGCCAGCCTTGACGCAGCCCCAGGGATTCTCTACACTCACAATGGCTGAGCCAATAAGCTTTATCATGTAACGGGGGTCAGTGGTTAGCCCTCAGTGTTGGTCTCGGTCCTTTGCAGCACCTGAATGAGGGCTTAGGGTTTGGGTTCCCTAAACCCTGACCTAAACCCTAAAGTAGTGCGGCACTCAGTGAGCGTCTTGGTCCTTTGCAGCAGCAGTGTCCTTTGCCGCAGCAGCAGCAGTGCGCTTGGTGAAGCTAGCATGCAGCTTCAGGTGGTCAATCACATTGGCGGTGTTCACAGACACCTGCAGCTCATGTGGGGCAAGTTTGGTGGCAGCCTCTGGTTTGTGCTGATCGTGCACTATCTTGAGCTCCTTGGAGGATTGGCAGCGCTCCACTTTGAAGCCGGAGGCCATGAAGCCTTCAAGGTCGTGGTCTGAGAGATAGACGGAAGCAGGGGGAGGGAGGGGCAAAGGGCATGAGCAGTAAGTAAGTTTAGCATACCAACACTGATCTGGGGCTCTATAACACATGATATTTAGAGGTTGCTTGACTAAGGATCAGTGCTGATCGATTGATTTCTTTTTCGTCTGTTTCTTAGTAAGGGACACGGCTCGCAAGCACTACTGCTACTCTCGATGGTAAAACAAACAAGCAGACAACAAAGATGTGTAGCAACTACAAGAGGGCATGAAATGTAATTATAACAGCAACTACAAGAGGGCTGCTATGTGGTAATTGCAGCATCGAGAGAGTTTCAAAAGACTGGCAGCAACCTCTCTACTCCTTGCTAAGGGGCAAGAAGTTTTCAAGAAAGTGCAAAGATGGGGTATGGATGTGCCACAATGGTGTAATGCCCGCTGTACGATCTGCTGCTTTGTGCACACCCCTTACTTGTACTGCCCCATGTACCTCTGCCTATGTCAACCCCTCCGTGACTGCCTGCACCGCTTCGGCGCAGCCCCTGTACTGCCCCCTTGTACCGCCTGCCCAGCCCGCACCGGCCCATGTCCCGCCCCTCGCACCGCCCCCGGCCTCCCCACCCCCGCCCAGCCCGCCCCTGCCTATGGTATATCCCATTCTCCCCCCCTGGCTAAGCTTTTCACATTGGCGCAGTCGGTTAGCATACTTGGCTGTCACAGGACAGGCGCAAGTTCGATTCCTGGTCACGTCATTTGTGAAATGTAACTTTACGTCCCATTCTTCCCCCCTT